>CM021104.1:382751334-383133610 GCA_007115665.2 Sequoiadendron giganteum
CGCTTCCTCACCGCCTACCGCGATACCGTAGTCAATGTTTTGACCGTGCGTGGTGTGGCGGTGACCGTTCTCTGACCGCCACCCTTCGATGCCCTTGCTAACCACTCCCTCCACTGATTGACTCACCATTCACCGCACCACCGTGGGTTATGTGTTGACCACCTGCAGTGCAGCGGTAATTTTCTTTTGCCTGCTCCACTGACTGCCTTCGCTGACCGTTACCTATTCATGGCGGCCACCACGATCTGTGAGATGACCGCCTACGGTACTGCGGTGGCCTCTCTTAACCGCCTCCTCCTATTCACCATGGCCACTGTGGTGTGTTTGAAGACCATGAGCGGTGCGGTGGTAAGATTCCTTTGCTTGCTCCATAACCGCTACCGCCATATCGTGGGCCCCTTGTGGGAGGCTATGGTTGGGCAGTGAATAACATAAAGTGATTATAAAGGGAGCGATAATGGTATAAAATAAATAATGAAGTGGACAGGGAGAAAAATGAACTATCTTTTATGAAAGGATAGGAAAATGATGGATTTAAACGGAGAAAAACCTAGGGGTTTTAAATGAAATTTTGGGTTCTAACACCTTAGACGCACATTTTGGCATTCAATGCCTTGTGCATTGATTTCTTCCACCATAGTGCTTTAATGGCTAAATTTTTTCCTAGATCCCTTAAGGACATCACCCTTGAGTGGTATTGTTCCTTTCCAGATAACTCCATCTTTTTGTTTGATCAGTTGGAAAATTAGTTCCTCTGGCAGTTCTAGGCTAACATTGGACCGAAGATGACCTTTTCGGATCTTGTTCTATGTAAGCAAGGGGGCCATGAGAAGGTGACTGATTTTATTGCTTGATATCAAGCCTTGTTCTCTCAAATTTCTTACCCTTTGCTAGACTCAGATGTGCAAAATGATTTCATTTGAAACTTACAAAAGTCATGGCAAGAGAAGTTTTTCTTAATGAAATATACCTCTGTCACACACTTGTATACTATTTTGCATGAATACCAGTATATGGTGGATCAGTTTGCGGGTTTGTTCTTGTGCTTCCATTCTGATAGTCGATCTATAGGGTCGATTTTTGGAAAAAATAAAGTTGTTGTGAATATTGTTGCCACACCCAAAGATAAAGGTTTGAGGCGCAACAAAAAACTTTAGGAATCTATCAGAGTCCTATACTGTTGTTTTAAAGAAGTTATTAAAAGATAAAGTTTTAACATTTCCAGAACCCCCACCTCTGATAAGCACCAGTTCTACCAATTCCATTGAATAAATAGACATGATACTAAGCATTGCATGCACCTGCATCATGAGATCCAAGATCACATCGATGATGGGACTATCTATCTTGATGAAAAGAAGCAAAATTCCAATAAATCTATGGAAAAGGTTAATAGTGAATTACAAATCTACATTGATCCATTTCCATCTCATTCTGAAAACTTAGTAATTCAATCTTTTGCATTATCTGAAGTAGTCCCATCTGAGTACGTGAATATGGTTTCATTCACGCGTACTCCTCTCAAAAATGTGAGTGCTACACCTAACATAACATTTACCTTGCATGATGAGCCTATCAATAAAGAACTCTCCCCTTTATACATCCTTGCTTGAATTAATGGAAATGTCGTAATTGGAATTTTAATTGATCTGAAAAGTTGGGTAAATCTGGTAATAGAGGAGATGTTAATAAATGGATAACATAGGGAGAAGTATGAAGAGTTAGAGACCTTACTCCATAGCCATGATGGACTCTTGGTTGCTCCTTTAGGTTCTATTTCTTTGTCAGTCTTGGTAGGACCCAAGACTATCGATGCTTCATTTGTTATCATCCTAGAGTTTGATCTACTCCAAGTTAGGTTGGGCATCCCCTGGCTTGCCTCTATGAACGACATCACCTTCGTAGTTCATAAATGTTTAAAATTCATTCATAAAATTTCTACGCATGTAGTACACAACACTAGTTATAAACCATTGATGTTGTGTGGGGGTTTCACACTCGATCACTTCTGGCCTACCACGATCAAACCTCTCCCTCCTAGGGGATATTTTCTATATAAGGCTTATAATAAGTATAAGATTAGGGGCTCAGTGTTGAAGGCTAGTTATCCAGTGTCCACCTATGTAGTCTCCATGAAGGTTTTCATGATCATGTAGTAGAAAGCTACTTATTTTGCTTGATAAAAGGGGAAGGAGAAGCTTGCTCATGCTTAGGGGCCTTCTTCTTCTATATTATCTACTCTTGCTTCTACTTCTTGCTCTACTATGGCCTCCTTGGCTCTTTCTCCCATGCCTCGCATGGGAAGTCTAATGGTGCCCACATGGAGAAAAGTTAAGCGTGAGGTCTTTGAACTTCCTATCTTGCCCACAATTCCTATGCTTGTTGTCTATGGCAAAGGGAAAGGTCCTCATGGGGTTGTTTCTGTGTCCTAGCCTTTGCGACCTCCTACTAATTCTCTACCTACCCCTAAGGTAGAGAATGGGAAGAGGCCCACCATCGAGGCACCAGTTTCTATTTCTCTTCCTATAGTTTCTTCTACCCCTATGTTGCCTCCTCATGCTCCTATCCAAGAGCCTACCCTTCCACTAGTCACAGTTGCAAAGGATACTCCTGTGGTTGGGAAAAAACCTCTAGCCTCTTCTTAGACTGCATCTTTTAGTGCTCATAGCCAATATAACCAGCTTGAACGTGAGCACAAGTGTCGGTAAAAGGCTCATGCTGCTGAACACACAACCTTGTAGAAGATGGAGGGGGAGCCAGTGGCTCCTATTTTTGTGTCTTCTCTTGCAATTTTTTCTTCCTTTGATGTGCTTACCTCAGTTCCAATCACCTTAGTTTTTCTTTCGGCTCCCCAGATAAGTACTAATGACCCTCACCCCAAAAGGGTGCAAGCCTTTATTGCTCCTTCTATGGATCCTCCTCTTTTGATGTCCCTCCTAGACATCCCTCCCTTTTCTTAGCCCATTGACATGCCGAACACCACAGTGATGTATGTTGAGGCTCTCTCCTCTTCCTCCTCCTTTTCTACATCTTTTGTGGGGATTGTGCATCCTTCAATGAAGCAAAAGTTGGAGGATGACCTCGCTTCAAGTGGAGGTTGAAAGAAGGGGTCACCTTCTTTGGAAGGGGGTTCTATCTTGGCTTGCATCATCCTTGTGATGGAGGTGGCCCCTACGTCCCCTGAGTTTTTCACTACCCCTCTCGACGAGGTTGATAGTGGATCTCAAGAACCTCCTTCTTTTCCCACTTGATTAACACATGGCACTCTGGTGAAGTGCATGTTTAACTCGGTGGATGATATCCTGGCTCTATCCTTGATATTTGTAAGATCAATGACCTTTACTTCACAAGAGCTCAGTGAAGAGTACTTTGAGGGGCCTTCTTCCTTGGCCCTTGTTGCAAGAGAGTCAGAGGGTACTACCTCGCTATCCTGCCCTTGCAAGTCTATCCTCCCTCCCCATATAATGATATAGATTGGGAGCATGATGAATTGTTGGTTGATGAGGAGTAGGGTGGTACCTCTTCTTTATCTATAGATTAGATTGTTTGTGTGCTTGTGTTCCCCCACGCTTGTTTTTATGTGTTTGTTATCTTTCCTATAAGGCCCTTGCTACCCTTGTAGGTGCTTGGATATAGGCCTGGAAAATTTCTAGTGAACTTCTTCTATATGTAAAAATCATTCTTATATATGTTGTAGATTTGTTTTTTGACTATTGGGGATGATGCAAAGTGATGGGGGCATTTAGGCCCTCTTCCATGTTGACCAATTTTTCTTTTTCTTTTGTCTTCATGTGCTCTTCTTCATGATCTAAGTACTTTGGGGATTGATGATTGTTCTTCATAGAATGTATTATATCTATTTGTATTTATGAGTAGATTTAACCTCAAACTCTTAGATCCCCCTGTCTCTCTTGATTTCTTCGTCTCTGTCTATTTCTTGATGTTGTGGTTCTTATGTGTTGTCACTCATGTGTGTATGAAAACATACCTCAAATACATCTCATCATGTGTTGCATTCCACCACATATCTACCTCTCATTTCTCTCCTTAGGATTCCATGTGCTCCTCTGTGTAGCACACACCATCCTAAGGGGGGCTACCATGATGTTCTGATTTTCAATTTTGGTGAATTCTTTTGAAAAAGATTCCTTGGTGTAAAATTTTAAAATGAATTCCTTGAAAAAATAATCCCTTATTGAAATCTGTCATTTTACGAAATGGTGAATTCTCTCAAGACTCTTGGATGAAATTTTCTTTCGAAAAGGGTCTCATATGTGAAAGAATCTAAAAACTTGCCTTTGAAAAAGTAGTAAATTTTCTAAAATGAAAAAGTCTAAAAAATTTCCTTTGAGAAGGAGTATTCTTTCCAACGAATTCCTTGATGAAAGGATCTTTCAAAAGGATTCCTTGATGACATAATCATTTGTGAAAATTGTAATGTTTTTCAATCAAAGTGTTCCTTTGAGTGGATTCCTTGGTGTCTTTAAGGGTTTTCGAAGGGACTCCTTTAAAAATTTCTCCTTCAATTGCATTCTTTGGTAATTTGTGAATATTGTGTGCCTTGCATTCTAATATTTGATGTCACTGTGTTCGACACCATATATCCTCGAGTCTAGCTTGAGGACAACTCGACTAGACCCACTTTTTTGTGACTATCTTGCAACAAAGTTTGTAGTAGTCACAGTCTCACCTAACCAGTGAATCTGATCAGGTTGTGTTTGATCATGTTGGCTTGTGTGTGTGTGTTATGATTTTTCACCTAGAACATGTTTTGTTTATATCCTAACATGTTTTTGGTGATATCATGACTTGCTTTGCAGGACCGAGAACCTGTAGATCTCCCTTTGTTTTCCATAGCTTTACAAGATTGAGAACTTGTGGAGCCATCTCTCTCTCTCTTCACATCTAGGTGCACTAGATCAAAGATTTGCTTCTTAAATGTTATTGGTATATTCTCTTCAACCTCTTTCTAATTTATCTTGCATTCACACTAACATGTATGCTTGCTAAAGTGGGGGAAAAATGTAATGGCACAAATTTGCAACCTTGGAAAATTCCCTATTCATTTTACCTTTTACTTTAGAAAATATAAGTTCATTGATACAACCCCACCATCATCAACTTCCTCACTTCGTGTGTCCTTGTCCTTTTGCATCGGTGGAGGAATCTCTATCGGAGATGCATGTGTGCCGCATAGATTTTCACATGTCATGCTAGTGTCTTGACATGATTCTTGTGCCTAGAATCTATAGAACCATTATGTCTTTGGTTGGCTACGAAGGTAATGAATCCTGTTCTTTTTTGATTAACGAGAATCACCCCTTTTTCCTCTATTTCTTGCATTCAAAATCTAGTTCTTTCAATTCTTCATTATCTATTCAATCTATCTTCATTCCCTAGACATTTGATTCTTGCTTCTACACCATTTCTCTTGCCGGTACAAGATTTTCTCTTGGCTTCAACAATGCATTCTTGTTGCAACACCATTGCCATTACTAGATTGTCAAGCTCCATCTTCTCTATGTGGTGGTGTCAGTCTCTTCCTTTCACTATTGGCCTTGAGTGCTCATAGTTGGGAAGGTAATATTGTATCTTTTTGTTTGGTTGCATCGTCGTACTTCTAGAGCAACATTCTATTTGTTTGTGCTCTCTATTTGGTTGGATCATTTCCTTTCTATTCTACATCGATTTCTCTATATTTTGGATTTTTAGCTATCTGTGGAGGTTGGAACACCAAAATGGGGGTCTGATTGAGGTAGACCTCAAATACAACCCCAACATTTTCTCGTTCCTTTGTGTGTAGATGCATGCCCATTACTTGGAATAAACTAGAAGATTGGATTGCATGTGAAAGGTACATTTCTAAGTCTTCCCTATCATTTTCACATTAGAATAGCTTAAATTATTCTTTTTGTTGTACTCGTTTATTTCTATAATTTCTTTGTAAAATTATGAAAACTCCATTAGTAGGGTTGTTAGTAGACCCTTAATGTTTTTTGTCTATTTGCTAGACCCTTGTTCATACAGGACGCCAACGTGCCATGCTAGAGTTTGGTTCCAGTGTTGTCGTCCTCAAACAATGTGTTGTCTAGTCAGTAGTTTGAAACCTTTAAGGCCGGATAACCCAATTTTTGAAACACTTGTTTTTAGTAGAAGGAAAGCGATGCACTACTTGCCCTTCCTTTTCAGCCTCTCTATCCCAACTTGTTAAACTATCTGAGGTAGTTTATGGAAGTTCATTCCTTGAGGATCTCCATGACCTAGATTCACAAGGGTGACGAGTACCCATACTCTACACATTTGACATAACTTTATTGTACAAGAATATCACTATCAATCATAATTTTGGTATGATATACCTCCTTTTCCTTTAATTGATTTACCTAGTAATGTTGGTATGATTCCTTTGTACCTACTGTTTAGGTCATTCTACATCTATAAACAAGTTTTTATGAAGTGTGGTGGGAATAATCAAATAGCCTTCTAAGTAGTGCCTTAGAGTCTTAGAGTCTTAGTGAGTATTGAGTCTTGCAACCATTATTATTCTCTTCTCTTGCATCATAGAGCGATCTTGAGAGTCAGAAAAGTGATTTGCAAATAAGTTTGTAAACATAATATTGTAATATATTTCTTCCAATAATATAAAGAAGCCATAACAATTAAGCTCTCAGCCTCTATCATTGTTTTTGCCTACTTCCACCATGCTACATGATCTCTAAGTCCTTATGAAGAAGTCGTACCCATTCGACCATCAGCCTCTGTCACTATTTTTGCCCACTTCTTCCTAGCTGCGTTACCTTTGAATCCTTATTTTTGTAAAATAAAATGTAATTGAAGAACAAGGTTCTGATACCATAAGGACTCAAAGGTCACATAATTAGGTGGAAGTGGGTAGAAACAGTGACAGATGCTGATGGCTGAATGGTTATGAATTCTTTATAATACTGGAATAACACATACAAAACCTTGTAATGACAAAAATAATGGTGGAGCCTTGTTCTTTGATTATATTCTATTGACTTAAAAAAAAGGACCTACAGGTCACATAGCTAGGTGGAAGTTGGCAGAAACAGTGGCGGAGGTTGACAACCTAATAGTTATGAATTCTTTATATTTTCTGTTGACACCAATACATTAACAAAAGCACGTGACTTTTAGCTAGACTAATAGTAGAACATGTGTCTATAAGGGAAGTTAACCTTTTACTCAAACCTTCTATTGAACATATATAATAGGTTTGACAAGAAAAGTTATGACTTAAAAAAAAAATTAATATAGGGAATTATACAAAAGAAAGACTGGTAAAAACATAACAAACTCATCATATGGTAAAGAAATAGATGATCTATGGTTGCTTGAGAATACATAGTACGATGATCTTCAAACTAATGTTTGTGAGAAAAATATTTCTCTTAGTTTCTTAAAATTCTTGCTTCTGAAGAATATAAAGGAATAAACTCCCCTTCCTTTTCATCTTCTATTCCTAACATTTCTTCTAAATCTATTAAAAAATAATAACATCTTCCATAATAATCTATTAGTTCTATAGACTCTGACTCTACAAACTTACTAAATTCTATATCTTCTGAATTAGATCTTGTAACTTTTCTTTCTTGCTTTGATTCATCATGACTAACCTCTGATTCAATAAGTTGATGGAGACTTTCAACAAGTGAATCAAGTTGTTCTTCATAGCCACTGCGTTTGCTACATTGACATGAAAAATTTCTTCTTAAAAATTTTGGATCAAAAAGGTCATTTTTGCATTAGAAAAGTCATTTTTGCTAGAGTATTTTGTACCAAAAAAGTCATAGAAACCTAAAAAATAAGCCATTGTTCAGACACGAACCAAGCTCTATGATAAATTATAAGGTTTTTACAAGAGAGAAATACTCATTCCACAAAAGGAGAGTATCAAGTGTCAATAGACATCAGCAACAACATCAATAATTGAAATAGATAATGAAATGGCTCAATCTCAACTCATAGGGAGAAACTCGACAATGATAAACACTTCATTAATACCTAGATATAACTCATCTAATCTTACTAGTGAGTTAAATAAATTTATGATGGCTCATCTATTATACATACATTAAAATATTTAACATGGCTTTGATACCAATTTTTTAAAATGCATAAATAATAGTAGAGGTTGACAACCGAATGGTTATGACTTCTTTATATTATTGGAAGAAATACATTACAAGATTATATTTACAAACTTATTTGTATAACACTTTCTAATTCTCAAGATCACTTTATGGTGCAAGAGAAGAGAAAACTGATTTCACTTAAAGGAGTACATGGGAGTGCCAAAGTTAGGCTTCCCTTCCAATAACCATCCTCCCATAAGTCTATACAAATTAGAGTCTCACAACCATGTGAGTTGGAATTTTAAAGGAGGATTCTTTGGAATTGATAATATAGTCGAATTAAATAAGTTTGGCCAACAATCATATCCTTTCCATTCCAAAATCTTAGAGAATGAAGTCTAATTGTTTCTAATCCAAAATTTAAAGACAATGAATCTATCAAGCCTTTCTGAGATAGAATCTATTCCACACCTTCAATTGTTCAAGCTAAAATTCTCATTCCTTGGCATCACATCTACAAATTAAGAGAATAAATATTGTCCCTCAATAAAGTAGAAGGTCCAAGACACTTAGAACAAGGATAACAAGGCTAACAATGGCATTGAAGTTACCTACTATAATCTAGGGAAAAGAGGGAGCAAGAGAGTGAACAAATCTAATATGAGACCAAAGAAAATACTACCTAAAAAATAATGGGAGCATAGGAATTAGTGAGCAAGATAGAATCTCTAGAGTCAAAACATGTGGCCACCATAGAGATTGAGTTCCTACTTGCAACCCACCAAGGAAGAACAAGAAGATCCTCCAAAATTTCCTTGAGCTCCAATACATAAACATTCACCTCCCTTCCAAATCTTTGGAGAGGTACTCATCATGTCTTTAGTTGATAAATTTATTTCTTATATAAAGATAACATATGATTTGTATTCCTAGATCAAATCTCGAGTAGATTTTCATTGAGGGATGCTACTCAAACCCCTTGCATTCCAAGAAACCATCTTCATTTTGGGGGATTAAAAAATGAGTATATAATTTCTTGACGAAACAAGACTCCACTACTAATTCCCCAACAAGATTCACTTTTTCTTGATCCCTTATCCATATCTCCCCTCTTAATTTTATTTTTTTGAAGTTCTAACACAAGAGGAGCCTTATTTTTACTATCCTCCTTTGCCCCTAGTTCTTGTATGGGATCCAATAAAACCTCAACTTCATTTGAACCTAATTAGTTTTCTGTCACATGAGTTGAAACTACTCATTTTTCACATGTCTCTAGATCATCTTGCATCTTGTTATTTACCTCTAAATGATTAGAAATAGCAAATTAACCCTCTTTAAATGACTCCTATATTGCTAAAGAAGGCATTGGCATAGGATTAGCACTTGAGTCATGTATATGCATTTCTTGGATAACCATGTTGTTAGCCTACTCCACTATGTCTAGTTCCTTAAAGCTTTCTACATAATAAAATCTATTACCAAAGGATCCTTTAGAAATAATTTTTTGTTGGTGATGAACATACCTCTCCTTTGAGTATGATTTCATAGGAATGAAACCATTTAAATCTAGCATACCATAATTAATTAGGGCCTTTCCTTTTTCTTTAAAATTATCTTCTTGCATCTCAGAGGTGGGGAGAGAAGGTTGAGAGCCCAATTTTGTGTAGTTTCTCTATAGATGCCCATATTCATGGCATGCATGGTAGCAAAAGGGAAGATTTCCATAGTCGATCTACTGAATCTAATTCAAACTACCCATTTTGATTTCAAAGGATTTTGAAAGTGAGTTATTCATGTTTATTTCAACACAAACGTGAGAAAAAGTAACAAACTTCCTATCAAGGGTTTTGTGAGAAGGATGCAAGGATTTTCCAATAATTGTCACTATCAATTATAAAATATTAGGCCACCAAAAATCGATTGGAAGTCAAGGAAGATGAACCTGGACCATAATATTAGAGGAATCTCCTCCACATGATTAAAACCTACATGCTAGGGTTTTATGATCAACCCTTATTGATTTTGAAAATAAGGTCCACCTTCAAAAATCATATTTCAATCCGTCATTCAAGAGAAAACCGCTAAAAAATAACCATTAGTAGCTAGAATAATTTTTAAGTCAACTTCTAGGTTTTGGTTCTTCCTAACCTAGTTCTCCAAAAAGTTCATAGAAATTCAAATCCTAATGAACTTGCAAATAAGATTGTGCTTTGAATAATACATAACATCATCAACAATGGTTTCCCAATTAATAACCAAAACATGGTGATCTTTACTTTTCTCTAGGCAACTGTTAGGTTTTGTACGAGACCCCATAGAATGAACAACATTGGATTCCTTACTTGCATGCAATAAAAAATGAAATTTGCATGACTCTAAGATGAGGTTCAACACCAATAACCAACTCCTTAAATTTTGAAAAGTGGGGGTTCCTCAAATCCCAAAGAGCTACCATATTGAAAATAATAGCAAAGGGAAAAAACAAAAAAATAAATAAATAAGAAGAAACAAAAAGGGCAATCAACACCCTTAATCACTAGATACACACATTGAAAATGGAAAAATCTAACAAATAACCCTTATGCAGTAGTTAATAATGCTTGGATGGTGGAGGTGTTGTCAAAGAGGCCCATAACCTTGCGTAGAAGCCATAGGCATTGCCTTACACGACCCTCAAATGTGCTAGAATTTACAAACCCTTTGATTTCCATCACCAAATCCAAAACCTTAAATATCATTAGATTTTGTGATGATATCACAACAAGATTTAAATTATACCCACACATATTCTTATACACGTACTATTTAATCCCATCTATATATTTACACATCCCCATGCATATACACCTTATCCACTTATTTATTACATTTGTGCACACACATGCTATCCATTTTGACTTAGCCTACATCATGTTCTAAGACAAGTTTGTTGTCATAAGGGCACCCTCATGGTCATGGACTTGTCCTTCCCAAATTTAAATTTTAAAATTTAATTTTGGTTGATTCCCAACTACGCCCTTCCTACTTAAGGCCAACCAAACACAAGTTTGGATGATGTGTTGTTATGTCCTTGTATTGAAAGGCATTCAATACATTCATTTAAAAATTCAATCTAGAATTAGTAGGTCCTCTCTCATTGTAAAGAGCATAAATCATTAGGATTTGGTGCATTAAAAGGAATCTAGATTTTCATGATAATCCTAGGAGCATATACATGATTGAAGAGTATTATTCTAGTCTTTTATACATTGTTTTACATGTTAACCTAGAAGAGTGTGTACCCTAGCAACACAACAACAACCTTATTGAGGTATTTATAAATATTACCAATATGCAAACATTAGCCAAGGAAAAAAATATAGATGTTTACTAGTTGAGGAGAAGAACGAAATTCCATGGTGCACTAGGATGAATCCAAACTTAGAGGAATAGTCTACAACCATAAACTTCTCCCAAATTTGTGAGCTTGTCCTTTGACATACACAAATGTAGTACAAATTCTGAGAAATTTCATTGACTAAAAGATGTAGTTTCTAGGAAAAACATCTGACAAGTTTCTAAATCTTCATCAAAGACAATCATTCTTTGATTGTAAAGCTAAATATGACCATCCTTTACATTTTATTTTTTAAATATTCAATCGTAACTCATAATCAATTAGTATATATTAATTGTACTCATGTGTATACATTTTTTTGAATTTCTACATTCTAGGATATAATGTTTATAAAAACATTGATACATATCAACTTTGTAATGATACATTAGAAAATATATTTTCATTATGGTGGTGAATTCATCCCTCTTAAGTGCATGGAATAAAGGGTCTAATTGTTGAACCTAGTATGACTTTCTTTGCCAAAATGGTAAACTTAACTACATCAACTATACACTAAAATTGAATAGTTGAAAGCAACTAATTGGAATGACTGAATGAAAAGAAAAAAATGACCCTTTTTCCTTAACGAGGAAGATTCTATTCTAATAATAAGCTAAGCAAGTGAAACCTTACCTTCAAATTCCATATATTTTTTTAGATTTAGAATATTTTATGTTTATATTATTCATTACTATCATCACATCTCTTATTATTATTACAAATTATGTTTTTAAACATAACAATCATTATATTCTCTATTTTATTGAATAATAGTTCATAAGAACCCATCTCTTATAATCATAAAAATCAACTCTAAACTCTATAATTATATAAATAAATCATTGCACATTTTAATTTTAATGAACAAGTGTCTTTATTATTATTTATAGAATAATATTACACATATTCACAAAAAAGGTGGGTGGAAAAAGTCACACCCTTAAAGTCCAAATGGGGAAGGAGGGGAGTCTTGATCATCTAGTTTACCTCATACACTGACAAGATTTGGAGAATCAATGGGAGGCTCCCAACCATCATTACCATCATCTTTTCTTCTTCACCAAGAGGTTGAGTATCACAAATAGGTGATATAGCAAGAGTAAAGCAAGGGAATCTGTTAAAGTTTAGCCAACCACCAACCCCACATCTAGGAGCTTGGGGAGAAGTAAAGGGGTGGTGGGTAGGTTGAGACCATCCTCTCTTAGGATTATCCTTGGCTCTTCTTATAGAAGGTTGAGAAGCATAAGAATGTGTGTCCTATTCACCATGAGGAGATTGACTGCATCCTTGATGATGCCCATGAGGTGGAGAATGACTTCAGCTAAAGATAAGAGTCAAAGGGACTCTAGCAACATCACATGAGACACTGCCCCAATGATCCAAGCACACCTAAAGATGCACCTCATGTAAAGTGAGAAATTAGAATCAACTACATTTTCATAAAATAAAGTAGATTCCTATCAAATTAAGAAGTGAAATTGGAATGCCAAATCTAGGTATATCTAGATGGGATGCTAGGCCAATCCCCTAGTAAAACCATATGCCATGAGAACGACTCAAGCTAAATGGGTTTGAAAAAATCATGGATCCAAGACCATGTAACCCAAGCTCTGGGACATAACTAGAAAAGGTGCTTGAAAGCTTCTTGATGACCACAAAATAGGCTTGAATGATCCCTTATCCCACCATGAGTTAATCTACAACTAATTAGAAGGCATTGGAAAAAATACATTAAGGAAAACAAGCAAGTTTTGGCTCTAGAATAGCCAACCAAACAATTTGAAACTTATGCTGCCAAGCACTTAAAGAGGATTGCAACAACTATCTCTAGTTTAAAATGGACATTATAGACAAATATAGAGAGAGCCAAGAGTAGCTCTTCCAAGGTTTGTAGTTGTTAAATGGTGTGTCATGATACCATTTATAATGTCCAATAGGGCTTGACAACAAAAAACCTCAATCTTGTAAATTATTTCTAGGGACATAGAGTCAATAACAATGTAGAAGGTTTTGAGGCCTTGGTTGGGCAATCAAAACTTATCTTTCGCTTCAGACCAAGTAAGAAAACTCCTAGTTCTTTTAGAAAATAGATTTGATAGGGCCTTGATTGCCTTCTTGAAAAACCTCAAAGCATGTACCCATAGAGTTTTGGCTAGAAGATGATCTTGACAAGAGATAACATGAGACCACCATATAAAATGTTGATTAATAGAAAGCCCTATATAAAAGTCATTGCCATTCTAGACCACCCATAGTTTGATTGCTTCCTAGACTCTCCAAATGTTTTTTATCACAAAAATACCTTAAATTTGAAAGAGTTCCTTCATGATAAGAAGTATGTGGAGGCTAAACCCCTTCCAAGCTTGTCTCCCACAAGGAACCTCCATGGATCCAATATCACCAAAATTTTCTAAGTCTTGTTGCCTTCAACAACACGGATAATCCATTTGACACACAAGGTTAATCGTTGTTGTGTTAAAATTAAAACCAATCCTCCATAGTCGCGAGGAAGACAACAAATTCCAAGTAATGTGATAAATACACTAGAAAAAAAAAATCAGATACATTAAAGGGTTCAGCCTTCGACGTAAATCGAAACCATGTTGGTATCGAGATGAAGGCAGTGTAACCATGAACAAATGCAGGGATGATACATACCAACAAGAAGAAGATAACATTTACATGTTTTCGTCTCACGGTTGGCTCTTACCATCCTAATTTAAGCAGAATCGCTTCAACCCATCTTTTTACACGAAGAGCACAAAATGATTCAACAGGAAGCAAAGGCCTTGCAGAGGTCAGATTACTACATGCCCACACCATTCAAACTGGCTTTAGATACCAGGGCATATATCTACAAAATAAACTTGTTACTATCTATGCAAAATGCGGTAAACTGGGAGATGCGTGCAAAGTGTTTGAGAAAATGCATGAACGAGATGTTGTTTCGTGGACCACGCTCATTGCTGCGCATGCCAAGCAGGGATATTGCCAAGATGCCCTAATTCTATTTTATCAAATGCATCAGGTGGGTGTTCGTCCTGATCACTTCACATTTTCTAGTGTTTTGCCAGCATGTTGGGATCTCGCGTTGGTTGAACAAATCCATGAACAAGCAATTGTGAATGTATTTGATTCTGATGTCTTTGTAGGGAACACCCTTTTAGACAGGTACGCCAAATGCGGGAGTTTAGATAAAGCCCGCAAAGTGTTCGACAGAATGCCAATTCGAGATGTGGTGTCTTGGAATTCACTGATTGCGGGGTATGGACAGCACGGACGTGTTGGAGATGCGTCAGAACTCTTTTGGGAAATGCCCAAAAGAGATTTGACTTCATGGAATTTGATGATTGCAGTGTATACACAGAATGGATTTATTGACAATGCTCGAAAGCTATTTCAGGAAATGCCCAGACAGGATGTGGTGTCATGGAATGCAATGATTGCAGGATATGCGCAGGCTGGGCGTTTGGATGAAGCCCTGGAACTCTTTCACAAAATACCCCAGCAGAACGTCGTCTCATGGAATGCAATGATTGGAGGTTTCTTCAAAAATGGTCATACAGAGGAAGCCTTGAGACTTTATCGACAAATGCAATTCACAGGTATCAAACCTAATCCCCAAACCTTGGCAACCGTACTATCAGCATGTGCTGACTTGCAAGCCCTGGACCAGGGTAAGGAGATTCATGAAGCTATAATTAGTTTCGAATTTGAATCCAATGTTATTGTGGCCAGTGCCCTCGTTGACATGTATGCAAAATGTGGAAGCGAGGAGAATGCATGTGAGGTATTCAATAAAGTGTGTCACCGGGATGTGGTGTTATGGAACTCCATGATTGCAGCATATGTTTATAATGGGCATATTGATAAGGCTATGAAATGCTTTCAAAACATGCCCCAACGGGACACAATCTCATGGAATTCAATCATCGGAGGATACGCACGGAATGGGCATACTGTTGAGGCCCTAAAACTTTTTCAGGAGATGCCCAAAAGAAATGTGATTTCATGGAACACAATGATTACAGGTTATTCTCAAAATGGCCATGCTGAAGAGGCTTTAGAGCTTTTTAGACGAATGCAATCTGCAGGCATAAAACCTAACTCGGAAACATTTGCTGGCATTCTCCCAGCATGTGCCAACTTAGCATCTCTGCTACAGGGTAAGGAGATACATGAAGAAATAATTAGGAGTGGATACTGGCTTGATGTTTTCATTGGGAGCGCCCTCATAGATATGTACGCAAAGTGCGGGGGCATAGAGAATGCATGGTGTATTTTTGACAAAATGCCTCAGCAAAATGTTGTATCATGTAATGCAATGATTGCAGGATATGCCATACATGGCTATAGCAATGAGGCCCTCAAACTCTTTAAAGATATGCAAGAGTCATGCATAAATCCTGACTATGTCACCTTTGTTGGCATACTGTCTGCTTGCTGCCATGCAGGACTGGTGGATGAGGGCTGGCAAAACTTCAATCTCATGACTCAATATTATAACATTACCCCTACAGCAGAACACTATAGTTGCATGGTTGGCCTTCTTGGTAAGGTTGGACACCTGGATGAGGCAAAAAAACTTATTGATAGAATGCATATAAAACCTGGTTCAACTATTTGGCTGTGCTTGCTTGGTGCCTGTAAAGTCCATGGCAATATTTTACTGGGAAAACAGGTTGCAGAAGTCCTTATGTCATTGACCCCAAAAGATGCTGCACCTTATGTGTTGCTTTCCAACATATATGCCGCAAGTGGCAAGTGGGATTGCACTGAAAAAGTATGGAAAACAATGAAAGACCGGGGATTGAAAAAGGAATTCGGCTGCAGTTGGATTGAAGTCAATAAACAAATGCATGTTTTTCTTGCAAGCAAGGTTGAATTTTGACTTCTGCCTTGATCTCTAGGAAATGCATTTGTGATGTTCTTATTTCAAGTTTCATTTTCCTGACAAGTTAACATTTGAACATCAAATTTCCAAGTAAATCATGCAAATGAGGGATCTGTTTGCACAGGATGCTGAATTTTTTTATACAAATGAGTAATATGCAACATCTCAAAGCAAAAAAACCTGACACAGATATGTAGCTTCCTAAAATGAGTTTATTTGCAGAGAGTACAACATCTACTGTTCTTAGAAGACGTGGACTGATTTCTTTGGACTATAAAGGATAAGAATCCTTTGGATGGAAAAGTGCGGTTCCATGGGCGACACATCCTTGGTTATCTTCAAATCATCCTTTGTAACATTAACCTTAATCAAGATTGTCTGATCGACACTGAAATATCTTTCTTGGTGGGCCAATACTAATGCATTTGCTTGGATGTCGACTATGTTAGCACCCTTGCAATTAACTATGCTATATCGTAATGCTTATTTGCAAGTTTCATTTAGTGCAACCTTTATTTATCCGACTCATGGGAATATCCAGGGACAACATTCTAAATTATGAGAATCTGAAGCAATCTGAACAACAAGTTAGAGATATTGAACAATAATTACAGAAAGATGCATAGGAGAGATATTAGGACTGGAAACACAAAAGTTAGTTAATTAGTGTGTTTTGTACATCACATATTCCTTAGGGAGATGTATAGCTGTCTATCTTCCACTATCATGTATATTCTATGACCCTGCTATGAAATCTGATAATACAGATGTATACATAATGTTAGAAAGCTGCAAATGCTAAAGAACTGTCATGGAAGTTGAAACAGTTAAGTTTCCACATGATTCTTTACTTTTCAAACAATTGATTTGAACGACGCCATATATAGTTGTCAAATCTGGGACATGGGTTGCTACCCCTTCACTAAACAAGGGAACCTCTCAAGTCATAAAGAGCTCCGTGTCTTTGAAGGTGAAGTCCAGAACACTTTTGGCACTAGGTGATACCATGTACTGTGTGTGGATCTTAGCAGTTTGATTTATAAATGTTTTGAGCTTTAATATGTTGATGATAAAGCTTGATAATATTTGGCGTGCACTTAGATGGCGTCATGTTTGATCTGCCGAGAGTATCTCATGCTAATGGAAGAGTCTTTGACATTTGTGGAGACAAATTGGTGACGTTGTAAATACAATGTGTTTAGAAGTACAACAAACCGTGAAATATGAGTTATCATTATTACAGACCTATGGAAATGGGCGTGGCAACATCATTGTTGCAGCATTTGGATTTGGAGAATCCATCTGATTCAAGTCTAATGAATATAAATATCCAAAATTATATACAGTGTTTATCTACTGCATATTGTTTAACAGACTTTTTATCAGTTGGATAAAATAAACGGTAGAAAAAGGATAAATTGACAACAAATTCAAGAGTGTTGTAAAGGGAAATATACTTTTATTGAAATGTTAACCTGGGCTAATCTAATAAAATGCATATACATTATCAAAAATCAATCTGGTTGGGACTGATAATATGTAATAGCTTTACTAGGAAAATAAATGCAAGATAGTAAATGGAAAGTAAATGAACTGAGCTTTATGATAGAAGAATGTATACCAACAATGAATATCTTTGATATCAGGCTTGAATGTGTTTGGGAAATGGGATATCCCTATTAGATGAGTATCTTAGAATTTGTGCTGGATCTATATTGTTTCAGATTTGAGTTTAGATTCATCCCTATGCACAATGGAATTGTACTCTTTTGTTCACTTGACGGATCTTTGTTTGCTTTGCTATTGTTAAACAATGTGGAGTAGGTAAACAATGTATATAATTTTTGATATTATATTCATTAGACTTGAATTAGATGGATTCTCCAAATGCTACAACGATGATGTTGCTAGACACTTCCCCATAGGTCTGGAATAATGTTTAACTCATACTTCATGGTTTATTGTACTTCTAAACACTTCTTGAGATTCATGGTATCTTCTATGTCACCAATTTGTCTCCACAAATGTTACACTTTTCCATTAGCATGAGATAATCTCGGTAGATCAAACATGGTGCCATCTAAGTGCATGCCAAATGTTATCAAGCTTTATCATTAACATATTAGGGCTCAAAACATTTATAAATCAAACTGCTAAGGTCCACTTATAGTACATGGTAAGGGATAACGATTTGTTGTAAGGAGACAAGTTCTCCTAGGTCAACCCCTAGAAATGTGTACAAAGATTTGAAGAGGACATATAAGAGTTCTATAATGATATATGTTGACTCCTCCTTTTATAGCATCAATTGAAATGTGTTCCTACTAATTGCTCTAGAATGGGAGAGAACATGTGAATTCCCTAATGTTTTGAAGTGAATGTTTTGAATGTCTATAAATACTAGCTCATAACATCAAAATTTGCATAATGTGTTTGGTTAGTTCACAGTGGTAAGGTAAAAGGGATTGGTTGACCAAATTTGAATTTTGAATTTTGAAAAGTAAAAGGGACAAGTTGGTGACTACAAGGTCACCTTGTGACCAAAAAGGTTTCTTGGGATGAAAAAATGGTCAGATTTAGGTGGCTATTAGCCATATGGAGGTAGGGGCATAGGTGAATGTGATGAATATGTGGATAAGGCAAATGAATAAAAGTATTTGTATATAAGGATAGGGTAGGAGGTATGTACATGGATGGAAAAAGGCTAGGGGAATGATCCCAACTTCACATAAGATTGTGCCATTTATTGTTAGGTACATGCATCAAGACATTTCCTCAAAATGGGCACAAAATGAAATGGGAAATGGCATGGGTACACAATTTTTACCATTACAACCACAGAATGTTGGCTTAGGTATTCTCCTAAATAGGACATATCTCTATGTTCTTATTCAAAGACATTGTTCATTCTTCATCAACATCATAGAGAGAAGGGACTCTAACTTCAACCTAGATGTACTTCCATGGATATAACTACACTTAATAAAACATATAGATAAAACTATTGCTCAAGGGTTGGGGATTATGGATGTACAACAATACACATAGTGGGGATCAATAATAGTTGTGAAGGTCGTGCATACCTTTTATCTACAAAGTGGGGCCAATAATAGTTGTGAAGGTGGTGCACACCTTTTATCTTCAAAGTGCTTCGTTTGATTTTTTGTTGTAGTTGGAACAATGGCTTTAGTACAAGATTTTGCTTTATTGAGATGTTTTGGTTCTCTTTACTCTAGGATCCAAATTGTTTTTTTTTTCCTTCCTCTTTGATTTGTGGACATATGTTGCCCTTTCTAGATTCATTTGGATTTTTTGTTTGATTTTGATTAAGTGTGCTCCTTGGATTCTTTTAAATATTTTGCTTCATGTGTTGGCACAACAAGATTGATTTCAATACCTTTCTAATGATCCCTTGGTGGGATGTTATCTCAAAGTCTCATGATTTTTGTGATTACTTCATCGTTTTGGAGCAAGTCAAATGATGCATGATTTTATTGGTCCCAATCAATGATTTCAAATAATGGGGGCTGACATTAATAGTAAGATCATTGTATCATCAAACAAGCCCTTGATAGCAGAATAATTATAAAAGTTGTAGATGGATTTTTTTCAATATCTTCATCATATGAGGCTTCCTTAGAAATCATAAAGGGTAGTTAACCACATGATATTTTTCATTAGGAGGCATGTATTTGAGCCCCCAAATTGTAGTGTTCTCTATTACATAAAAGGGTTTGAGAGTTCCTTGTTCATGGAGGCCAAGGCATTTGCTTTTGTAATTCATGTTTCCCAACATATGAAGAGTTGTGGGATATTCACTGTCTTTGAAACATGATGCATGCTCTTCATCTTTGTGGGGCTAGGAATTGGTTGATCCTTTGATTTCTTCATAAACTAGGAATCCATATTGGATGAAGGTGGTTGATCCATATTGTAGCTTTGTAGGTTGATGATTTGGATTGACACAAGGTCAGTTATGGGATCAAGGGAAGATGGGAAGTTTTCCTATATGGAAGGCATCTTGGATTTGATATTTCCCATGATGTCAATGATCTTGATAGAGGAAGAGGATCTAACAGATAATTTTTTAGAGTTGGGATTGGTGGAAGTGGAAGGGAGATCACTAGGATAGATATAGAATGATGACTTTTCAAGTGGGTGATTGGGTATAGGTTCAAAAATTGGGCAATGATGGGATTTGTGGAACTTTTGATCATTTGAAAATATTGGAAGGGATGGAGATCAATAAGAATAGTTTTTTCCACACCATTATGAGGACATATGGGACATTGGTGGTAGGCAGATGGGATAGCCTTCATGGCATGGATCCATGGACGACTAGGGTGTTGTAGGGAAGGTCAAGATCAATGAGGTTGCATAAATTTTTCTACAATATGGGTCCCACTTTGAGAGAAAGGTGGATGATAGCCACTAATTCATGCTCTACATTATCATATGCCTTGATGGTGATGGTTTGTAGACGCAAAGCTTTGTTTGAGATTCCTAGCTATTGTACTAGTTGTGTTTAGGTGTTCAAGCTAGACCCATTATATATGAGTACTCATTTGATTTTGTTTTTGAAGTTGATGGTTCAATGTGGAGTGGAAGGTTATGGGATGGGTTAATGGTGGGCATGCCATTGGAGCTTAATGTGAGATAGTGATAGATGTCCAATGAGTGCTTAAAAGTGGGATGGATCAATGTTGTTGAGAAATATTGACTCTTAGAGGACTTGATTTAATATGTTTAGTTAAAGTTTTCATTGAGTTCCTCTTGGTTTGTTCACTTAGGTTCCTTCTGCCCTTATTTATCCGATTTGAGAAATATTTGTATGGGATTTCATTTATGTGTGTTGCTTAAGTATGAACATTTGTGTGTGCTATTAAATCAAAAAATCCACTAAAGTATGTGATAATTCTAAGTTTGGGGTGTTTTTTAAGTGTTTCCAGTGTTTTACTGGACTTGCATACTTTTGGAGTTTCCTTTGATGTCATACCTTTCACCTACTTCTTGACACCCCCACCAACATGCCTTAGAAATTTTTCATTGTTGAGGCATTGAACTCAAACCTTCCTTGATGTCATTGCATTTGCATCCCCAATCTTTGATCCCCAATCATTTTCACTAACATGCCTAATTCATTTGTTTTTTGTTGGGTCATCACCTTTTCCCTTCTTAAAGTACCTCTTCCATCTTCACCTCATCATCCTAATATTTATCTTTTGGATTGGGAAGTTAAACCATCCTTAACTAGAGTACCTGATTTTCTTCCTCCCTAACTCTCACTTCAAAATTATTTTAAGTCTTTGGGAGTTACAGTTGTGGCCATCCTTCTACTTGGGTACTTGTTCCTTGTTATCCTTAGCATTATGATCCCCTACTCATTGAAAATTTCATAAGCCTAATTGTTGGAATTTTGGACTTGGTCTTGCTTCCATCCCTTCTTTGACTCCTCGAAGCTCATTCCAAATGTAATTTTTTTCTAGGTTTTCTTTGGTGGGGTTGTCAAACTTTCTTTCATCTAAATACCTCTTTTAAGGTATAATTGACTCTTGAATCCCAAATATTCTTTCAATCACTTCTTTAGAGCCAGAATTTCACCCATCCATCGACTTTGGTACTCCTTCCTTGGTTCCTTTGAAATCCCACTACTGGATAACTTGAGCTATTTATTTCCCATTGAAGTTTGAGGACTAGACTTCCTTCATAAGTGGTACTATTTATGAGTAAAGCCCAAACTTCGATCCTTGATATCCCAACACTCTGTTAACTCCCTAGGGTTGTTTGTTCAAACTTCCCTCCTTTGGCATGAATTCCATTCCACCTTCAATTATTGACATCAAGAATAAAGGAATGAGGTATGACTTTTCCTTGACCCACGACAATTCAAAACTTCTACCTATTTTTGTTGGCTTCCCTCCAACTTGTTGTAGCATCCCAAAAATGCCACATGGATGTTGGAAAAGGTCTTGACATGCTAGAAAGCTACTAACAACTAACCAAAAACATCATTTCACTGATCAAAGTCTTTTTCATTTAGCTTTGGAACAATTTTGAAGCAATTTTAGACAACAAAAATCAAAAGGTGGTTAGCATTTTATCTCTTGGTTGATTTGTCTTGCATTTATCCACGATTATTCCAATGGTTGTTTTTGTTCTCTAATCTCACAATGCAAATGAAAGTAAATTCTACAACAACCATGACAACTTTAATGTGGGTGGAAAGCTAATTATAAAGGTTAGATTTTTGTGTTGTTTGAAGTGGCGACAATTGCAACATACTAATTCATACAAAATAATAATTACTTTGGTTTTTAACATAGAAGTAAATAAAAACATTTCCTTAAAAATAGAAACATAATTTTTTTTTATTTTTTCATACATCATTTATTGCACATTCCAAATATGAAAGTATTAAACAACATTTCATATTGAAACAATATTACATTTCAACTTGAAAATGAAGTAAAAAATTCCAATTATAATTCATACATGATAAACTATCAAGTATACAAATTTACAAATTGCAAAACGGTTTCAAGGCCAGGTCTTCCATAACTAAACTATGCTTCTATTTCACAAGCCTCAATTTTTCATCTGCAAGAGGGAGAGCATCACCCAAGTGCTTTACCTCCAACCACAGATCGACAGTCCCTCACACACCTTTGAACTGGAACTAGCCCTACCCTTCACAAAGAGTATAGATTAAGGAAACCCTAGTATTCCATCCGAGTCTCTAATGTTGAGTCCTACATAACCAATTCAATCATACAACTATAAACTTCTCTAAATATGACCCTATTGGTTGGTTATGTAATCTGGGTCACAGTGAATCGACTAGTACAAACAAACTTTTGCACTACTTTGGCCAAATTTTGAAAAGCATTTCAACAACTTCCTTAAAAAGTGGAGTTGTATGTTCACCCACCTCTAACTCGAATTGGAAACCTTTATGACTTAAGGTTTAACTCAAATTGAATGTTTGACCAACTGGTTTGACTTTTCAAAAGATTCTCATTCATAACATGATGACTCACTAAGTTGGTAAATGACTAGGTTGGTTAAGTTTTTCTGACTTTGAACACCCATGTTACATTTGTGTAACAACTTGGGACTTGCCAACTGCCACTTGTTCAAGTCCTTTAAAAAAACCATGAGAGTGAACTACTCTCCTATTGTTAATATGCATAATTGGATAATAATGATGACCCATTGTTATTGATTTGAGATACTTTGTCTCATCTTTAAGGTAATGACTACATGTCAAATAAGTACAATAATTTAACATTAAACATAAATAAAAGATCACTCCTTCTTAATAATGTTTCAGAGTTTTCAATGTTCTACCTTATGGTTTTGTTCTTTAAGAACACTAACAATTTCGGTTAATTACGATATCAAATATCATCTTATTTTATTCAAAGTAAAACTATGTTAAGTATTGAATAATCTTCAATAAATCAGCTTATAAAATTGTCTTTAATTAGATAACTCAGCTAAGAAAACATTTAACTTATCTCACATCTAAATATTTATCTCATAAAATATGCTTTATGTAAACTTATATAAATGTCTTATATATAAAACTGAAAATAATCTCTATTCAAGAAAATGAAATAAATCGATCATTTTAACACAACAAAAAAATATCATTCTAATTTGTTGCTCATTATGAAATAAAAAGAAACAATTTAAGTTCTGGTTTCAAACTGAAAAATTAAACTATTTTTCCTTTGTTTAAACTTGGTTTATTTGACAAGAAGAAAAATTATCCCCCTCTTTAAAATTTGGAAAACTTATAAAATGAAAACTAAGAATTGCACTAGAAAATGCAAATAAAACATCCTTGATTTGTTCTTCCCCTGCTTTGCACTTGAGCTCCAAAATCACAGTCAAGTGATTTTCATAATATTTCCTCAAGAAAACGCAATCCGCAAATGTTGAATCTTTGTATATGCTTGATAGAGACTTTCTGACTCTTGCTATCCTTATTACTCAGATTATTATTTTTATTAACAAGTAGAGAGAAAGAGAATAATGAGCTTTCTCTTCTCCCTGGTATGCACTCCTCACAAACTCAGAAGGAATAACAATGTAACAAAGGACTTTTCCCTTCAAATTTCAAATAGTATATACAAAACAATAAAGACAAAACTTTATTATTTTATGCCTTTACAAACTCAAGATGGAAGAAGGAAATCATAAATAATACTCTGTAACTACCCTTTTCACAGACTTACTAGAGAAGTAATTTCACAATAAAACTACAGTCGCTACCTTCCCCAAACTGATCAATAATGCATAAATTTAAATGCCCAAAGAAAAATGCTAGTCACTACTATCTCTCCCTGTAACTAACACAAAGTTCAAGCCTTCTCTTCCCACCATATTAATTCATAATGACTGAAAAGAAAACTCAAGACATTCAAATATTCCTAATTGCAGCTCCCTGTATCCCTCTCCAAGTGCAAATGTGAATAATCATAATCCCCAAAATGAGAATAGTCTTTTGTTTTCTATAAGTTGCGAATTTACTCCCAACAACGTTGGCAATGAATGCTAATTGTTCATTTAAGATTGGCACCATATTATAAATGAATTAGCATGTATAAATTAGTAACCATTTGCCTAAAATTTCTCAACCATCGACTTCATATGTCATGACTTATTCAAGGCTAGTAAAATGCATTTATAAACTGATTTAATCACCACTTAGTGGCCCGACCAACACTTTCTATTATGCATCATACTACGGTTATCAATGAAATATACATAAATGCCTTCTTTAATAGTTTAAACTGCTCCTCACAATGCTCGACCAAGCAGATTATAAGCTCCTATTGCCACAACTTTTAGTGGCTTCTTTATGTTGGAGATTGTTGTAGTGCTTTCATTGATGTCAATCTATGTCAACCTCTAGTATTTTGTTGAGCAAATGTTGTAGATGAGGATATTGTTTTAGTGTTGTCATTGATGTCATTCTATGTCAACCTCTAGTGTGGTGTTGATGAGAAGGTGTATGTGGTGTTGAGTAGGTATTGTTGATGCAACCGAATCACTTGATTTCCAAGTGCTTTTGAGAAAATTGTATAAAAGAATGTACAAGGTGGTAGAGTTGTGTTATGTGTTGTGCTTCACATTTCTTCATGGTTGAAGATGTGCTTGCACAGTTTGGATGAGATGTTCAAAGGAATTTAGATGTGTTATATCCAAAGTTTCAAGTTCTAGATCGTGCAACAACAAGAGATGTGTCTGACACTGTGTTTCCTATGACGAAGGTTGTCTGAGAGAAATGGAATTGCTCTGCATTTCTTTGCATTGAAGTTTCTTGTCTTGCGGATTTGGGAATGTATGAATATTGTCTGTACCTACCTTCCCTTGGAGTGTTGGGTGCTCAGGTGTTATGCAAGGTTGGTTAGTGAGTTGTATACTTGTGGCAATGTGGCTAGTTACACAGGATGTTAATAGTTCTTAGTTTCAAATGGTTGCGATAGTATTGGCGAATATTTTGATGATGTTGGAATACTTTGGGATGTGTGGATGGTGTGTGATGTTTCTTCATGGTCCGTAGGATGTTTTCAGACCTAGTGAAAAGTGAATTGATTGTTTGGTAGTGTTAATACAAGTTTGGCTGACTTGGCATGTTAGCGTTACTTGCAGATGTGCTTCATGGTTTGTGGAAGCATGGTGAAGTGTGTCAGTGTAAATTTTTGTCCTGGTTAACCCTTGGTGTGGGCTTCCTTCACTTCTTTCCACTGTGAAAGTGTTTTGTGCCGACCTATTTGTTGGTTGTACATTTAAGGTGCATATATTTCATTGAGGCCGACCTAGACAAGGTTGTTTGAGGTCACAAAGGATATATAAGAAAGTTCAATTGTTTTAAATGTGTGTGAGATATGATTGTGATCAAGTGTGGTGATCTGAGTGCAAGCTTAAACACCTAAGGCTACTAGATGCAATGAGTAAAAGGTGTCTACATTTTCAATATACTTGAAGTTTCTAGAGGTAGTGAGCTGAAGGTTGCAGATGGTGTAGAGTTGTTGTGGTGGATCTTTCTGTTGCTCTGAGGTAGTGAACCTCCTTTTAACAGTTTTTCTATTCTTTTATATTCCAGATAGTGAGTCCTTTGGGTAGTGAGCCCTTGGTAGTGAGCCATTCTTTTCTTCTAGGAAATGAGCCCTTCCAATAGTAAGTCTTTTATAATAAGTGTTGTTATTCATATATATGTGAGTCAATCACCACTGTGGTTTTTCCCTGATTAGGGATTTCCACGTAAATTTGGTGTTCTATTGTGTATGGTTGTTGATGTGTTGATGTTTCAGTTTGTTTACATAAATGTTGATGCATAATAAGGGTTTGAAGGTTAATGAGAGTTTGAATGTCCTAATGTACAACTAATTCACCCCCTCTTAGTTGCCCCATGTGTCTAACACTTTAAAGAATTTAAAATATTGTTAAAATATTGTTCATATGATAACTACTATCACCACATAGTGGCTATAGGGAAAAGTGGTGCTAAATTATGCCCACTACAATGGCTTTAATGCCAAACAAAATGCCTTCATTTTAGCCTTTGTCCCTATCTTCGTTGGAGGCTAATATGCCCCACAAAGTGAAAGTTTAAATACAAATTTAAGTTATTTGATACATTCTTTGATTAACATGATAATTATTAAAATATAATCAACATAAAATATATAATATATATCTATTTATATATATCATTTTATCAATATTATACATGTATATATATATGTACATATATATTGGTATTAATCCATATTGTATATCGTATATACATACCTATATACATATGTTTATATATATTATCTCATATATATACATATATACCTATTTATTATATATATAATTACTAATTATCACAATTTCATAATAATCGATCTATCTTGTTTTACATTCAAGATTAGCTAATTGATTAACATTGAAATTCATAACATTAAACACTTTATTTTCCTTTTTGAAAAAGAATAATCAAGACTCGACTAGGTTACACTTAACCTAACAACTCAATTCGACATCATTCAATTTTTGACATAACACACAAATTGACTCAACGATAGGATTAGGGTAGACCTACATGACTGTGTGTGAAACTCAATTCGCATAACCTGTTTTATTCTAAAGTCTATATTTGTCTCTCCGATGATACTCTCCCTCTTTCTAGAGGGTAAAAAAACAGTCCTACATTTCACTTAGAAATCATTCAAATAGTTAGTCATTATTGTTGGTGTGAAGTGGTACTTTATCTAACTAGCTCATTTCCTAGCTAGTTATCCACTTAGGTTTTTTTCACACCTTATTACTTAAGTTTACTTAGGGTCCACATGGGATATTTATCACTTTATGTCTCATATCATAAGATTAAGACACTTGTCACAATCTTATAATATCTCATCCCTCACTTTGGCCTATATAATCAAGGGGCTCCCTTTGTAATCTTACAACATTCACTTCAATTCTCAAGCTCATAGAAGCTTTGCATCCTCTTGAAAGGAATACGATTGATTTATTCTCATATTTTATTTCTATATTTGCTTTCTTTTAGTCATTTGAATCTTGGGTAGGCTATTTAACAAATCTTACATGGTATCAAAGCGAGAATGAGTTGTGGGTTAGCAATATTTTAAAAAAATTGGGAGTATAGAGCTATTTTTTTCAAAGTACTGAGTATGCTCTTCTCTTACATCCTTGGATGATTTGAAGAATCAGAAAAGTGTGGAGAAAATATTAGTTTTTGGGGGGTTCAAACATTGACTTTCCAGTTGTAGGTTTTATGAAGCTTCCTAGAGAAATTTTGAGCTCACCATTGAGTCTAAAGTAGCTGAGAAAGTCAGATCAACCTTTTATTTTGTTTGAAATGGACACTAGAGGCCGGATCTACAAGAATTTGAAGTGAAAGGTTCATTACCAAATCCAACACGAAATTGCCATTTGAGAGCATTCTAAATCAAATCCAACCTTGCCATCACATTCAGAAGGCCCAAAAAACTAAAATTGACTATTAATTTGTCAATTTTAGTTGAACTTAGCAATTTATTTTTTTAAAGACTCCATGAACATAATAGTCTAAGATTCAATTTTTTTAATATTTTACATTTCATTATTAAAATGCAAGTTTTTAAAAAAATTATTGAGACCACCCCATACTTTATGGATGCACGAGTACTCACATAGGGTCCTACGCCCCATAAACATGGGGACCCATGGTACCTCATGCCTTAATGAGCCTCTCACTAAGTTTAATACAATTTTATTTATTATGTGTAGCTTTTTGAAGGCATTTAAAACACCAATATAACTTCTTTTTTTTAAATCATTTAATGTGCGGGGTGTGGGGGAGGCTACACCCCCTCCCCCTTTATTATAAAGTTTAAACAACTTTTATTATAAAGTTTTTAAAAAGTTATTTTTAATAAAGTGTTTTTTAATTAAACCTTTTAAATAAAGTTTTATTAAAGGTTCTTTTAAACATATTTTTAATAAATTTTAATTAAATAAAACTTTTAGAAAGTTTTCTTTAATATTTTTTTTATTAAAAGTTTTTTAATACTTTTAATAAACTTTGCTAATTTTTAATAAGGTTTTTTTAAAAACTAAAAAACTATAATATTTTTTATTAATTTAAAAATTGTCTTTAATATGTAAAATTAAAAAACTTTTTTCTGATTGACCGTCAAGTCTTGTATTGTATTTTAAGGGGTTCTTCCATCTGGAAATTAATAGGGGCTAGTTGTTGTTGACATTATGGTGACATCTTAATTAGAGGGAATATTTACCAGTCACATCTGGTTGTCAACTTCAGAGTTGATTCATGTTTGGATTCTTCATTAGAGTTTTCAAATTTGCATTACTGATGTTTTCCAAATAACTCATGTATGTAAGAGATGTTGTAAATGCACTAAAATAAAGTTCCACAATCTTGTCACTCAAGTGTAATTTGCCATATATTGTAAGCTTCTTAGGATTGATCTATGTATCAAGTGTCAGTTCCTATATACACAACAAATGCAACAGTTGGTTACCCATGCATTTTGGTGTGATGGACTAGATACCATATAGACACTCTTGTTAAGAAAATAATCTCTTTGCATTCAGAGGGTCGGGTTCTACATCCAGAGACCTGGCACTTGTATTTTCAACTAATATTTAGTTGAGCAGTGCCCAAAATCAGCGCTCTAATCATGTAGACTATGTACTAGATCTGTAATTTCAAAAATTTGAGAGTATTGATTTGATACTCATGAAATGGTCTCTTTGATTATGATCTTATCTTGTTGTAATGTCAAATTCATTAGCAATTATTCATTAGCAAATACAACTTCATTTGTTTTTTAGAGTTTAGACATTAGTGGTTAGGAGTTTTGTACCCAATGGGCTTTATCCTTTCCTATTTTTGTAAATGGGTACATTTAGATCCTCTTGCACCATCTTCACATTTATATGCTTTCACAATGACAGATTCTACACAGAATCATGGGTTGACAATTTCAACTCAATCTCCATTCATGTTGACATCTTATGCAATGGTACCTAATACTTTATATCAATGCTTGTCATCATTTGGAATCTTTTGGAGTAGCATTTAGAGGACTTATCATCATCTTTGGTCAATGATCTACATTAGTCTTCATATTGTTCTACATTGCCACCTTCTTCAGTTAAGATTGAGACTCCTGACATTGTGACATTTGACCTAATTCCAAAGACTTATTCCTTTCAAAATGGGAATATATCCTGCATGTATCATTTTCTTCATAAGGGGAGGAATGTTGTTCGATCTTGGAGCATATTCAGAGTTCTATGTCGAGCATCCACCATCAATGCAAGATATTGTATATTCAAGGGGGGTTCACTTGACCTTCTCTGTTCATTCTCTCTTATGGGGGGACTTTTTCCTCACATGGGGGTTTTGTCCTTCACATTCTATTGAGAGCATTTTCACTATTTTCTCTCTTTTGAAGAAGAGTTTTGCCCCATTGGGTTTTCTCCTTTTCTCTATTTATGAGAGATTTCTATGTACATGGGTACCTCATTAGGCCTAGTAGTTGGGACCCATCTTTGCATCTCTGCATTAGCTACTTCTTGCTAAGTTGCACTTAAGGAGGTGTGTTGGTGTGAAAGGAGTACTTTATCTAACTAGTTCATTTCCTAGCTAGTTATCCACTTAGGTTATTTTCACACCTTATTAATTAAGTTTACTTAGGGTCCACATAGGATATTTATCACTTTAGGTCTAACATCATAAGATTAAGACACTTGTCATAATCTTATGATATCTTATCCCTCACCTTGACCTATATAACCAAGGGGTTCCCTTTGTAATCTTACACCATTCATTCCAATTCTCAAGCTCATAGAATCTTTGCATTCTCTTGAGAGGAATATAGTTTATTCTTTCTCATATTTTATTTCTATATTTTCTTTCCTTCAGTCATTTGAATCTTGGGTAGGCTATTTAGAAAATATTACATGGTATCAGGGCAAGAATGTTTTGTGAATTAGTAATATTTTAAGAAATTTGGGAGTGTAGAGTTGGTTTTTTCAAAGCATTGAGTATGCTCTTCTCTTATATCCTTGAATGATTTGGAGAATCAAAAAAGTGTGGATAAAATATTAGATTTTTGGGGGGTTCAAATATTGACTTGCCAGTTGTAGGTTTTTTGAAACTTCTTGGAGAAATTTTGAGCTCACCATTGAGTCTAGAGTAGTTGAGAAAGTCAGATCTACCTTTTATTTTGTTTGAATCGGGCACCAGAGGCCAGATCTGTAAGAATTTGAAGCAAAAAGTTCATAGTCAAATCCAATAAGGAATTGTCATTTCAGAGCATTTTGCGTCAAATCTAACCCTGCCATCATGTTTAGAAGACCCAAAAAAGCTAAAATTGACTATTAATTTATCAATTTTAGTTGAGTTTGTAAAAAAACAAAATTTTAAAGACTCCATGAACATAATAGTTCAAGCTTCAATTTATTTATTTTTTTGGAAAAAGGATAATAGCCTATATACTATATTAATGATAATAGTAAGTAATTACTGTAACAGTAGATTAAAATAGATGATCTTCGAATGTGAGATGGATAATCTACAACTAGAATAACAATGTTAATCCTAATCTAAAATCAATAATCTAAAATCTAACAACAAAGAACGAGGAAATAAACTAAACAAACTTAAACAAATTAATGGAAAGCTCTCACTGAATATGCATTCACCCTTTCAAATTATCTTGATTATTCTTCTCCATTTTTCCTTTTCAGTATTCTTGCCCTCAGATTTCTGTGTTTGAATGCAAGTATAGCTTCGTCAAGTGTCTAAGCAAAATATCGAAGAATAGTCTCTTCTCAAAAGTGTATGATTTCGGGAGTAATGATTGTGATAGGTCATTTTATAGATTTTGGGTTTTCGAACGATCGGCTCAAATTGAAAGAGAGATCGACATATGAGATTGATGAATGCCATGTGATATGAGTTATGTCTCAGATAGAACGTGAGTTAGAACACGAGTTAGAAAAGACTATAGGATAAAAACTAAGTTAGAACGATAACTTAATCTTGAGTTAAGAATCTTCAAAAATAGAAGAAATAGACTTTGTATGTCAAAGACAAAGTTCGAAGTCTAAGAATAATGCATTTGAATGCAAACATGAGTTAATTAATTAAATAAAGATATTTAATTAATAAACACATCATGCATATGAGTTGGAACTAGTTAACTGACTAGTTGTGATAGAGAGTTCTCTCGCAAAGATAATCAGATGTTAAACCCAAAGATAATTGGAGAACTAAAAATAGATCTCAAGTCAGAAGGTGAGTGAATGATTAGATAACTGATTGATAGAAGAATGTGACATAAATAAATAAATATGAATTAAATGTTAATTTAATTCAACATTTGAAAATAAGAAACTTTAATTAAATAAATAAAAGATAATTTATTTAATTGACTTTTGAAAAGGATTAAATGAATAATTAAATAATAAATATTTAATTATAGATAAAGGGGGTTAAATGAATAATTAAATAAAGATATTTAATTATAGTTGAAATATGATAAAAGGGGGGGTGTAATTAAATAATAAATTATTTAATTGATAGATAAAGGGGGTTTAATTAAATAATACATATTTAATTAAAAAGGAAGAATTAATTAGTTAGGGACATAATTAAACAAATATGATTTATTTAATTATCCAAGTTGAATAAAGTTCATTTATGAATTAATGAATTAATTAAAAAGGGGTATTTAATTAATAGAGGAAATATGTGTTAGAAAGGTTAATTAAATAATAAACATTATTTAATCATGACCATGGATAATAGAAAATTATGTCGAAAATGGTGTTCGTAGGCCTAGACCAATTTTTGGTGTCTACAGTTTGCCCCTCTTTAATACAATGTTGTTTCAACGTCGTGTCTAAGAAAATATGCCTCGATCATGCCCCAGTATGAAGCAGGTTAGGGTATGCTCCAGTGAAAGGGAGAATGACGAGGAGGTAGTGGTATGCCCCCTCGAGAGGATAGGTGGGTTTGAAGAACACGAGTGTGCTCTCGAAATGGATGAGAAAACTAGAATATGAAGGACAAAAGAATAGGGAAAAATAGATAAGGATGATGAAGATACAGACTAGAAGAAATGTTAGCATGGATAATTCAAAAATTTAGTATTGAAAAAGAATGGTTATTGATTGAGAAAAACATCTAATCTTCAATATATTGCAAATATGCTATGCTTGCTTGTTATCATCATTGGGCGGGACGTGACACAAATGGATAGTACACACTATGATATGAGATAGACCATAGTGTACAAAGTCATCCATCTGTGAAAAACAGACAGTCGTAGACAAGGAGTGGCTTAACTCAGACTAAGGAAAGATGCCTCAGTCATTTTGTCTTAACAAACCACAGACAACAGACAAATAAAAGACGGGTCATGAGACGTCATTGCTCCTCTAAATCCTTGATAGGACATCCTTGAGGAAACTAGTAACATGACTCAAAAACCAATGTTTAAAAAGATAGTTGATAGACATCAGTCAAAGAAAAAGAGTCCTGAGACATCCTTGCTTCTCTAAATCCTTCAAGGGACATCCTTGAGAAAGCTAGTAACCAGACTAATTCACACATCGATAATAAGATAAGACAAAAATAAGATATAAAGTCATAAAGCCAAATAAATGTATTCGCCAAAACCTGATCTTGTGGGATTGTTTGATGTTGATGTTTGACATAGCATAATGTTAGAGAATGACACATACCGCATAAGACGTTGAGTCTGGTTTCGACTTGGTGACTTCTGTATAAGGCATGACAAAGCCTGGTTTCAGAAAGACACATGCCGTATAAGACGTTGGAGCTTGATGACGTTGAAGTGACAAGCCACATGAGACTATGACAATTTGATGACGTCTATTGACAAGAAAGACATAGGTTGATGGCTTTGACAATGTGTTTGATATTGACTTGATTACAATTTGAGATGTTTTGCCTTGTTGTTGCATGACTTCTTTTAATTCCTTGACTGATAAAAGTGTGTATGTGTAGACAGTGTATGACATGAGATGAGACCTTAAACTATGATATGCAACTTGTGTGATAATGATTGTGAATGAACCCTATTGGACTGACCTAGTGTGGTCTTGGGAGCTCATCAATTGATTAGCCTTGCCTACATTGTACATGCAGAGACCTCGTAGTTCGACACGACCAATGACTTTGACTATACAAAGCATCATGATTTAAAATGTGTGTGATACATGACAAACCTAGACTAACAGACTTAATGCCTCGAGGGCACATTGATTGATGGCCTTGCCTACGTCCTAGTCGCAGAGGAAATGTAGTTCGACTATGTCTACGATTGACTTAACATGACTGACTTGACTCTATTTTTTTTTTTGGTATTTTCTGACATTTTCTGATTTTTTTGGATTTTTGAATTTTTCTAATGTTTTTGGGATTTTTCAGGACATTTTTGATGGTGTGACGTTATGCATGTAAATGATGCCTACACACAAGAATCCAAGGACAACCATGATCTTGCTCCTAGTCTAGCTGAAAACCAATTACCAGGTGATGATGATGATGATGTTGTTTGACATGGGAAGGACACATCCTGAAACAACGTGAGGATGACAATAATGTGACTTAAAGATCAAGGTTTGCAGCAAGGTGAGAAACAAATCCAAGGAATGTTTTGGATGATGTGTTAAAATGCCTAACAAGATTGTATGGATTAGGCTTGTTGCATTTAGAATGACTTGGATAGGACTAGATGGGATGATGGAAGGATGTTGGATTAAAATCCTTAGATGGTTGACAAGGGAAACCAAGATAGCTGATATGTATAAAAAGATGATGGGTGGTGTTGGTATAGGAGACATGAGGATTATGGATGGGAGAATTATCATTTGGTATCCAAGGATAATTTTTCATAGGGATAATGAATCTATGAAGGTAATGACATGATGTTTCATGGATAGTGTATGACCAAAGGATAGTCATGTCAAAAAATTTCCCAAAGCATGATTTATGTTTGTACCCCAGTCCTTATCAAGATCAAGGTAGGCAGAAAAATGGATGGGAATGATAGGGTTTAAATGGATAGATCGAAAGGTCACGAGGAAGACATGGGAGATGAGACAACTTGCCCCCAAGTGTAAATATCCACATAGATAATTGCTCTTACACATAATGCCTGTTTGCCAGGTTTTCATTATGGTACTTATCCAAAGCACCATAAAAATGGTTTTCACTATTGGACAAAAATTTTCTCTTTACTATTTTCCAATTTTTTTTGGTGTGATCAAGACGCCTGTTTGCCAGGTTTTCATCAAGGTAACCATTTTTTTGTTTTTTCCATTTATTTTTATTTTTTTGGATTGCCTCAATACTTTAGATGATCACTGACTATGTTGAATCCATTGATGGTGCTGATGTAAAGACTGGAGCCATGATATGCCAATAATCACCTTTATGAAGTAGTTGTCTTGTTAGGATCATAGTGCTTGCATATAACTAATCGATGTCATTGTGACCCTTATTGATATTAGAGTTGGCCTTATCAAAATACACACATCGCGATAGAGTGCCATTAGAGTCCTTACAATAAAGAGTTGCTACCAAGATGCGATGAATTTCTGACATGGGATTTTTGGACTTTAGACGAGATGTTGGATTATGATGGATGATGGTAGATGTGGGGGGATTGTTCAGAATTTTAGATGAATCACTTTTTATTTTCCAAACTTGGGATGTTGGATGGCGGAGTTTGGAATTTTGATTGGGATAGCATTTGGAACCAACACTTTTATATACCTTGCTTGATGACCATTGTGAAGGAGGTGGAAATTTATTATATGTGGGAGTCCTCTTTTCTTGTGGCTCCACATTTTGATTGACTTTTGGATTTGAAATATTTTCTTTGCTTGATCCATTTGTCTTTGGGATCCATTTTAACTTCATTTGTCCACTTAGATTTTTGATTGCTTTGATGGTCTTTGACATTTGATTTTGAACTTTGGATTTGTAATAATTTTTTTCTTTTTGTTGGTTCCAAATGGAAGGTTTATCCATGTTGGAATGAAGGTTTATGGTGTGGATGGAAGGAGTTTTGGTAGTAATCTTATGGTAAGAACTACTCATGGCCCCCATTTTGTTGTTTATATCAGATAAAGTTGCCCCCAATATCGAGGAGGTATCACTAACATCATTAGATTCTCTGATTAATGAATAACCAAGACCTTGATGTCTAGGATTTTCTTAAAGTTGTATTGGTTCTCGAATTACTTGCTCATGTAGGCCTAGTCCTTTTCCTTGATACTGCATGTTCTGATAGATTCTGTTTGCAATGGGGTATTTTTTGTTTTGAAAACAAGATGTTAGCCCATCATTGTGTATGTAGACACTGTTACTTGGAATCTTCTCTTCTGCAAGAAATCCTACTCTGACAAATATAGATGATCCTATCTGATAAGATGTTGTAGCTTCATTAACATGTTGGATATATTTCTGATTAACATCTTTGGTTTGATTTTGTGAAACATTAGATTCTGATTGTTCTTCAAAAGATATCGGTGCTTCCATGTCGATGTAGAAACTGTCCTATGGTCATTATCATGGAGTCCATTGAATTTAGCTATAGCTTGATCATTTGAAAATATGTCTAGTGTAGAAGACTCTCGTTCTAGAGGAAGGTCATCTATGTTTCCAAAGGAGGCTAGTGTCTCATTTTGGGAAATGGTGGTGTTCAAAGTTTGGGTAGGATCAACCTCAAATGTTTGATCATGAATGGCATGAAGGTCGATGAGCGGATCATTTTGGATTTCTTGATCAATGGTAGTGTCTTGATCAAAGATAGGTTTGTCTTGGATGACTTGATTGGAAATGAAATCTCGATCAAGGATAAATGTATTTTGGCTCCGATGATTATCTAGAAGGACTTCTTGGATAGACCTAAAGATAGGGTCATGGGATGGACTTCGTTGATCTTGACATGAAGGTGAAGCCATGATGTCATGCTTTGGAGTTTCTTTTTGACATGTATCCTCAAGTGTAGGCAATGGGATGTGATTTTGGAGACCATGAATAAATGTATTTTCATGACTAAATGTAGGTTGGGATGGAGTGAGTAGGAATGGATTAGTGGATGATGGACTAGGATGGGATGTGGAGGCTTGGAATGGGTTGAGGGATGATGGACTAGGATAGGGTGTGGAGGCTTGGAATAGACTAGTGAGAGGTTGGTCGTCCTTGCCAAGGTTAAGGTAAGGGTGATTAATGGATGTTTGTTGTGGATTAATGGCATGGATTGTGCTAAGAGACTCTTGATAATGAGGGTAGATGGATGGAAGACTAGAGTTTATGGGTTGTTGATAAGAGGGATATGTGGGTAGTTGATCATGGGATGAAGTTGATTGGGATTTGGATTGGATAAATTTTCTTTTGAAGTCTATGGCTTGTTGGTATTGTCCCATGTAGAGTAATTGGTATTCAACTTGACTAGCAAGCATATCAAGGTCAACGGAAGACATGGTGATGGATGGTAATGCAAATGATATGGAATTATGTCTCTAAATGATATGATTTTTTGTCTATGTTTTTTTTGGATATAAAAAATGAATGCTAATGCAACCTTCTTTTTTTGGGTATTTTTTTAGCAAATAAGGAATGTCTAAAATGATTTTATTGCTAGGATGGACAGTATGCAAAAATTCGAGTAGACTATGAAAATAAATGATTCTAAGATGGGTATAACCTACCACCTATATATGGAATAAATTCAAGGAATGATTTGACTTGACCAAGGAACCTGATTGTAGGACAAAGACAACTGACAAGGAAAATTTCTCAAACTAGGCTGTTGAGATGGAAAGATTCACTAATAGAACCAAAGTGACGAGGTTCAATGACTTGTGATAAATCGGAACATAAACATATCCAATGACGAGGAAAGTTACCTATTCTATGATATGCAATTTCCTAGGAAGTATCTATATGCATGCAACTTAGGATGACTATGACTACGACGTTGACTGTGACTAAGATGTATATGACACCTAAAAATGCAAGGTTTTTGAGCAAAGTTTTTTTAGTTTCTGTCCAAGGTTAATCTTAAGAACCTAAAGCAAATAGTGACAATGATGTTTCAGACTCAGCTCGCGGTTTTTGATGTTTTCTATTGACAGGCAAATGCGGTTCACCAAACAGTTGTGGTTCAAATGTTGATAGATGTGGTTTTTGATAGTGCATGTAGTGTTTCTAACAGTTGCGGTTTTTCCTATGACAAATGCGGCTTACCGATACACATGTGGTTTGAAAACTGATAGATGTGGTTTGCATGCACACATGTGACTCATAATGTGATAGTTGCAACTTGTGATATGCAGATTGTGAATAATGAAAGTTTTGACAGACACATGCGGTCTTTCCCCTAACAGATGCGACTCACTAATATAGAAGTGGCATTTAGACTGACAAATGCGACTCAATTTTTTTGACACTTGAAATTTTCCCGAAAGTTGTTGATTGAATTTGTTTATTTGATCAAGTTCTTGACAAATACAATAGAGAAAAAACATAGCAATCAATGTATTTTCAGTTTTTGTGATGAAAGGACTGTTAAGACTCGAAAAATATTTACAACCTAGGCTTTTAGGACAATACTTGTTGAGTTCTTACTTGGATTTCTCCAGCTATGCATATTTATGGCGAATGACTAGTAGCTTGACCCCACTGGCTCCCCTCCACGACACTCACTTATACGGGGCAACCAAGCTACTATATCCATGAAACTCCCATGGCATACATTTCATTTCCACACATAAACCATAAGAATGTAAGATGGCTTCATAGGGCCGACCCTGCTACGCCAACAAGTAGGTAGGATTTTGGTAACTCTACAACAAGGTGTTTAATAAGGGCATTCCATTCATGGGACACAATCCAACGTCAACGAGAGTCCATTTTTGTCCATCTCATCGGAATAGTGTGCGTGATTCTTGGGCTTTTTCCAAGAATCCACTTTTATATGCCAGCTGAAAGTCGCTTGGCTTTAGCATGCTACCAGTCTGAGTCGTCTTGGGGTGAGTACTTTTTCCCACCAAGACAGGCCCAAGTTCTAGAGTCAGTACCCGTTTCTCTTGCACCCAGGATCGCACGAATGCGCAAGGGGAGAGGATACTTCGGTATACCAAGTTGTGAGGTTACAAAAGCATGCCTTCGCACCAAACAAAGAAGACAATGATTCTTTTTATTCCAAACGACAGTTATCTATCTACCAAACAAAAAGCATGCTAAATTAAAAAAAACAAAGGCATTAGGTCCTACAAGTAAATTGATTAGTAGTTCATTTTTCTTGTCTTCGGATTTTGTCTTGCAGAAAATATTGTCTTTTGTTTTGATTATCTTTTATGCTTCGTCCTGCAAACACTACGTTATCCCCCTAAGCACAGCTGTAAACAAAACATTAACGGAAACAAAACAAGACAAAAACGACAATGATTAGAGATGAAAGATGGAATGTGTGCACCTAGACTTTATTTAGCTCCAAGTTTTTCTCCACTTGATCCAATGTGTGCTTTGAAGTATTTTTTTATTTTTTTTGCACATTCACAAACCCAACAAAGCCAAAACCCTAATAGCTAGTCAAGACAAATCTAATTTTTGAAAATATTTTTGACAGTAAAAATAAAACTACAGAGAACAGACCCATACTAAAATTTCAAGAGCTTTCCAAAAATGTAATTAAATTTGAAAGATTGTCTATTTTGCACCTAAAATTATTTTTTTTTATGAAAAATCATAAAAAAATTATTAAAAAATAAAAACACATCCAAAAAATCTTATTTTTTCACTGAATATTTTTGACATAATTCCAAATCTGTAAAAACAAATTCGTGAATAGAGCTACAATAGTTTGTGAGATTCAAACAAATATTTGTGAAACCTTAATTTTCAAAGATCTGTTGTTTGAATAAAAAAATTTTATCCAAATTTAAAACCTAAAGAATAGACCCCTATTAAAATTTAAAGCTCTTTCCAGAAATGTAAACATATCCAAAAAATTCGACAATTTTCTCTCAAAATTGATATTTTATGAAAAATAACAAAAAAATAATAAAAAATTCAAAACATCACCATAAAATCTGATTTTTTTAGTGAAATCTCTTGATAATGTCATCTACTTGCAAACAAATTTTCGTGAAAAAATCTATAGCCTTTTGAAAGTTATGGTTGAATATGTCAGGTTCACCAAATGTAACAGTAGATTAAAATAGATGATCTTCGAATGTGAGATGGATAATCTGCAACTAGAATAACAATGTTAATCCTAGTCTAAAATCAATAATCTAAAATCTAACAACAAAGAACGAGGAAATAAACTAAACAAACTTAAACAAATTAATAGAAAGCTCTCACCGAATATGCGTTCACCCCTTCGAATTATCTTGATTGTTCTTCTCCATTTTGCCTTTTCAGTATTCTTGCCCTCAGATTTCTGTGTTTGAATGAAATTATAACTTCATTGAGTTTCTAAGCAAAATATCGAAGAATAGTCTCTTCTCAAAAGTGTATGATTTCAGGAGTAATGATTGTGAAAGGTCATTTTATAGATTGTGGGTTTTCGAACAATCAACTCAGATTGAAAGAGAGATCGACGGATGAGATTGATGAATGCCATGCGATATGAGTTTTATCTCAAATAGAGCATGAGTTAAAAAAGACTACATGATAAAGACTAAGTTAGAATGATAACTTAATCTTGAGTTAAGAATCTTCAAAAAAGAAATAGACTTTGTATGTCAAAGACAAAGTTAGAAGTCTAAAAATAACGCAGTCAAATGCAAACATGAGTTAATTAATTAAATAAAGATATTTAATTAATAAACACATCATGCATATGACTTGGAACTAGTTAACTGACTAGTTTTGACAGAGAGTTCTCTCGCAAATATAATCAAATGTTAAACCCAGAGATAACTGGAGAACTAAAAATAGATCTCAAGTTAGAAGGTGAGTGAATGATTAGATAACTGATTGACATAAGAATGTGACATAAATAAATAAATATGAATTAAATGTTAATTTAATTCAACATTTAAAAATAAAAAACTTTAATTAAATAAATAAAAGATAATTTATTTAATTGACTTTTGAAAAGAATTAAATGAATAATTAAATAATAAATATTTAATTATAGATAAAGGGGGTTAAATGAATAATTAAATAAAGATATTTAATTATAGTTGAAATATGATAAAAGGGGGGTGTAATTAAATAATAAATTATTTAATTGATAGATAAAGGGGGTTTAATTAAATAATACATATTTAATTAAGAAGAAGAATTAATTAGTTAGGGACATAATTAAACAAATATGATTTATTTAATTATCCAAGTTGAATAAAGGTCATTTATGAATTAATTAAAAAGGGGTATTTAATTAATAGAGGAAATATGTGTTAGAAAGGTTAATTAAATAATAAACATTATTTAATCATGACCATGGATAATAGAAAATTATGTCGAAAGTGGTGTTCGCAGGCCTAGACCAATTTTCGGTGTCTACAATTACAAAAGTGCCCGATCTTTGAAAGTTTGGTTTGAGAAGTTCGTTGTGTCATTAGACTTGTCTTGAGGATCCCACGTTCTTCATACCATGTAGAGCTTAAACCGACAAACATAACTTCCAACAACCATACCTCCCACTCATGATGCTTAACACCTCTTTGGAGTTCAGAGATCCTCCATAGTTCTCTTTTCAAACACAAGGGTAACTAGTACACCCAAAGTTTGAAGTTCGAAATGCTCTAGAATTAGCGTATTTTACTTTGTCTTTCTGAGGGACTCAATAAGAGGTATGTCTGAGGCCTAAGACCCGCATCACCAAAATCCATCATCATCCTACCAGGTCCCACCTTATCGACATGTCAAAGGGACCAATCATTTCATCCTGCTGATATTCATCCTTGCACTCGATGAGGATCCTTTAGCCATTGTAAACATTTTTTGCCACCTATCTTTCCTAATAGGTGTTGAGGATAAAAGATCCCACGTTTTTCATACCATGCAAAGCTTAAACCGACAAACATAACTTCCAACAACAAAGAGCGAAATATACATTGGATTTTTAGATGTCAAGGTCCGCACATAATTCATACTACTAAACATTCCTTTCGGTAAGGTGCAAGCCATACCTCCGACTTGCAATTTTTGACACCTCTTCGGGGTTTAGAGATCCTCCATACTGCTCTTTTCAATCAAAAGGGTGTATAGGAGCGAATTTGCACCCCTTAGGAAAATTCCCCTTCACATACCCTCACCTTAGAAAACCAAGTCCAAAGGTGAAATTCCACATCACCTACCTATCTTCCATCCTCTTGGAATTTGTCTTGTGTGTCGGTGCGAGAATATTTGCTGGGGACATAAGTGTGGTGTGTTGTCATCCTTAACAGATTCCTACATCTGAAGTTGGCAGAGATGTTACACACCCGATTAGGGTTGAATTGTAAGATCCCTCTTCGACCAACCAACCCCGAAAATAGAAGATTCTTCTCATCCCACCTTCAAAAACATCCTCTATTCATTCATTTGGAGGATTTTTGACATCTCCACATTCAATCACTTCATTCTCTTCACTCTCAAGCAACATTCTAGCACTCTATTGTGAGCATTACAACAACTTTGAAGCTCCATCAACTCCACATTGTAAGTGTGAAGCAAGCCATAGAAGTGTGGGCTTGGAGTCTTGCAAGACCTCTCTTCATTACCATTACGGTTGTGGTGACTTTTCCAAGTCCATTCCTTGCATTCTCCTTCCATTCGCTAGTGATATTTTGGGTGGAGGTGGTAACTCTTCTCTCCTCTCCTTTGTGATTTGATTGAGTAGCATAGTATTGTTTTTTAGTGTTCATTGCAATATTTACTTTCTACTTTCTTTATCGCATATTCTACTTCGTTGCTATTTGGCTATTCATGGAGGTGGAAACACCAAAATGGGGGTCTGACTGAGGTAGACCCCTATATAGCCTAAAAAAAATTTCCCTTCTTGTTTGTGTGTAGGTGGACATATGCGTGGAGCTAGTTGGAAAACTAACACTTTTTTGAGTTTATCTTTGTCACCCTAGCTCTTATATATTTCCTTTATCATCTTCATCTTTACTTTTTGTACTTTCTCATTATGTTTTTCCCATCTCAATCAACTAGCTAGGTTGTTAGTAGGTCTTTTGGTGGTTTTTGTTATAGTTGTTGTTCTCTGGCCACACAGACGCTAGTGCACCAAAGAGATGCCAACGTGCCATGTTGTCATCCCAGAACCGCGCTGCCATCCTCAGACAAAGAGAGCTATTTGAGGCACAGTACCAAATCACCTAGCCCAAACCTGAAATTCAGATATGTAGATTGACAAAAGTACTACATAGTTCTCTTCATTCTCCATCCCCTTCCTTTAGAGTGAGGTAAGTTAGGGAATCCCTCCGCTCTTGACTCTCCATTCTCTAGAGCCTTAACATGGTTGGTTCCCCTCTCTTACATTTTTGGTGAAATCAATGTGAACGTCTACCCATTTGTCTGTGTTGAAAATTTTCCCTCGTACCCTATGATTGTTGTAACCTTGAGTGTTGTGAAGGTTTATGAGTATCACAACCCAATCCACGACTTCCAAGTACATTGTCAAGAGAAGTGTGTGACACGTACCGATGGAGAAGATGAAGGTCACCTCTACTTTCACCTCTAGTTTTCCCAATGGTCTAACTAATGAGTTTACTATTGGTTTTCCCACAAATTATGCTGACGAGATGGGTTTCATGGAAGAGACCACTCATGTACCTATCCTCCAACATCCCCTATGCCTTTGTTTGTATATGAGAATGATGTTGTGCATGTTCCTGCGGAAAACATTATGGCATTAGATAATAGATTATTGGACCTTGTAAATCACCTAGAGAAAGCGTCGAACATGGTGAGAGTTGCTAGGCTTGCAAGTGAGGTGAGACTGTTTCTAGGGAAAGATCAAATAGGCATAGAATTTCTACGTGGCCTCACAGATTTGACTGAAACCTATGTCCCATCATATAGACTAGATCGGGTACCACCCAGGGAGAAGTGCTCGATGCCTATGAAAGAAAAATAGGCATATAAATGGCCACTACATCCTTCTGCATGGTCGAATCAGGTCTCATGATTAGTGTCTCTTCTGTTCCCCAAGGGCCTCACACTCTCAAGGTAAGAAAAACAACCCTTGGGTTTAGTTTCACCCCTTTGACTACCCCTAGCGATAGAGGCTCTAGAGGAATGGGTGGTGGTGGCCTTGGTAGAAGAGGTAGCACTAGTGGAGTTGTCTTTGGATGTCATGGAGGTGGCTCTGGTGGAGGCCCTACCGGTGGTGGGGGCATTGGGGGAGGTCACAACAGTGGTTCCAGAGGTTCCACTGGTCCCTTTTCATCTACGAACCCTGTTTTAAATGCCTTGCTTCAGAATATGTGTCGTATGCAAAACCAACTAGCAAGTCTCTCTCAGGCTTCTACCCAGCCTATCTTTCAAACCTTTTTCCAGCATAGCCCATTTTCAGTAACAATCCCAAGTACTCCCTTCCCACAAGGAATGGAGATTCCCAAATTTGAGAAATATGGTGGTATAGAGGACCCACAAACACATGTGTCTGCCTTTAATGCCATGTGTACAAACTTCTTCCATCATGATGTGTTGATGGAAAAACTATTCTCTCAATCTCTTAAGGATACAATGCTCGAGTGGTACTGTTCCTTGCCCGACAAGTCCATTTTCTCATTTGATGAACTTGTAAATTAGTTTCTTTGACAGTTCCAACCCAACATCGGACCAAAGATGAACTTTTCAGATCTCGTCCGATGCAACCAAGGGGACAATGAGAAGATAACTGATCTCATAGTGTGGTATCAAGCGCTCATTTCAAAAATCTCATACCCGCTGCCCAGTTCTGACGTACAAAAGGTGTTCATAGGGAATTTGTAGAGATCTTGGTAGGAAAAGTTTTCCCTTATGAAGTACCCTTCTTTCACGCATTTATGTGTGACATTACGAGAATATCAATAAATGATATTCTAGTTTGGGAGATCCTCCTCGCGCTCCTGTTTAGAAGGAAAGTCCATTATATTGATCTTGGGAAAAGGTAAGGTTGTTGTGAATGTAGTAGCCACAATGAATGATAACGGCCTTCGATGCAACATAAAGTTCACAAAGTTAGCACAATCTTATTCTTACATCTTGTAGAAGTTTTTGAGGGATAAGATCATAACCTTGGAGAACCCTAAACCTCTCAAGGAACCTTACCTTGATTGGTACGATGCAAATTCCTTATGTCAATACCATTGAGTCAACGGACATGATAGTGAATGTTGTATGTGCCTGCATCATGAGATACAAGTTTGCATCAAGCATGGTACTATTCGTCTCAATGGGAGTAAATAAAATGCAAACAAGTTGGTGGCGAAAGCAAACTATGAGTTGCAAATATACACAAACTCATTTCCATTGCATTTTTCCAACTTAATTGTTGATCCCTCCAAATCTACCACTCAGCCCAAGGTGTACGTTAACATGGTCACAGCTACTCCTATCACGCAACCTGTGACCGACTCATCGGATGTGAAATTCACCTCGTAGGACATGCCCTTGAACAAAAATCCCTCTCCCCTCTACATTCTGGGTCATCTCACTGGGAACATTATGATAGGGGTCTTAGTTGACCCTAAGAGTCAAGTGAATGTCATTACAGAGGAGATGCTATGGTTGAATTCATTGCAAAGGGAGGAGTATGAAGAAACAAAGTCTACCATTCTTACACATGAAAATTTATCTCTCAATCTGTATGAATCAATAACTCTCTCCATCCTAGTTGGACCTAGGGCCGTAAACACAACCTTTGACGTTATTTCAGAATCAAATTTGTTAAGAGTGAAGTTAGGCATACCTTGGCTAGCTTCCATGAATGTAATTGCTTCATTCATTCACAAGTGTTTTAAATTATCATGCGAAGGTGTTGTGCACATGGTGCATGACACTGGATACCAACCATTGGTGTCCCATGGGGGATACTCATTGGATCATTTTTGGCCCACCTCGATTGGTTTGCTTCCCCCAAGAACAAACTTACTTTACATAAATTATGTGAAGTATAAGACTGGGGGCAAAGGACAACCAAATTTGACCCTTCTGGTGGTACAACAACAAGTCGCCTCCTCTTCTCAAAAGGGAAAGGAGATGCTTGCCCATCCTTGGGGTGCCTCTTCCACTTCTCTTTCTGAAGAAGAGTTTTGGATGAATACTCTTGGCTTTTACCTAAGGAGTCCGCTGATACCGATTTGGCATAAACACAAGATTTAGATATCTGATCTGTCTACTATACCTCCTAGACCTTGGCCCTACCTATATGGTAGAAGGAAGGGTCCCTATGGGGAATCCTCTATGTCTCAGCCTCTGCGGTCTCCCACTTCTTCCACTCCTAAAGTAGGAAATTCACTCACCTTTTCTAACTTTTGACTGTATTCTTTGTATTCCTCTTCTTGCTTTTCTGATGCCTCAAAGTATTGATACATCTCTTTAATCAACCCTTCAGTATCCTTGTAGGCTTCAAATCCTTTCACTAAAACCTCTCCTACTTCTTGGTTCAATTTATCTATCCACTTGTCTACCATCTCCGCCTTTCCTCTAACCTGCACCAAATCATCAACCTCCTTTTTGCTTAGCAAAACAGGAGTCTCAACGGCTACTACTTTTTGTGACCTTGGAGAGGAGACACTCTTCAAGAATGAATGCAACTGATCCAATTGAGCTTTAAGCTCATCCTTCTTTTGCTTGTCCTTAATCATTCTTGACTTAGTCGTTGAGGCCAACACATCAATCAAATTCATTTGTTGATTTCTAGTGGGTCTTCCCAAATTGACCGTACTCAGTTGATAATCTGTTAACTGCATATCCCCTACCTCCTTTTCTATCATCGGCATGGCACATTCAGCAACGATTTCTCCTTTGTCTGTGAGTCGGGTAGAATGTAGAATTTTAGCCTTCTTTTTAGGCCTCTCCTGCTCAATTCCCTTCATCATATCCTCCCAATTGAGAGGTTGTGAAGGTATTACTACTCTCTTCTGCAGGTCTAATTTTAGCCATGTAGGTGCACTTGGAGTAGTAGTCATCGTAGAGGAAGAGGGAGCAATAACTGTAGAAGGTGGCTGCATACTTACTTGAGATTGGGATTCAACCCCTGCTTTCTCTTGTTGTTCTTGTAGTATATGCATTTGCACCAGTCTTTTAGCCTCTTCTCTATCCTTCTGTTCTTGCATTTTCTTGTCTTCTTCTTCTTTCCTCAATCTCTCTTCTTCCAACCGATCCTTCTCCATTTTTTCCTTCTCTAACCTTTCCTTTTCTAATTCTTCCCTCTCTATTCTTGCTCTTTCTAATTCTTCCTTTTCTCAAGCTTCCCTTTCTAGAGCCTCCCTTTCCAACTTCTCTTTTTCTAAGGCCTCTAGCTTTTCCCTTTCTAACCATTCTACCTCCAAAGCTTTAAGTTTTTCAGCTTCTGCTTCTTCTTTCTGTTGCTTCCTAATTAGCTCTTCCGCCTCTTTTTCCTTCCTTATCTTTTTTGATTCTTCCTCTTTTTGTCGAGCTTCTTCTGCTTGTTTCAACCTAGCAACCATAATTTCCTTTTCCCTCCGGTTTCATGCTTTCTCCTCCTCAAGATCATGGATCTTTTGTATCAGGTCTAACTTGTCATTTTCTATTTTAACTTTAAGCTCATGTTCTTGCTGCCTCCTTTGCTTCTCTACTTCATCATCTATTGCCTTAACTTCAACTTGTTTTGACTTTAATTGTTGTTGGTGAAGTAGAGAAGCAACTTGTACCTTTGCCTCCATTTCTTTTTGTCTCTCTATTGCATCCCTTGCATCATTTCTCCTCTTCAAACATTTTCCATTGCTCTTCTTGTGTTAGAATCTACTCAATAGTCCCCTCTAAAGGCATGTTTTCTTGCAAATCCTTTTCTGATAGAGTTTCATTTGAATCTGTCTCAACTTCTACAAATTCTTCCTCCACTTCTTTTCCTTTAGCAGCTTCAGCCATGGTATGAAGAGCTCCTTCTTGAACCTCTTTACTTTTCTTTCTTGTGAGTCGGGGTTGGGCAGATGATTCACCTAAAGTAGGTGTTGAACCAGCAGATCCCACTAGAGCATCTCCTTCTTGAGCTTCCTCTCCATCATCCACCACTTCAAGTTCTATTTCTTCAATGTCCAGAGGAAGGAATTCTAATGGATCTTTGGGAGGTGTCTTTCTCTTAATTCTCTTGTATCCTTTACCATTTTCAAGAACTGGTCCTTGAGAAGCTTGAGTCCTCAGCACTAACCACTGCACACTTCTATCCAATACTGTCCTCCCAATCTTCTTGATATCAATTGTTTCTTCGGCATCCCAATCAATTGGATCTAGGTTCTTGGTGCCAATATTCAATGCTTCATAGGATGGATCCAACATCATTCCATCCTCCACCATGGTGTCAGGAATGTTTTCTTTAATACCAAGTTCTGACATGAGTGAGACCGATAATATTTCATAATTCTTCTTTCTCAAGTCATACTCATCTTGCCTATCACACCAAAAGTCTTCTAACAAATTAAAATTTCTTGTGAACACTGAAGGTAATAAAGCATACATCTTCTTCTTTGGATCAAAATACTTACAAGCTGTATACAATCCCAATTTCAATTGTATCAACTCATTACAGATCACCTTTGCTCCCTTCAAGTGTTGACAGCTATATTCACCCAATTTCATGGGAAATTTATTGCATCCAGTTTTATGCTTAATCCCAAACTGAGCATTAACTCCAATGGCTTGATATACAAACTCCATTAGCACCATCCTGTTACTGCAACACCTTGGAAGTAAATGTGGGTGGCCTTCAAAACCAAATAACCTGAAGTATGTAAATTTAGGGTATTGGATATACCAACTTCCCCATTTAGCAATGGACAACATAGCTTCTTGACTTAACCTGTATCCTGCATCTCCATTCAATTGATTGATGACTGCATATAAAAATGCATCATTCACTCTTCTAAAATGAGTCTCAGCAACCTGAAGAGATAATTGATCATAGTGCTCCCATACCTTCTTTTGTCCATCCAAGGCTCCCATTACACCCACTCTGTTCAAACCTGGGAAAACACCCACTCTTGCAGCTGCATAAACAATGTAAGAAGTCATGAAGAAACACTTGGTTTCTCTAATCCTGGTTAACTGATCATGTATGGCATCAGAAACAATCATTGTCCAATCAAACTGTTGTTCTCCTTTCAAAATAGTCTGAATAAAAGGAAACATCCACTCCTTGAATAAAAATGCATCTCTCTTTCCAAACACCCTAGACAACATCACAATCAACCTTGCTACCTCTTCATAGAAATCTGCCCTCTTTGGCTGATCTGCAAGTTTACTTAGAGATTTCTTTTCTGTTTTCAACCATTTCTTGTTCAAGTGAGATTTATTCATTCCCTTATGCTTACTATATTGCTCCAAGGCCTCTACCTCATTTAATTGCACCAAGCTCTTTGGATCTGGAACAACAAATATAGTTTGAAATGCTTGAGTGAGATTAATAATCACATTGTCTTGTGAATCTATGCATAATCTTGTAGCAGGATTGTAAGCACTGGCTACTGTCATGATTAACTCTGGGAATTGGACAAATATAGGAAATAAGGCGATATGAGCTAACCCAGAGCTGACAATTCTTTCTGTAGTCAATGTAATATCTTTGTCAAATGCTTCTGAATACCATTCCTCAAAATTGTATTGACCTAAATTGGTGTCAGTGATATCCGACCAATCTGATTCCACCTTGCTCATCTTCACAACCGGACTCCTATGATTATACCTTAATGTATAAGGCAGTCTTTCTGGCTTTAACTTCTTTGGTTTCGATGCTACTTTTGATGTTTCTACAGGTTGATTTCTCAGAGCAACTTCCCCTAATGTTCTTGACATTTTTCAACTTTCCTGCAAGCAGAACCTCTAATTAGATCTTCAGATATTATCATAAAACATAACTTAAAACCATACCTTTCATATATACACCGGAGGTGGAACCACAACCTAAGACAATCTCTTTTCACAACACTGCCGGACTCGGAGCAAGAACCGATACAGAAATTTCACTAACAATAAACGGGCTCAGAGTCGGAGTCGGGGAGGTTATCGAAACCGGGATCAAAATGGAAAATGGATTTGATTTTCTTTGAATTTTCATTTTTTTCATATTCTATTTCCATTCCACCTCTGCTTCCGATTTAGTCATCATTATTTTGAAGGAAGACTTTCCCATTATGCACAGAGCCAGAAATGGGATGAAATGTGGAATCGATACCTTTTGCAAAACAAAACTTTCAAGTCCAAGATCGATTCTGATCCCGTCTCTACCTAGATTGAGCATGATTTTCCAAAGAAGACTTCTTGCTATACATGGAGCCGGAATCGGGATGAGAATGGAATCGATAAATTTTGTAAAACGAAATTCTTAAGTTCAAGATCGATTCCGATCCCGCCTCCTCCTAGATTGACCATGACATCATCAAGGATTTGGTTTGTTTTAACATATAATTTCATGATTAAAACCGAGGTCGCTTTAAAACGAAAAGGGGCTTTAAAAACACTACATTCATATGACCATGGGGAATGACTTAATCCTAAGATATCATATTTTAATCATTTCAAGTGATTACAAAGACCAACGAAACCCTAATCTAACAAACCTAATAAATACTAGGGCATGGATTTTAAACCTTGCCATTTTTACTAGACCAAACGTGACAAAACCCTAAGTAAAAAAAAATGATGAATTAGTTTACCCTAACTCACTGTAAATCTCTAATCTACCTCACAGTAACTTCTAATCTAACTAATCACCATTTAAAACCTAAACCTAATCTAACTCACTGCAAATCCAAAACAACACGACGCCATCACGATTAAAACATGAAAGCGACAATGCCCTAAAAATAGAAAGAACTAACAATAAAAACAAACATAGACAAAGAAACAACCCGACCAACAATATAAAAAACCCATTCAAACTAGCACGCCAAGAATCACAAACGTTGAAAACGAAATGATAACAACAACGCGATTCAAAGTACGGGAAAACATATATACAAAACACGCAATAGTAAACAAAATGAAGAACAATACTAAGAAAACCTACCTCAGAATACAACAACGTAGCTAACCTTCTGAACTGATCCGTTCACAACAATCCTCTCCTCTTTCAATCTTTTCGCTCAAATGAACTCTGTCACTGCTCTTTCATGCTCTTCAATCTTCTAATAATGATAATAATGACTCATTTAACCCTTATATGAAGATAAACATGAAGATTTCTACCTACACGACCAACTATCATTAATGTATTAACATGCAGTTAAGGCGGAGTCAGAACTGAAAGTGAACCAACACTTCACAACAGTGCGACTTCAGTCAAAAAGTCAACAGTCAAGGCAACCGACGGGAGCGGAACTAAAATAGAAACTGATTCGAAACTTTCTGAGAAATTTCCAAACTTTGTTCCAATTCCAGTTTCGGGTCCGCCAACTAAACATAACACAAAAACAAAGACAAAAAGTAAAACAAAGACCGACATAACAAAACTAAACAAAAGACAAAGACCAAAACCAAAAGCCAAAATAGCGGAGGCGGGGGCAGAGTTGATTATGATTTTGCAATTTTCGGTAAAGACTAAGTTAACCCCCACTCCGGCTCCGAGTCCGCTAAATACAAAACAAAAAGACATAAAGAAAAGACCATCGGGATGGAAACCAAAACAAGTTTCAAAAGAACTTTCAGAACCCGATTTAGTTTCGGTTCCGATTCCGACAGAGAAACAAAAAGAAAAACAAAGTATTGGCCAAAACTAGACTCCAAACTTTGTTTCAAAAACAACTAAGTACAAAAATAACAAAGGGGGACCCATTTTGACCAAGGCAATAGATGAGGTGGTTATGCAAGGCATAACAAATGGTGACTCGGTTGGGAAAATGGTTTACCCATTTTCAAAATACCCAAAGAAAATTTCAGTCACCCAAAAACTACTTGGCTTATAAACACTTTACCTTGAATAAGATCAGATATATGTAGGATAAATTTGAGTTTGAATCTCAGATGTTATGTGCTCATGAGTTATTTCTGAATCTGAGTGTGCGCTTATATTGTGCATCATTCTTTGTAGATACTTTATCTGTTTGTGAACAACTATACCTAAGATTCAAGCAATAAAATCCTGGGTATTGCTCTGCTGCTAGACAGGCATTCATAGCCCCGACGGAGATACCTCTAGTTCTATCAAAGCATTTCTCTACTGCCAGACAGGCGTCCATAGCCTCGATAGAGATACCTGATTACCCACTTGATATTTGAGCTTGCTTCTTTCTCTCTTTCTTTTCTCTTTTTTTTTTTACTTCACTTGTGAAAATTCTTTATGCACCTTTCTCAAATACTCAGATTCAATGAATCTAAAATGTGGGTTGAGAGCTACAATGGATTTCATGATAGTCTTGGAATCGGATTTTTCACTTGAATCAAAAGTAGAGTCATTCCAAAACAAATAGGTAATTACTCATGCAGATGTTTTTTTAATTTGGTGACAAATCTTTGATCACAATTCATGAGATATTCATATTTATATCTTCTATCCTTAATAACTTTTCCAACCCAAACTAGAATGATCATAAAACATAAGTTTTAGAATGAAATCATTTTCATTGATTATGATGAGAATACCTAAACCAATTTCTCTCCTAGTACCAGTAGTATACTTTGAATAACAACCCCCTAACTTGAGATGAGCAAAATGAGAATCCCCAACGAAACAAGACAAAACAAAACAAACAAACAAAACAAAGAAAGAAAACAAAACAAATAAAACAAAAACAAAAACCAAAAAACTAAAAACTAAAAACTTAATTACATATGATAAAATATAGTACATTCCTTTTCAAAACATCAGACTTTCTACACACCAAAATAGTGTTTGAGAAACTGACCATTAACTGGTAATGAAATAGGCTCTCCTGTTAAGGTACTCAAATGAAAAGCATTCTCCCCTAAGATTTCAGCCACTTGATAAGGACCTAACCAAAGTCTATCAAACTTCTGGTGATCTCCCTTCTTTTCTCTAGCCTTATCCCATAATAACACAAGGTCTGATATTCTAAAGGCTTTTATCTTGGCTCTTTTGTCAAACCAACATTTAACAACAGCCTGATGTTTAGAGAATTGCTGCAAAGCAGCATCTCTTTGTTCTTCCATATTTAACAAATTAAGCAGTCTAACCTCAATCCTATCATCCTTATTATAAAACTCCTACATAAACTTTAGAACATGTATTTGTAAATGAAAGGGGAAGATTGGATCTTGGCCATAAACTAACTTAAAAGGTGAATTCCCTAGGGCTGCTTTAATTCTGGTTCGATCTGCCCATAAGGCAAATCTCAACTAGGTGTGCCAGTCCCTAGGGTTACTTTCTAACAACTTTTTTGTAACTTCCAATAAATTCTTATTTGTGGACTCAGCCACTCCATTCCCCTAAGGGTAATAATTGGAAGAATATTTTAACACAATCTTATGTTCATAGGCCCATGAAATAAACTCAGTAGAAGAAAAAGCAGGGCCGTTATCACATACCAGAGCAAATAAAACTCCAAACCTGGTTGTGATGTTCTCTGTCAAAAACTTGATGACCACCTCCGTGGTACTATTCTTGCAAGGCAGGGCCTCCGTCCAACGTGTGCAATAATCTATTGCAGTCAAGATGAATTTATGACCTGCAGAAGAATTTGGATTAATTACACCTACAAAATCAAGTGCCCATTGGGCAAATGGCCTTACCTCATATACCGGTTGTAGGGGCATTGCAGGATTTCTTTCTCTTAATGTAGAAGTTTGGCATACATGACAAGTCCTACAATGTTGATGTGCATCTCTAAACACATAAGGCCAATAGTAGCCTGACCTTAAAATATGATGAGCCAAAGCATCAACAGATCCATGTCCTGTTCCATGCCTTCCATGAAATTCACTTATGGCATGCTTTGCTTCTTGCTGATCCAAACAGCGTAAATAAATTCCTTGAAAATTCTTCCTATAGATTGATCCCCCTTTGAGCATGTAATGGACACTCTTCATCCTCAATGCTCTCCTTTGAGTAGCATTCATTCCTTCTGGACACTTGTTATTGAGGAGGAAGAAAACTAAATCTGTATACCAGGGATCCTTTGTGAATCATTGAACCGTGTATTGTTGACAAGTAATACTTTTGTCCACTTCTGCCATCGCTTTTGACAATACTTGGCCTCGAACAAGTTTCATTGGGTGAATTTCCAGGTCAAATTCTTGTAAAATGGCCATCCATTTCCCTCTTCTTTCCCCTAGTTCACTTTGCATTAGAAGAGATTTCACAGCTGGATCTGGAACTATGGCCATCACTTGACTTCGGATTATGTAGTTCCTGAACTTCTTCACTACTCGCACCAACGCAAAGGCTTGCTTTTCTATGGATGAATACCTTACTTCTGCATTCTTAAATGGAGAGCTCATAAAAGCAATAGGCCTCTCCTCATTCTCTTCTCTTCTCTGGGTCAAAACTGCTGCACATGAATGTTTAGAAGCAAAAGAATAAATGTAGAAGGGTTTTAGATAATCCGGGCTTGTTAAAACAGTTGCCTCAGATATAGATTGTTTAATCTGCATGAAAGCAGATTTAACCTCTTCACTCCATTCAATCTTCGCATCCTTCTTCATCATTTCGTTAAGTGGTTTAACAATTTCTGCAAACCCTGTTATAAATTTCCTAACAAAGTTGATCCTTCCAAAGAAAGACCCCATTTCCTTCTCACTACCTGGCTTTGTCAATTTCAAAATGGCCTCTACTCGTTCAGGATCTATGGAAATCCCTTCCTCAGAAATAATGTGGCCCAAGAGCTTCCCTTCAGAAACTCCAAATACATATTTCTTTGGGTTGAGAGAAACACCATAACTTATACACTTTTTTAACACCTTTTCCAAGTCAGCAACATGATCTTCTCTATTCTTAGAGTAGATGGTCAAATCATCAACATAGATGATTATAAATTTCCCTATCAGATCCTTAAAAGCTACATCCATCGCTCTTTGAAAAGTAGCACCAGCATTGATTAGACCAAAAGGCATCCTTTTGTAGGCAAATGTGCCCCACTTCATAGTGAAAGCAGTCTTCATCCTATCCTCATGACTTACCAGTACTTGATTGTATCTTGAATATCCATCCAAGAAAGACATCATTTGAGATCCATTAACTTTTTGCAATACTTCATCAAGGGAAGGTAATGGATAGTTGTCCTTCTCAAAGGATTTGTTTAAATTTTTGAAATCCACACATAACCTGATTTCACCATTCTTCTTCCTCACAGGAACTAGATTAGCCACCCAGGTAGAGTGTCTAACTGGAAAAAATATTCTTGCAGCCAAAAGCTTTTGTACTTCTCTCTGAATTAGAGGCTCGATTAATGCATTGACTAGGCGTTGCTTTTGGCGAAACGGATTAGCTTTTGGCTTGAGAGGGATTGTATGTGTGATCACAGATGTATCAAAAGTTTTCAAGTCATCATAGCTCCAAGCTATTGCTTCAATATTCTGCTTCAAGACCTTGGTTATCTCATCCTTTATTTCTTGAGGACAGGTCTTCCCTATAAGAACGTTCCTTTCTGGGCCTGAGTGAGTCAAATTAACTGATTCATACTTACCTCCCTCACTCTTTGTAAGCATTCTTTGATAAGCTTGTGGATCTAAATCAAATATCCTTTCTAATGCTATCATCCCTTTGGGGATGTTATTGCTCTTTAAATCCAAGATCCCTTCTGGATTCCAGTCTCCCTGATCTCTGTCAGAATCATCAATTATCTGCCCTTCAAATACATCAGAATTTTCCAAAAAGGCCAATATATGTTGATCATCATTAAATACCTGGAAGTGTTTGACATTATCAGGAATTGTTGAGACTGAAATCAACTCCACTGAAAACCTCTTAAGGTTAGAGTCTTGCATAGGCTCTAAGGTACTAGCAGCAACAACAAAAGCATCTGTAATTTGATTTGCTTCCCTTGGGATGAGAGTAATCCCAAAGGCATTGAAATCTTCTATTAAATTTCAAACCCTGTTTCTATATGCAGCCAATCTTTTGTTATGGCATGTGTATCGGCTACGTACCTGTTTCACAATCACCTCAGAATCTCCCATCACTGTAAGAGCAGTTACCTTCTTCTTATGAGCAAACATAAGTCCTCTTGCATGTGTCTCGTATTTAGCCACATTATTAGTGCAACCAAATTGCAACCTATAAGAAGCAAATTAAGTCTTCCCTTTCAGGTTAGTTAGTTCAATCCTTGCTCCACTTCCTGCTTTAGATTTAGAACCATCAAATTTAAGAGTCCATAACTGGTCTTTGGCTGGGAGCTCTTTCTTTTTAGAAGCAATAGGGGATGACTCATCTAAAGAGTGTAGCGGCTCAAACTTTTGTTGTTTGTCAATATTTAACTTGGGACAAATTCAGCTAAGGATTATTCTATGTTTTCAGTTTGTTCAACAACTACTTCCTGAACACCCTCTTGGTTCAAGTTGCAATCCAACTCATTTCTCATTAATGCCTTAGGTATGGGAAAAGTATCTGGGGCATATGTCTCAAATGGGAGCTGGGATACCTTAATCTCCCCTTGAGTTTTAGAACAAACAACCTGAGTCTGTTCTTCTGATGAAAGACCTTCATGTTGAGAAAGAATAGCCCATGTAAGAATAGTTGCATCCTTAACTTGGAAGGAAAACTCATTGGTGGGATTCTGGGCTTGTTTCTCTTGACACTCCTGTTGAGGCTGATCTATATGACTTAGAATATCTGTGCATGACTGACATGTCAATTCTGAATGATTGTGATAGTGAACTGTGCACCAGTTAGGAAGTAATAAACTACTCAAGTCAGTTTCTTCCCCTAAAACGAGTCTATCTTGTTTCAACTTTCTTACTAAAACTTGCTGGTTGATGCAGATCATAGGATCACTATGTTCTAAAGGCGAAGTATCCTCATGATTGATTACAGACAAAGTAAGAACTTCCTCTTGCTTGTAAACACCTATCTCAGTTTCAAAATATGCTACTTCATTGGGAGCATCATATTTCGTGATCATGTGCTTGAGTCTAGGTTCACTTTCTATTCTTATCTGGGTTGCAACCCCTTTCCATGGTAACCACATGTGTGAGAAGTCCAAGGATAGATATCCACCTATACTCTTTATCAGCTCTCGACTTAAAAGCATCCCATATGTTTTTGGGATGTCAGCAACTTGAATATCTATATAGGTCTGGATCCTTGGGTCTGATCCAACCTGCACATGCATGTTCTTCAACTCACCTACAATATTAACTTCGGTTTTATCCAATTGAATCACCTTTTTATTGGTTGGAATAGGACTCAATCCTATTTTTTTACAAATTGAAAAAGGCATGACATTCCCTGATGCTCCAGAATCTAATAAATAGTTGTGTAGATTCTTTCCAAAGATTCTCAAACTTAACAAGAAAGGTGGGGTACTGGTCTTACCTTTATACATAGTTGCATTCATCTCCTTTGCGGGAGTCACTTTACCTTTCCCTTTCAATCGATCTTTCTCTTCCAAAGCTTTTAATACCACCTCCCGTTGAGCTGGGCACCACTTCATGATGTCAAAGAAAGACAGTGATGTCTTCTGCCTTTGCAATTCTGCAACAAAATCAAACTCTGAATCATTCCTAAATTGGTACTTAGGAAAGGAAGGCTGATTACCTCTATTCTGAGAATCAGAAGGTCCCTTTGGTGGAGGTGGATTGTTATCAGCATTCTGATTTGGTGGAACCATGTTGTTAGGGGGTGCAGATGTAGTGAATGGCCCTTTATTCTGGTTCCTCAGAAAGTGACCACCCTTGGATTGGAAAGCTTGAGCATCATAAACATATTCCTCTAGCTCATTGTCTCCCTGCATAGGAAACTGATACTTTTCTTCAATGGTTTCATAAGTCATGGCACTACTGACTGGCCCATTATCCTGATTGGAATTTCCTGCTAGAGGATGGGAATCAGCCTGTGCAATTTTCACAATTTTCTCCATTTCTGGGTAATTAACCTCAAAATGCATTGATGTATCATGCAGCCTACACCAATTAGTCATAAAATTCAAATCAGCAACATTAGCAGTATGTGGCCTTTCCTCACCTATTTGATAATTATGGGGAACTCCCCCATTGTTAGGCCCGATATTCCACTGCCTACTATTGTTGTTGTTGTTGAACCTTTGATTGTATCCTCTGTTTTGATTTTGATAATTTTGGTTTGAGGAGTTCTGACTTTGGAAGTTCCTATTGGTGTTCTGATTAGAGTAATTGCCCTAATAGTTATAACCTCCCTGATTGTTGTAATTCTGGTTTTGATTATTCGGAGGATTTTTCCTGAGCTATGCCATGTCATTTGACATCTAAGAGAGAGTCTTTTTGAGAGTCTCTACTTCGCTTGTAAGTTGAACAGTTTGATCATTCTGCACATTTTGAACTATGGTTGGGGAATGGACATGGGTTGATCCTCCCCCTTGTGGTGGTTGACTTTGAGGTTGATGTTGAGGTTGATGTATGGAATCGTGCATGCTATTTCCAAAGAAAGGCATAGTTGGTGGAGCTTGCAACTCAAATATAGGTCCATAATGGGAATAAGACATCCTTGGGATAGTGTTGTATAACGGTGGATTAGGCATCTGATAATTCATTGGAGGAAGAGTTACTCCTAACCCTCCAGGTTGCAAACTTATCTGTTGTTGTAATTTGATAGCCAAATGATAAATCTTAGATAGTGAATCAATCTCAGGAGGTTGATAAGTTCTTTGCAAGAACAGGCCAATCAAAGGATCAACAACTCTCAGATACGCCTATATGGCCATGGCTTCCGGCACTAAGTAAGGCTCTTGTAGCCTACGATACATCCTATGGAACCTAGTGTTGAACAAGGGAAACGGTTCATGATGTTCCTTTCTGATGGTGGAAAATTGGTGATATAATATGGCAGGGTCTACCTAAACTCTAAATTGATTAATAAAAGCATTCTCTAAATCTGTCCAACCCAGAATGAATCCTTGGGGCAGATTTAGATACCAATTATATGCCATAACTCCTAAACAGTAAGGAAATAATCTACATACCACATATTGATGAGCAACTTGAGCTCATGTGCAAGCATCTTTGAATGCTTGTATATGTTCCTCAGCACTTCTTGATTCACCATGCATATATTTCGGACAGAACTTCTCTGGGTTCTTTGGTAAATCATGGAATCCCCCAGGAATAGTCCCTAACAGAGAGGGATTATTCACAAAATAAGCCATTGGTGGGATTGGTTGGGAAGGTGGTGGTGATGCAGGCCTATTTGGTGGTGGTGTGGGTGGATTTGGTGGAAATCCAGGTGGAGTAAGCGGTGTTGGTAACGTAGATATCTCTACCCTACGAGCATGGGGTCTAGGTCTAACCGGGGTTTGAAGTTCTTCATATGGTGCAGGATTAGCAGAGGATCTGAGAATCCTCTCGTATCTCTCCATTGAAAAATATCCTCCACGAGCCACCTTGTCATTTTCAAGCCCTCCTTCTAGCGCTAATTTCTGTTGATGGTGAAGATGACACAAACAACGTTAAAATAGAATATTTCTACTCTATTTCTCCTAAAAAAGAAAGACAACATATAGTAGCCTAACTCCCAAGGTCTTGGTAGTTGGTTCTCAACTATCTGGTGTCACTCGATCGGTTCATGCAACTGTAATATTCAAGGGGCCTGTGCTGGTAACAAAAGGTTCAAGCAATGACTCATTTTTACCGACTGCTTTAGTAGATCAATGGGGTTTTCAAATAAAAAAAAAAGATAGGACAAAGGGGTAAAAACAATAAGTATGAATTGAATTTATCTAGTATCTGGACATATACCTTCAACAATGAATGTTTCCTAATAGATCATAAAAACCATAAGATGATACAGTCTATAGCATAATCTATACCACTACATACATTTTAGGTGCTTAATTAACTTCGCAATTACTCTTCACAAATATTTCAAGGGTTTCAAAACAACACACATTCATTCATCATCAAAATTATAGATCAACAGGCCTTTTAATAACTTCAACTCAATGACAATCTAATAAGATGATCCTTAAATCTTATTCCTTCAAATGACTTTCATCATTCAAGAAACTCTTATGTTCAACACAATCACTGCATACAGATAGATCATAACTTATCAGCCTTATCAAACAAACAATTTTATTCCAAACACCATATTTTGAGTAAACCTGTAATTCTATTAACTGTAAAAGATTAAGTACACTGTATCTCTATAAAATCGCTACAAAATTCTATATCCTAGCATTGGGTAAGCCAATCCAATTCTCAATTAGCCGACCTTTACAATATGATACCCATCTGGTATTTATAGATATACAAAAAGTCCAAACTTCACTTCTATTTTAGGCTTTCCACCCTTTTAGGAACAACAACTTTTTTGGAAACTCAGATCAATTTGATCTTGAGTTCTTACATTAGACTTTCAGTCTTAACTAAAAATAGAAAATAGAAGAAAAGAAAAGAAGTCATGCGCCCCACAAAAACTATCACTACTGTATGCATGCAACATGCAAAGAAGGAGAACATCATGCATGCAAGGATTCATGCATGCAAAGCTGGATCTGCTAGGAACTCACCGTAGCTGGTGAAGACATGTTGTAGAGTATCCATCTCTAGCCCATCAATCCAGTCATCTTCAAATTTAATCCGATCCAACTCAGCTGCAACAAACTCCTTCATACTTTTCACCTTTATTAACTCTCTCCCAGCAACTTTTATCTCTTCTTTGACCTCTACCAGTTGATCTAACATCAACTCTCCTAGATCATCTCCCTTTTGCATAAGTCCTTTGAATCTTTCATCCCACTTTTCCTTTATTTGATTAAAAGGCATGCCCTCTTTTGTAAATGCATTTATATCTACAATAATGGAAATAGCTGCTTCTAACTCTTCCAATTGCTCAATTAAATTATTTACAGTCTCTTGAATCTCATTCTTATGCTTACACAAAAAGTCAGTCCTAAACTGGAGTATAAGAGAAGTTTTCTCTACAAAATCCTTGTTGTCTTCCTCAAGTATGGACTGTTCCAGAAGAGTTGTTAGAGGCAATTCACTCACCTTTTCTAACTTCTGACTGTATTCTTTGTATTCCTCTTCTTTCTTTTCCAATGCCTCAATGTATCGATACATCTCTTTAATCAACCCTTCAATATCCTTGTAGGCTTCAAATCCTTTCACTAAAACCTCTCCTACCTCTTGGTTCAATTTATCTATCCACCTGTCTACCATCTCCGCCTTTCCTCTAACCTGCACCAAATCATCAACCTCCTTTTTGCTTAGCAAAATAGGAGTCTCAATGGCTGCTACTTTTTGTGACCTTGGAGAGGAGACACTCTTCAAGAATGAATGCAACTGATCCAATTGAGCTTTAAGATCATCCTTCTTTTGCTTGTCCTTAATCATTCTTGACATAGTCGTTGAGGCCAGCACATCAATCAAATTCATTTGCTGATTTCTAGTGGGTCTTCCCAAATTGACCGTACTCAGCTGATAATCTATTAACTGCATATCCCCTACCTCCTTTTCTATCATCGGCATGGCACATTCAGCAACAATTTCTCCTTTGTTTGTGAGTCGGGTAGAATGTAGAATTTTAGCCTTCTTTTTAGGCCTCTCCTGCTCAATTCCCTTCATCATATCCTCCCAATTGAGAGGTTGTGAAGGTATTACTGCTCTCTTCTGCAGGTCTAATTTTAGCCATGTAGGTGCACTTGGAGTAGTAGTCATCGTAGAGGAAGAGGGAGCAATAACTGTAGAAGGTGGCTGCATACTTACTTGAGATTGGGATTCAACCCCTGCTTTCTCTTGTTGTTCTTGTAGTATATGCATTTGCACCAGTCTTTCAGCCTCTTCTCTATCCTTCTGTTCTTGCATTTTCTTGTCTTCTTCTTCTTTCCTCAATCTCTCTTCTTCCAACCGATCCTTCTCCATTTTTTCCTTCTCTAACCTTTCCTTTTCTAATTCTTCCCTCTCTATTCTTGCTCTTCCTAATTCTTCCTTTTCTAAAGCTTCCCTCTCTAGAGCCTCCCTTTCTAGAGCCTCCCTTTCCAACTTCTCTTTTTCTAAGGCCTCTAGCTTTTCCCTTTCTAACAATTCTCCCTCCAAAGCTTTACGTTTTTCAGCTTCTACTTCTTCTTCCTGTTGCTTCCTAATTATCTCTTCGGCCTCTTTTTCCTTCCTTATCTTTTTTGATTCTTCCTCTTTTTGACGAGCTTCTTCTGCTTGTTTCAACCTAGCAACTAGAATTTCCTTTTCCCTCTGGTTTCTTGCTTTCTCCTCCTCAAGATCATGGATCTTTTGTATCAGCTCTAACTTTTCATTTTCTATTTTAACTTTAAGCTCATGTTCTTGCTGCCTCCTTTGCTTCTCTACTTCATCATCTATTGCCTTAACTTCAACTTGTTTTGACTTTAATTGTTGTTGGTGAAGTAGAGAAGCAGCTTGTACCTTTGCCTCCATTTCTTTTTGTCTCTCCGTTGTAGCCCTTGCATCAGACTTCCTTTCCTCCTCTTCAAACATTTTCCATTGCTCTTCTTGTGTTAGAATCTGCTCAATAGTCCCCTCTAAAGGCATGTTTTCTTGCAAATCCTTTTCTGACAGAGTTTCATCTGAATCTGTCTCAACTTCTACAAATTCTTCCTCCACTTCTTTTCCTTTAGCAGCTTCAGCCATGGTATGAAGAGCTCCTTCTTGAACCTCTTTAATTTTATTTCTTGTGAGTGGGGCTTGGGCGGATGATTCACCTAAAGTAGGTGTTGAACCAGCAGATCCCACTAGAGCATCTCCTTCTTGAGCTTTCTCTCCATCATCCACCACCTCAAGTTCTATTTCTTCAATGTTCGAAGGAAGGAATTCTAATGGCTCTTTGGGAGGTGTCTTTCTCTTAATTCTCTTGTATCCTTTACCCTTTTTAAGAACTGGTCCTTGAGAAGCTTGAGTCCTCAGCACTAACCACTCCACACTTCTATCCAATACTGTCCTCCCAATCTTCTTGATATCAATTGTTTCTTCAGCATCCCAATCAATTGGATCCAGGTTCTTGGTGCCAATATTCAACACTTCATAGGATGGATCCAACATCATTCCATCCTCCACCACGATGTCAGGAATGTTTTCTTTAATACCAAGTTCTGACATGAGTGAGACCGATAATCTTTCATAATTCTTCTTTCTCAAGTCATACCCATCTTGCCTATCACACCAAAATTCTTCTAACAAATTAAAATGTCTTGTGAACACTGAAGGTAATAAAGCATACATCTTCTTCTTTGGATCAAAATACTTACGAGCTGTATACAATCCCAATTTCAATTGTATCAACTCATTACAGATCACCTTTCCTCCCTTCAACTGTTGACATCTATATTCACCCAATTTCATGGGAAATTTATGGCATCCAATTTTATGCTTAATCCCAAACCGAGCATTAACTCCAATGGCTTGATATACAAACTCCATTAGCACCATCCTGTTACTGCAACACCTTGGAAGTAAATGTGGGTGGCCTTCAAAACCAAATAACCTGAAGTATGTAAATTTAGGGTATTGGATATACCAACTTCCCCATTCAGCAATGAACGCCATAGCTTCTTGACTTAACCTGTGTCCTGCATCTCCATTCAATTGATTGATGACCACATATAAAAATGCATCGCTGACTCTTCTAAAATGAGTCTCAGCAACCTGAAGAGATAATTGATCATAGTGCCCCCATACCTTCTTTTGTCCATCCAAGGCTCCCATTACACCCACTCGTGCAGTTGCATAAACAATGTAAGAAGTCATGAAGAAACACTTGGTTTCTCTAATCTTGGTTAACTGATCATGTATGGCATCAGAAACAATCATTGTCCAATCAAACTGTTGTTCTCCTTTCAAAATAGTCTGAATAAAAGGAAACATCCACTCCTTGAATAAAAATGCATCTCTCTTTCCAAACACCCTAGACAACATCACAATCAACCTTGCTACCTCTTCATAGAAATCTGCCCTCTTTGGCTGATCTGCAAGTTTACTTAGAGATTTCTTTTCTGTTTTCAACCATTTCTTGTTCAAGTGAGATTTATTCATTCCCTTATGCTTACTATATTGCTCCAAGGCCTCTGCCTCATTTAATTGCACCAAGCTCTTTAGATCTGGAACATCAAATATAGTCTGAAATGCTTGAGGAGTGAGATTAATAATCACATTGTCTTGTGAATCCATGCATAATCTTGTAGCAGGATTGTAAGCACTAGCTACTGTCATGATTAACTCCAAGCACTTGAAAGATATAGGAAATAAGGTGATATGAGCTAACCCAGAGCTGACAATTCTTTCTGTAGTCAATGTAATATCTTTGTCAAACGCTTCTGAATACCATTCCTCAAAATTGTATTGACCTAAATTGGTGTCAGTGATATCCGACCAATCTGATTCCACCTTGCTCATCTTCACAACCGGACTCCTGTGATTATACCTTAATGTATAAGGTAGTTGTTCTGGCTTTAACTTCTTTGGTTTCAATGCTACTTTTGATGTTTCTACAGGTTGATTTCTCAGAGCAGCTTCCCCTGATGTTCCTGACATTTTTCAACTTTCCTGCAAGCAGAACCTCTAATTAGATCTTCAAATATTATCATAAAACATAATTTAAAACCATACCTTTCATATATACACTGGAGGTGGAACCACAACCTAAAACAATCTCTTTTCACAACACTGCCGAAATCGGAGCAAGAACCGATACAGAAATTGCACTAACAATAAACGGGCTCAAAGTCAGAGTCAGGGTGGTTATCGAAACCGGGATCGGAATGGAAAACGGATTTGATTTTCTTCGAATTTTCATTTTTTTCATATTCTATTTCCATTCCGCCTCTACTTCCGATTTGGTCATCGTTAGTTTGAAGGAAGACTTTCCCATTATGCGTGGAGCCGGAAACAGGATGAAACGTGGAATCGCTACCTTTCGCAAAATAGAACTTTCAAGTCCAAGATCGATTCTGATCCCATCTCCGCCTAGATTGACCATGATTTTCCAAAGAAGACTTCTTGCTATACACAGAGCAGGAATCCAGATGAGAATGGAGTCGACAACTTTTGTAAAATGAAATTCTTAAGTTCAAGATCAATTCTGATCCTGCCTCTGCCTAGATTGACCATGACATCATCAAGGATTTGGTTTGTTTTAACACATAACTTCATGATTAAAACCAAGGTCGCTTTAAAACGAAAAGGGGCTTTAAAAACACTACATTCATATGACCATGGGGAACGACTGAATCCTAAGATATCATATTTGAATCATTTCAAGTGATTACAGAGACCAACAAAACCCTAATCTAACAAACCTAATAAAAACTAGGGCACAAATTTTAAACCTTGCCATTTTTACCAGACCAAACACGACAAAACCCTAAGTAAAAAAAAATGATGAATCAATTTACCCTAACTCACCGTAAATCTCTAATCTACCTCATTGTAACTTCTAATCTAACTAATCACCATTTAAAACCTAAACCTAATCTAACTCACTGCAAATCCAAAATGACACGACGCCATCACGATTAAAACATGAAAGCGACAGTGCCCTAAAAATAGAAAGAACTAACAATAAAAACAAACATAGACAAAGAAACAACCCGACCAACAATATAAAAGACCCATTCAAACCAGCACACCAAGAATCACGAACGTTGAAAATGAAATGATAACAACAACATGATTCAAAGTACGAGCAAACATATATACAAAACACACAACTGTAAACAAAACGAAGAAAAATACTAAGAAAACCTACCTCAAAACACAACAACACAGCTAACCTTCTGAACTGATATGTTCGCAACAATCCTCTCCTCTTTCAATCTTTTCGCTCGAATGAACTCTATCGCTGCTCTTTCGTGCTCTTCAATCTTCTAATAATAATAATAATGATTCGTTTAACCCTTATATGAAGATAAATATGAAGATTTATACCTACACGACCAACTGTCATTAATGCATTAACATGCAGTTAAGGCGGAGTCAGAACTGAAAGTGAACCAACACTTCACAATAGTGTGACTTCAGTCAAAAAGTCAACGGTCCAGGCAACCGGCGAGGGCGGAACTAAAATAGAAACTGATTCGAAACTTTCTGAGAAATTTCCAAACTTTGTTCCAATTCCGGTTCCGGGTCCGCCAACTAAACATAACACAAAAACAAAGACCGACATAACAAAACTAAACAAAAGATAAAGACCAAAACCAAAAGCCAAAATAGCAGAGGCGGGGGCGGAGTTGATTATGATTTTGCAATTTTTGGTAAAGACTAATTTAACCCCCACTTTAGCTCCGAGTCTGCTAAATACAAAACAAAAAGACATAAAGAAAAGACCATTGGGATGGAAACCAAAATAAGTTTCAAAAGAACTTTTAGAACCCGATTCAGTTCCGGTTCCGATTCCGATAGAGAAACAAAAAGAAAAACAAAGTATTGGCCAAAACTAGACTCCAAACTTTGTTTCAAAAACAACTAAGTACAAAAATAACAAAGGGGGACCCATTTTGACCAAGGAAAAAGATGGGGTGGTTATGCAAGGCATAACACTTAGGTGCCGCCCTCCTTGTTCATTGAAGTACGACATGGAACTCCTGTAAAGTGCATGTTCAATTCTCTGGATAAGGTTTTGGCCTTGTCGGTGATTTTCACTAAATTGATAGCTCGGTAAGAGCCTATCAAAGAAGACCTTGTGAGGCCTTCTTCTTTGGCCCTTGTTGCGGGAGGGTTGGAAGCTCCTCCTCTTAATATTCCACCACTATAGGCTCACCTTCCTTCCCCTTATAATGATCTAGATTGGGAAGTAGATGACCTCTTGGTTGATGAGTGTTAGAGGGAGGCCTCTTCTTTATTTTTAGATTAGATATGTGTTTTTTGTGATTGGTTCCCTTGTGCTTGCATTATGTGTTCCTGGATGACCCTTGTCACCTTTGTAGGTGCTTGGATACATAAGTGATTTTGTGTCGTAAACCTTCTTCTATCTATATCATCATTCTTCCATGTTTGTGTCTTGTTTTTTGGTAATTTAGGGACGATGCAAAGCGTTGGGGGTATTTAGGCTTCCCTTCCATGTTGACCCAATTTTTATTTTTCACTTTTTTTTAATTCTGTGCATTCCTCTTGATCTGGTGGAGATTCATGATCTTTCACCTTGCACCGTAGTTACCTATTATTTATATAAGCATCATAAGATCTAACCCCACGAAACCAAATCCCTCTATCTCTTGTGTTTTTTCTTTCTCTCTTCTTTGCTTGGGTTGTGATATTGTGGTTCCTATGTGTTTTCCCTAATGTGTGCGAAAATATCACCATGATGACATCTCACTATGTCTCGTAGGCCACAACATCACCTTTTTCCTTTTTATGGTTGTTTTTCTCTCCTTAGGCTGTCATGTGCCTCTACGTTCATCACACACCACCCTAAGTGAGGGCTATCATGTCAACCTCAAATTTTCAGAAAATGAATTCGTTGCCAACAAATCTTTTCTTGAAAATATTTGCAAACCTTTTCAAAAATCGTATTCTCAACTTGGACTCTCAACAAAATGTATTTCCTTTATCACGGGTTCACAAAGAAAGAAATTGAGAACTTTCCTCCGAGGAGGGAACAAATTTTACTATGGTAAATGCCTCGAATTTCCCCTCGTGAAGGGGAATTTTCATCTTTTTGAATTCCTTGATGAAGTGAACATGAATTGATTTGAGAAAAAAACATCTCTTTTACACTTTCAAACAGTGTGTCCTTTGAGTGAAACTCTCTTCTTTTGAAGGGTTCCTGAGGGACCTCTTTGAAAGCTTTTCAACTTATTGACTATCTGTGTGACTGTCTGCTTGTTTTCTTATGTGGCTGCTTTGTGTTCTTTGGCATGTTTAATCTATGGATTAACATGTTGATTTGCGAGTACACCTATGAAGATGCTTTCAAGTCTGACTTTGCGGAGTCCCCTTCCAATGGGTGTCCTTCATGAGAGAGAACTTGGCGGATGCCTCCTTGCAAGTCTGCAAGCTTGTAAGGCACTTACTACATTAGGGTTCCTTCACGAGAGAGAACTTGGGGGATGCCTCCTTACAGGCCTGCGGGCATGTAAGGTGCTTATTACACTAGGCTTCCTTCATGAGAGAGAACTTGGAGGTTTCCTTCTTGTAGGTCTACGGACCTGTGAGATTTGTACATCATGTATCTAAGGGTCTTTGGTGTACTTTGTTCAGCTTCATAGTTTTGCGGGGCTATGGAGTCCTTCCGTTTGAAACTCCTCAGGAGAGAGTACCTCTGGAGTCCTTTGCCTACCCTACGCTTTCAAGTTTTCCAGATCACAGTCTGCTACCTTGACAATTCAGGTAAACATTTCTAACCCTTCAATCTACTTTACTGAACACTCATTGGTATTTGTGCTTGCTAAAGTGGGGGAAAAATGTATAGGAGTGAATTTTCACCCCTTAGGAAAATTCCCCTTTCACATACCCTTACCTTAGAAAACCAAGTCTAAAGGAAAAATTCCACATCACCTACCTACCTTCCATCCACTTGGCATTTGTCTTGTGTGTCGATGAGAGAATATTTTTTGGGGACATAAGTGTGGCTTGCAGATGTCTGTGTGGAACATTGTTGTCCCTAACAGATTCCCGCGTCTGAAGTTGGCAGAGATGTTACACACTTGATTGGGTTCAAATTGTAATGTCCTTGTTTGACCAACTGACCCCAAAAATGATAGATTATTCTCATCCCACCTTCAAAAAAATCCTCTTTTCATTCATTTAGAGGATTTTTGGATCATCTACACTTCAATCAATTTATTCTCTTCACTCTCAAGCAACATTCCAGCACTCTATTGTGAGCATTGTAATAGCTTTGAAGCTCCATCAACTCCACATTGCAAGTGTGAAGCAAGCCATAGAAGTGTGGGCTTGGAGTCTTGCGAGACCTCCCTTCATCACTGTTGTGACTGTGGTGACTTTGCCAAGTCCATTCCTTGCATTCTCCTTCCATTGGCTAGTGAGTTTTTAGGTTGAGGTGGTAATGCTTCACTCCTCTCCTTGTGATTTGATTGAGTAGCATAGTATTGTTTTGTAGTTTTCATTGCAATCTTTATTTTCTACTTTCTTTATCACATATTCTACTTCATTGCTATCTGGCTATCCATGGAGGTCGAAACACCAAAATGGGGATCTAACTGAGGTAGACCCCTATACAACCCCAACAATTTCCCCTTGGTTTTCTTGTGTAGGTGGACGTGCATGTGGAGCTACCTAGCAAACTGGCACTTTTGTGAGATTATCTTTGTCACCCTAGCTCTTATCTATTTGCTTTATCATCTTCGTCTTTACTTTTTGTACTTTCTCATTCTATTTTTCCCGTCTCAATCAACTAGCTAGGTTGTTAGTAGGTCTTTTGGAAATTAAATTTGTACTTGGTATTTTTTGGTCGTACAGACACCAGCGTACCAGAGAGATGCCAACGCACTACATTGTCATCCTAGAACCAGGCTGCCATCCTCAGACACAGAGTTGTTTGAGGCATAGTACCGACTCCAAAAACCAACTTGTCTAGCCCAAACCTGAAATTCAGATTTGTAGAGTGAAAAAAGTACTATATAGTGCTCTTCATTCTCGATCCCCTTCCTTTAGAGTGAGGTAAGTTAGGGAAACCCTCCGCTCTCGACTCTCCATGACCTAGATCCTTGACGTGGTTGGTCCCCCTCTCTTACAAAGGGTAACCAATGCACCTGAAGTTCTAAGTCTAAAATGCTCTAGACTTAGCGGATTTTACTTCGTCTTTCTGAGGGACTCCGTAAGATGTATGTCTAAGGCCTAAGATCGTAAACCTTACAGACTTAACACACTAATTCTTTTTCAATGCATTTGGTAAGCGATAAGACCGACACCCTATCCCCAATTCTCTTCGTAGCTTCTAAGTGTTTTTCAAGCTAGGAAACCCGATTTTCCTTTAGACTTGTTGGGAAAAGGGAAGATGTTAGCTCTTTAACTTATCATCAATGCCTAATGACTTTGTGTACCTCATATATGGCTTGTCAAGTAATCATTTTCATACACTCTTTACCACTTGAAAAGGAACCACTACCACATCATTTCCATAAGTGATTGGCCACTGAGCAAACACCATAACTGTAGACACTAAAAAATGTCCTAAGTCTACGAGCATCATTTTTTTGGTCATCATATTTCAATAACTGAATAATTTTAATTATTCAATTATGTTCGATCATATTCCTCTATCAATTAAATAATTTTTAATTATTTAATTGATTGAACTTCTCATTTCTATCCTAATCAATTAAAATTTAATTGTGTTGCTAATATATCTCTTTCTCCAATAATTAAATAAATTATTTATTTAATTATTTGTCTTACATCCATAGTCAAATAATAATTATTTGACCTTTTATTCTTCTATAATTAAATAATTGACAAAATTATTTAATTGTGTCATTCTTCTCTTTTGAATAATTGATCCAAATCAATTATCCATATTTAATTTCTATCTCTTCTTTTAATTAAATTTATGAATTTAATTAAATCTCCTTTTTCATTTCTTCCAAATAAATAATTTGAAATAAATTATTTATTTGCCACTTGTCCTTCTCCTCCATTTTTGAATAAATTTTTATTTCTCCATTTTGGTCCAATATCCCCCGTCATTATTTCATGTCATAGCCTACACGTTTGTCATTGTCTGCATGTCTGGCATAGTTGTCGGGTGTCATAGCTATCAGCGTCATATCTCTTCCATGCATGGAATATTTTGGTTGCATCAAATTTCAACTGTTGATCTTGACATCTTTCTAGAAACTCGATCTTGGCCATCCATTTCGTAACCTCCCTCTAATGAATCCTCATTCGTTGATCTTAGAATCTTTCTAAAAGATTAATCTCAGTCATCCATTCAAAAAGTTGTCTATAAAAGCAACCTTTCTCCTCCATTTTCAATTTAACAACCATTTTGTCTCCAACTTTATACTTACAATTTGCAGGTGTTTGCACAAGTCTACTTCAAAATCTAAGGGAAAATTTACATAAGAAAAAATAGGAGAGTAAGAGAAGTGATTCAAGATCAAGCATGGGGAGTATTATTATTTGATGTTTTCATTTTACTTATGCTTTGATTGTATTCTCTTGTTTAGATTGGGATTTTGGTTTAGATTTGTGTTGGATGTCACTTAGTCTATGCTATTTTATTTTCCCCATCTTACATTGGTGAACCCGATGCGAATCTTACAATTTTGTAGAGAAATCTGTTTGTTTTTATTGTTTTACAGGTTACAACCAAGTATTCGTACAAAATCCCATCATCTTCTTTTGAGCACAGAAAAATGGGCACACAAAATCTTACAAAATTATTATCTGATTTTTGTAGGCCTCACTCTTAGCTTTCCTAAACTTCAAACGGTTTAAAATTTCTTTAAGAATTGAGAAAGTTATGGTCGTTTTAATATTTGTTGTTTTTTAAATTTAATTGTTAAAACCCGTATTTTCTTTTTGTCTATAACAATTTTTTCGTGTAGGATCTTGAAAAAATAATTTTTGGGTTTTGAAGGCTTGAGTTTCAACTTTCAATGGATTCAAACGATTTAAAATTTTGTTAAGTTTTGAGAAATTTATCATTGTTTTGATTTGTTGTTATCATTAAAGTTTTTTTTGGGTTGCTAATCTTTTGTTTTCAACATGTGACACAGCTTGGAGGGAGTTCTAAAAAACTATTTCTTTTGAAACATAATCATTTGCTGCCCTATCATTTCATTTACTTAGCTTTTTTTTTCATTATCTCATTTTGTTTTGCAAACAATAACAAATTGCATATTTCATTCATGGGTCTTAAAATTTACAACAAATTGCATATTTCATTCATGAGCTTAAAATGAACAACAAATTGCATATTTCATTCATGGGCTTAAAATGAACAACAAATTGCATGTTTCATTCATGGATTTAAAATGAACAATAATTTGCATATTTTCACTCATGGGATATAAAATTGACTTGCATCACATTTCATTGGCTTAAAAAAAATCCAAGTGTTTTCAAATATAAGCAAGGTTTAAAATCAATCTACTGTCTTTTAATGTAGAAATACTTCAAGTAGTGCTTTAAAAAGAACAACTATCTTCTTTCACGTAGATTAAACTAGAGGGTAAATGAACACCATGTCTTAGTGTTTGAGGGTGGTAGGTATTATGCTCTCACCTTGTGCAAACTCGGTGATCAAAAAGCCAAACCCATCCATTTTTGTGTTCACCCATTAGAAGAGCTTGTCTTGGTGGGAAAAAGTACTCACCCCAAGGGACGACCCTAAGTGGTAACGGGCTAAAGCCAAGTCCTTCTGAACCACTATAGAAATTTGTGATTGCAAGGAAAGTTTGCAATCAACAGGGCGTGGTACGTGATAGCTCTCCCCTAGTATCTTTATGATATGTAACCCCTTGTTCTAAGGGTAGGGAGACCTCTTAAGGGATTTTATTATAGTACCCCCTGAACCGAATGCCCTTACTAGACACCTCTTGTTTGTAGCAACCAAAATCGTTCTATTTGTTGGTGCAAGAGGTCAGACCTCCAAAGCTACCCTACATACTCGCGGTTCTTAGTAGAGATGATGAGTTTGCCATAGGATATTCATGAGAACTCAAAGCTTGGTTGACTTGAGAAGTGAGTGTCATGTTGGGGTAGCCAGTGTGGCCAAGCTTCTAAGTCATCCACTAAGAATAAGTGCGGTTGGTTAATCCAAGTAGGAATTCAACAAATGTTGTCCTTGCCAACCTTAGGATTGTGCTCATCTTCTTTAAAAAATCAAATATTTTTACATCAAACCAGTCCTCAAACAAAGTGCTTGATACTGTCTATTGTGTTTGCCAAGACAAATTTCATCAAAATCAGTAAAAAATCCACTCAAAATCAGTCCAAAACATCAAATTTGCAAAATAACTCTTTGTGAACCACAACTTCTTGAAACAAAACCACAAAAGATAGATCACCAAAGTTTCAAAAATCATTGTCCAAAACTGATCCAACTCATCTTGACTGTGATCTTGATTTCCAACCCAAAGACCTGCAAGTTTTTCCAGCCTATTCTAAGCATCCCCATTAGGAAAACGTTGAATCATAGGTTGCATCCCTTCATTCCTTGCATTACATAATTTGGACTTTCACCCTTAGGTTGCATTTAGGCCATCAAATTTTGAACATAGGGAGACCTTTGAGCTTTTGGAAATTCTAGGTTACACATTCTATTTGTCATTGACCATTGCCATTGTCATTGTCTTGTCATTTGTCACTTTCTCAAGTTTGATCTTGGTCTTGTGTCCTAGTCTTGGTTATTCTCTTATGTTCAATGAAATTTGAAATTTTTTGCCTTGGGTCCACATTAGCTTGATTTCCACCCCGAGTTTGAAATTCCTTCACATTACTCTCATTTAGACTCATACTGCCTAGATTGCACTTTGCATCCTCATATCCTCATAATCCAAAAAAATCACAAAAAAATAGCTTAATCCCATACCATCTTACATCATTTAGAATTTATCTTTATTTTCATGCCATATCCTTTGGTCATAAGGTCATTTTTATCCTTGCATTATCACTCCACATCCCTATATTATCCCAAAAAAGAAAAAGAAAAAGAAAAAATAAAAAACACATCCTTTGGTCATCACCATCCTTGCATATCATATCCTTTGGTCATAGGGTCATTATCATTCCACCATTCCTTAATCTTGGTCTTAGGTACATTGGCACTTTGCATCCTTATATCCTTGAAAATCACAAAAAAATAGCATAGTTTCATATCTATTTTGCATTGGTACCTTGCATTGTCATTCAAAGGTCACAAGTTTTGTATGGTCCTCACTAAGTTTGCCTCATCCATCCTAATCCAAATTCATAATCATGTCTTCACTTTACCTTGATCTTCTTTGTAGTCAATTTGAATACCAATCAATCCTAAATCGTCAATACAAACCACTCACATACCCTTCTTACCAACAATCCATAAGTTGCAGCCCTTCATCCATCTACCCTCTCTATCAAGAGTCACTTGACACAATCCATACCATTAATCCCCAAAAAAAATCCATTAATCATGCTTATCCTAACCTTGACAAGGGAAATCAACCTTCCACTAGTCCATTCCAATCCTCAACATCCTATCATAATCCATCATCCACTAGTCCATTACAATCCTCCACATATTATCCTAGTCCATCATCCACTAACCCATTGCCATCCACTCCATCACAAACTACAATACCATCTAATAAAAAAACATTAATTAATGCTCTCCAAGGACAACTAGCAAAGGAAATTTTTCAACTCCTAAATGAAAACAAAGTTAGGAAATCCAATCACATTGTTGATCCTACACCATGCAACCATTTGTCACCATCATGTCCTCCAATGCCTACCAATACCGAAAAAGATATTTCTATTGAAGCTCCATTATTGCCATGTCAAAATCGTAGGTCTATCAAATAAAATCACATCCTTGTCCAAAATCAAATTCCATTGCCTAAACTTAAGGATACATGTCAAAAAGAAAGTCCAAAGCATGACATCATAGTTTCAACTTCATATTAAGATCAAAGCAATCCATCTCATGACCCCATCCTTAAGTCCATCCAAGAGATCCTTCTAGCTAATCATGGCATCCAAAATACACCTATCTTTGTTCACGATTCTATTCACAACCATGTTGTCCAAGATACACCTATTTTTGACCAAGATCCTACTATTGAACAAGAAATTCAAAATGATCCTCTCATTGACCTTTATACCATCCATGATCAAAAATTTGAATTTGGTCCTATCCAAACTCCAAACACCTCCATTTCCCAAAATGAGACACTTGCCTCCTTTGGACACATAGATAATCAAATGAATGATATGGATAACATCAAAGAAGAGCATAAATCAGCTACTATTGATCAAGTCAAAGGAGAACACAAAGAAGATACAAAATCTACCACAGATCAAATCGATACCCCAAATGATCAAGCAGAAACAAGCATGACGAATGATAACACCAAAAAATCCTATCAACTAGGAGCATCCACCTTTTTCAAAGTAGGCTTTCTTGTAGATGAGGAGATTCCAAGCAGCAATTTCCACATACAAAATGATGGGTTCACATCTTGCTTTCGAAACAACAAATACCCCATCGTAAAATAATCTATCAGAGCATTTAGTATTAAGGAAAAGGACTAGGCCTACATGAGCAAGGCATTATAGAACTAGTACAATTTTATGCAAATCCTAAACATCAAGGTCTTGGTTATTCTTCAATCAGAGAATCAAATGGTGTTAGTGATACCTCCTTGATATTGGGGGAAACTTTATCTGATACAAACATCAAAATGGGGGCCATGAGTACTCCTTGTCATAAGGTTGCTGCCAACACTCCTTCCATCCATACCATAACTGTCATTCCAACATGAATAAACCTTATATTTGGAACCAACAAAAAGAAAATTATTACAAATCCAAAGTTGAAAATCAAATTTCAAAGGCCATTGAATCAAACAAAAATCCAAGTGGACAAATGAAGTTAAAATGGATCAAAAAAAAAAATGAATTAAGCAAAAGAAAATATTCCAAGTCCAAAAGTTAATCAAAATGTGGAGCCACAAAAAAAGAGGTCTCCTACATATAATAAATGTCCACCTCCTTCTAAATGGTCATCAAGCAAGGAATATAAAGAGGTTGGTTCCAAATGCTATCCCAATCAAAATTCCAAACTCCATCATCCACCATCCCAAGTTTGGAAAATAAAAACTGCTACATCGAAATGTCCAAATAATCCTTCCACGGCTACCATCATCCATCATTCCAAAAATCATACCTCACAAATCCATCGCATCTTGGTAGCAACTCTTTATCATAAGGACTCCCATGGTACTCTATCACGATGTGCATATTCTGATAAGGCCAACACTGGTATTAGAGAGGATCATATTGAAATCGATCAATTGTATGCAAGTGCTATGATCCTGACAAGACAACTACTCCATAAAGGTCACTATTGGTATATCATGACACTAGTATCTACATCAACACCATCAAAAGATTCAGAACAATCAACAGTCATCCAGAACATCAAGTCGATATAAAAAAACCAAAAAAATGTCACCTTGATGAAAACCTGGAAAATAGGCGTCTTGTGTGACATCATCAAAAAAAATAAAAAGAAAAAAGAAAGAAGAAAAAAAAAGTAAAGAGAAAAAATGCATCCAAATAGTGAAAACCATTTTTACGGCACTTTGGATAAGTACCATGATGAAAACCTGGAAAACATGCATCATGTGTAAGAGCAATTATCTATGTGGACCATTACACTTGGGGGGAAATTGTCTCATCTTTCATGCCTTTCTCATAACATTTTCATCTATCTATCTAATCCATATCATTTCCATCCATTTTCCCACCTACCTTGATCTTGATAAGAAATGGGGTACAAACATAAATCATGCTTTGGGAAAATTATTGATATGTCTATCCTTTGGTCATACACTACCCATGAAATATCATGTCATTTCCTTCATAGAATTTATCCAAACCCATATCTTGGAGAAAATATATTATTCCTGTGCGAAATAGTCCTTGGAGATCATATCCTAATTCTTCCATCCAATAATCCTCATGTCTCTTATCCTTTGCCAAAATCAATCCATTATCCTTTCATACCTATTTCTCGACTTGGATTCCCTTGTCCTTGGTTTAAGGATTCTAATCCACTTATCCAAGTTCCCTCCATAATCCCATATAGTCTTAAGGTTAGTCATTTTAAACACAACAAGCCTAATCCATTCAATCTTGCTATGCACTCTAGCGCATCATCCAAAACATTCACTGGCTTTGTTCCCAACCTTGTTGCAAACCTTCATCCTTTAGTTACATTATCATCCATGGGATATGTCTTTCCCAATCCTCATGTTGTTTCAGTATGTGTCCTTCCCATATCAAACAACTTTTTCATCACCATCATCACCTATCAATTGGTTTTCAGCTTGACTAGGGGCAAGATCGTGTTTGTCCTTGGATCCTTGTGCATGCATGTCTGGTTTATTGTGGGTATCTTTCACATGCATTTGTCATGATCCCTATAGTTGACATCCATAATAAAGTCCCATTCATCCATAAGAAAGCTTTGCTATCCTTCCCATGGCCTGAAGACCATCAACATTTAGTGTCCTTCACTTTCATGATCATCCTTTTCATCAATTGATCCCCTCATGCATAATAAGTTGTTCCTATACCTAACTGGGGGAAATTCCTTGACTTACATCTTCATGGGAAATAACACATGTTATCAGCCCTTTAAAACCTTCAAAATCCATATAAATTATAAAATGTCTTGAAAAAATCTAGAAAAATCACAACATTTCAAAATCCAAAAAAATCAAAACATTTCAAAATCCAAAAAAATAAAATCAAAAACATTTCAAAATCCAAAAAATCAAAACATTTCAAAATCCAAAAATCAAAACATTTCAAAATCCAAAAACATTTCAAAATCCAAAAAAATCAAAACATTTCAAAATTAAAAAAATAAAAATCCAAAAAAAATCATAAAATCCTCAAAATCCAAAAACATCAAAAAAATTCAAAACTCCCAAAAAACAGAGTCTGAATCTAAGTCTGAGTCTGAATCGGTTTGTATTAGAGTGGTCGAACTATGTTGCCTCTACACATTTGCTACATAGGAAAGACTCATCTTAAATGAGCCCCCAAGACATTAGGTCAGTTCTTTTAGGTTGTCCAAATAAAATCATGACTCAGTCTTTTGTCAAATATGGAAAATTCAAGTTGTGTTGAACTACAAGGTCTCTATGTGTATAACGTAGGCAAGGCCATCAATTTATGAGCCCCCAAGGTCACCTAGGTCAGTCCTTTAGGGCTTGTCAAGTATGGTTGGTCTTGGTCTACAAACAGTCATCATTTGAACCAACTCATGAATCAACATACAAACATAACCAACAAATCTTTCAATCTGTCAACTCTTAAACCAACCAATCATCAACTAATCAAGTCATTGGTCTTATATCATAATGGGGCATTCTATCATTTGTCTCATTCGGTCTTATCTCGTATTTTCTCAAGATGTGTCCTTCCTAAGATTAGACGTTGTCAATTTGGTCATTCACCTTATGCATGATATGTCTTTCTTGCAGATAGGTGCCTCATCAACACTTATCATTCGATCAACTTTATTAGATGTTTCCTTTGTCTCGAATAGGATGTGTCCTTCCTATAGTTGGGTACCATCACATCGCTTGGTCATATCAATAAATATTTGTCAAACAAACAAACAATCTTGTTGACTCTGTCAAACAATCTTGCCTTAATCAGGATGTGTCCTACCTGAAACTGAGCATTATCATTATCAATCAATTTGTCACTCCAATCAATCTTATCAGCTTGGTCAATCAATCTTTCCTTCATTAGGATGTGTCCTTCCTAAGGCTGGGCGTGGTCAATCAAATCACTTTATCAATCCTTATCAACCTATCAATGAACTTGCCTTTTTGATTGGTTTTGGGTCATTTTACTAGTCTCCTCGAGGATGTCCTATTAACAAATTTAGAGGGATGATGACGGATCATGGCCTCTTTTCTTTGTTTGTTGTTTGTGGTTTGTCTTGGCAAAAAGACTGGGATAATTGAATTCTTAGTATGAGCTAGGGCATTCCTTGTCTTTTGGCTCTGTCTTTTGAAGTACTTGTCTCTCACAAATGGTCACCTTGCACACCTTGGTTTATGTCATACCATGGTGTTTGTGGTCCATTTATGATATTTTTGATGCCCAATGATGATAAATATAAAAATGTAAGCATGAAAGTTGGTTCCCTTATCATTTCCTGACTATTTTCTTTCCCTTTTTTGCACTAACATCCCATTCCCTTGTATTTTCCATGCTAACATCCATCTCCTTCATGCTAACATTTCTTCTATCCTTCATCCTTTAGTCTTATCTTCCATTTCAAGAGAACATTTGTGTTCTTTGAACCCACCTATCATCTTGAGGGGGCATACCACAACCCTCTTGGTCATCCTTCCCCTTTCTCTTTACATTGAGGCATATTTCATAATCAAATTTCTTTGACACAATGCGATGAACTGCATTATGTCAAAGAGAGGCAAAATGTAGACACTAAAAAATGTCCTAAGTCTGCGAGCATCATTTTTCTTGGTCATCATCTTTCAATAATTGAATAATTTTAATTATTCAATTATGTTTGATCATATTCCTCCAATTAAATAATTTTTAATTATTTAATTGATTCAACTTCTCATTTCTATCCTAATCAATTAAAATTATTTAATTGTGTCGCTAATATATCCCTTTCTCCAATAATTAAATAAATAATTTATTTAATTATTTGTCTTACATCCATAGTTAGATAATAATTATTTGACCTTTTATTCTTCTATAATTAAATAATTGACAAAATTATTTAATTATGTGTCATTTTTCTCTTTTGAATAATTGATCCAAATCAATTATCCATATTTAATTTCTATCTCCTCCTTTAATTAAATTTATGAATTTAATTAAATCTCCTTTTTCATTTCTTCCAAATAAATTATTTTTTTGCCACTTGTCCTTCTCCTCCATTTTTCAATAAATTATTTAAAATAAATTATTTATCCCTCCATTTTGGTCAAGATCCCCTCCCATTATTTCATGTCATATCCTGCATGTTTTCCATTGCTTGCACATCTATCATAGTCATCGATTCATAGTTGTCAGTGTCATATCTCTTCCATGCATGGCATATTCTGGTTGCATCATTTTTCAACTATTGATCTTGGCATCTTTCTAGAAAATCGATCTTGGCCATCCATTTTGTAACCTCCCTCTCATGAATCCTCATCTGTTGATCTTAGAATCTTTCTAGAAGATTAATCTCAGTTGTCCATTCGAAAGGTTGTCTAAAAAAGCAACCTTTCTCCTCCATTTTCAATTTAGCAGCCATTTTTTCTCTAACTTTCTACTTACAATTTGCAGGTGTTTGCACAAGTCTACTTCAAAATCTGAGGGCAAAGTTTCATAAAGAGAAATAGGAGATCAAGAGAAGTGATTCAAGATCAAGCATGGGGAGTATTATTATTTGATGTTTTCATTTTACTTATGGTTTGATTGTATTCTCTTGTTTAGATTGAGATTTTAGCTTAGATTTGTGTTGGTTGTCACTTAGTCTATGCTATTTGATTTTCCCCATCTTACAATAATCAATTGCCATTTCAACACCATAGCCAATTAGACTCTAAAAGTCATTTTGAATTTCCAATCTTAAAAAAAATTGCTCTGCTCTTACTCTATCTTCGGGTAAATGAAAGAAGACGAGTCCACAAAACATGAAAGTTTTTGCCTTAGAAAAAAACTTGAAATTGGCTTTCAACAAAACACGATCCTATTTTTTAATAAACGATATCCCATTTAGGTTAGGGACCTCGAGCAAAAAATGGGATCCCGTTCTAAAATAGGATCTCACTTTTTAAAAAATAGGATCCCGTTCTAAAACCAGATCTCGCTTTTAAAAAAATAGGATCCCATTTTTTAAAATTTGATTTTTTGGTCTAATTTTTGCTTTGTTTTTATGTTCAGAAAAAGGCTTGGGGACCCAAACCTAAGCTTTGGACCTAGTTTGACCTGCAAGTTGAAGGTCTTGGCAACGTCACAAGAAAATAGTGACTTTGGGCATATATCTGAAGACTTTTTTTTGTAGAATTTTTTGACGAAATTAAAACCCATTATAGATGAGACAGTGTAGATTCTAAATGTAATTTTTTTACAATCAAATTATTTTTTCTATTTTTCAATTAATTTCTAATGAACTGGTCCATAAACTTGAAATATTAGGGTTTTTTGCTATTTTAATAACTTTTTATTAAAATATTTTTTGTAAAATGAATTACACAAAAATGTACTTCAGAAAATTCTTTACAATTTAAAAAAAAATCAAAAAATGATAAGTCTAGGTCATCTTATGTGTGACGTACATGATGATTTTTCAAAATGACAAATATGGCTACTAAAAATTTAGCAAAATAAAAATTACAAAAAATTATCAAAAATGCGCTTTAGTGAGTTACAAATATTTTCCCAAAAGGATTTAGAAAAATACGATAATTTAAGTCAAAATATGGATGACATACACGTGCATGGTATGGTAAAAAAAAAGTGACTTTTGAATAGTGGTTTTTAGAAACACCTATTGAAAATTAATTTTTAGCATCTGGGTATTGAAATAAATTACATATTTGGAAACTAGACTCCGAGTACTTCATTTTATGATCAGTGATTTTTTTCAAGATTCCATTTCTAAGTGCTTCAAATTTTAAGGTTAAATGTGTCAAATTCTGAAAATCAGAGAAAACACTTCCACTTTTTGCCCAAAAAGTGGACTCAACTTCTTACTAGCACCCCTTCTAACCATGGGTGCTTTTTAATGGCATCAATATCATCTATGATTTCTAATTACTTCTATTCACACCCCAAATTGGCAAGTGCATTTGCCAGTTTATTTCCCTCATGATATGTGTGGGAATTTTGATTTCTTCAAAAGAGGTCAATAGTAACTAGACTTTCCTGAGCCCTGGTACCCAAATTATAGCTCTACTAATTTTGTGGCAAGATTTTTCCCTTTTTGGATCCAAATGTCATATCTTCCTATGGAATATAGGGAATTGAATCTGATTGAAATATTGACAAACTACATAGGTATTTTCCTTAAGCATGATTTAAAATTCTACAAAAGTCTATCAAAACCTGTCAGATTTTGTGCTTTGTTGGATGCAACAAAGAAATTTCTAGACCAAATTCATATTTCACCTAAGTATGGTCAATGGAATCAGGACATTTTATTGGAAATATTAGATAATATTTGTTCTAACTGTCACATTTCAGGGCATTTACTAAATGCCTATACTGAGAAAGAAAATGTTAGTTTTCAAAAGTGTGAAGATAATCAAATTGTGCATAAGAATACTAAGGGAGTGGTGCTTATGGAAGATTCTCTCCATCAATATTTTGGAGATGTAATATTGCAACACTTGGGAGTCAATGCTAATGAGAATATGTGTACAAGTGATGCTATAATTTTAAATCAGATATCAAAGAGGCATACTAAAAAGATTAAGCAAGTTTTCATTAATTTTCCTAAGATTCTTCAACAATCGCATTCAATTCTCATGTACAATCCATCTATTTCTTCCATTATGTGTAGTAGTTGGAAGGAATTGTGAGGGTCATGTTTGGAAAAAATTCTATTTCACATAATCAGAATTATCAAATAAATGGTTTGCTTCCTAAGAATAAGGTTGATAATAAGGAAGAAGTGAGTGATCTCATAACCTCAGATGATGAAGATCTTGACTTACTAACTTTTAAGAATTTGTTTCAAGAAGGTAGCTTGGAGGAACTAGCTGACAATATTTTACTCTTAAAAGGCAATAAGTTGATTAGTATAACTTCAGATGAAGTAGCAAGGGAAGAGGTTGGCATAGAATCATTGTCTTTCAAGAAAAGGTCATGCCAACAATTAAGGAGATTGAAAACTTCTCTGAAATAGAAGAAGATATGTTGGAACAGTTACTTGGAATTTATCCACTGTCAGAAGCCTACAAGGTTTGAGATGAAATTGTAGGAAAAGAGGTTGAATGTATGTTTGATAGTAAGGGTAGTGTGGGAAACCAAAAGGTTGTAATTCAACAGTAGAAATTGAGAGTTAATAATGATGTTTAGGGCTCAAAATTTGTAGATAGGGAGCTGGGAGGTTTTGATTACTCTCAAACATTGTCAATTTCACATACTCCTAGTAGTCAACCTATGGTAGCTAAATCTCTAGGGAAGAGGAAGAAAATCATGCATGACAAAACTCAAAGAAGAGATAGTAGCAAGAGTGCAATCAACATTTGATGGTGCCATGAGAATTCTGTAAGCAAGCATCTGAGGAGAGCATGTTGCTCTCCTCAAATTCAATGAGTATTTTGTCCTAGAATGTCAAGGGAATCAACACCTCTAACAAGAGAGCTCAGATCGAGCAACAATTAGTTTCTTGTGGAACTAATGTCATCATCTAACTGGAAACTAAAACATCTGAGAAGATTTTTTGAGTCATCAATCCAAAAATGGGAAAAATAGAAGTCTTTTCATTCTCCTACACAAGGTGCTTCAGGTGGCCTCATTACACTATGGGATACTAAAAATATTGTTGTAGAGTTGAAAATAAATGAGAGAAATTGACAACTTTTGAAGATATCTCATTTTGACTTACACTTTTGGCTAGTAAATGTTTATGCTCCAATGGCTACAACAAAAAAAAAACAATTGTGGGATGTTTTTACTTAGGTATTGGATGGGTTAAGGGATGAGAAGGTTATCCTAGCTGGTGATTTCAATACCATTGTAAGTTTGCAAGAAAAAAGGAGGCATGTTCCCATCGTAGAAGGTTATAAATGATTTTGTCTCTTTTATATCAAATAATGCCTTGTTGGATGTTCAACCAGAAAAAAGGTCAATTTACTTGGATAAACTGGTGAAAATAGTTTTTACAATTTGTAGAAAGATTGGATAGATTTATGTCTTCATCAAATTGGTGTGTAGGAAAGAAGGTTTTTTCGTCAGAAATTTTTCCTTTTACATGTTCTGATCATTATGCCATATCTTTAAATATTGATGTAGCCAAATCAGTTGTAAAATCCACATCTACTTTTAAATTTGAAAAAATGTGGTTTTGTCATCCTCATTTTCTTCCTTTACTACATCAATGGTGGGAAAGTGCTCCATTCATAAGAGGGTCAAGAATGTTTTAGCTAGCTCACAAGTTGAAATATATTAAAAATAAGATCAAGCATTGGAATGTCCATGTTTTTAAAAATATATTAGAATAGAAAGCAAAAGTCTTCAAGGAGTTATCAGATATTATTGATAAAATAATAGCTCAGGGGTTAGATGCTAATAATTTTGAACAACAAAATAAGTTGCAAGAAGAGTGGTCAGAGCTTGTGGAAAGGGAAGAAATATACTGGAGACAAAATTCTAGGGAGTTATGGTTAAAATAGGAAGAGGAAGATAGCAATACGAAGTTTTTTCATGCTTCAACATATATCAAAAAATTGTTAAACACCTCATTCAAAATTTAGAGTATTTCCACAGGAAAGGAATTAATGAAGGAAGATGAAATTCAAGTATAAGGAATTAGCTTCTTCTCTACTCTCTTGTATGCTCTTGAGAATAATTCAGCAACATCATGTAAAGATGCAAAAGATCTCTTGGACTCTATTCCTTCACTAGTTTCACAAGACGATAATGATTATTTGTTGAAACCATTTTCTTTTGAGGACGTTAAGAGAGTGGTTTTTTCTTTATCACTTGATAAAGTACCTAGAACTAATGGATTCACTGCTTTGTTCTTTCAAAAATGTTCGGATTTTATTGGGTGTGATGTGTTTTTAGCACTAGAGGAATCAAGGAGAATGGGGACTATGCTAAAGCAATTTAACACAACACACATTGCAATCATCCCTAAAGGATCCAAAAACATTTGCAGAATTTGGGCCCATATCTTTATGCAACACAGTCTATAAAATCTTTACTAAATCCATTTATCTCAAAGTTCAACCCCTCATATCCAAAATAATGTCTCAAGAACAAGGCGAGTTTGTACCAAGAAGAGAAACTTTAGAAGGGGCTTTAGTAGCTCATGAAGTTTTGCATTCTATTAAAACTCATAATATTATTTCATCATTAAGTTGGATATGATGAAATCATATGACAGAGTGAACTGGTGTTTTCTGATTCATGTACTTAAAAAAATCGGTTTTAGTTGTAAATGGTGCAAGTGGATTCTCTCATGTTTATCAAGGGCAAACTTTTCAGTTATTGTAAATGGGTCTCCAGTAGGTTTCTTTAGTTCCACCCAAGGTGTGAGACAAGGAGATCCTTTATCCTCTCTATTGTTTATCCTCATGGCGAAAGCATTAAGTAGGTCAATACAGAAGCTTCATTCGCTGTGCTTATGGTAGGGTGTTTCAGTACTGAACACATGCATTTCAATGACACATCCATTATTTACAGATGATACCCTTTTATTTTGGAAATCTTTGTTGGGTGAAGCCTTACGAGTCAAATCAATTCCTGATAAATATTCCTCTACATCAGGACAAAAAAATAATGCAACCAAATCCAAAATATACATCTTCAATAAAAAAGAAACTATAGCAAGAAGATTGGTTGTGATGCTAGGCTTCCAAAAATTTGAGCTTCCATGCACATATTTGGGCATTCCTTTCTTCATGGGTACAAACAAAATTTTGTATTGGAGAAAAGTGTTAGAAAGGATAAAGTCTAGAATACTCTCTTGGAAAGCTAGATGGCTTTCGTTGTCTGGTAGAATTTATTTGATTAAATATGTCCTTGCAGCCATCCCAAATTATTAATTGGTTGTATTGCAAGCCCCAAAGGGTGTATTCTTCAGATTGAAAAAATTATTGAGAAAAAATTCGAAAAGGGAAATAGATGAAAAAAAGAAAATTCCTCTAGTCTCTTTGGAAAGTTTGTACTCAGATAAAGCTAATGGGGGGAGTGGGGATACATAATTTGTCAGCAAGAAATATGGTTTAAGGAGCAAATATTTATGGAAAATGTATGCCAAACTAGATTTGAAACAGTGTAAGTTAATGCAGAGTAGATACTTGGATAATGAGAAACCATCTAGAGTAGTTCAATTATGTGGAATTTCACTTTTTCATGTAGGGATGTTATTATTCCATACTTGTCATGGAAATTAAACAATGGTACACAGGTTCAATTTTTGAAAGACTCATGGAACGGTCATCCTCCTCTTAACTCCATTTATGAATTGCAATTAGCTAAACAAATTTTATGAGCAAGTTGGGGTTCATCTTTAAAGGATTGTGTTTTGTCTTTCGATTTCATGATAGGGTTAGTTAAATGGAAGGATCTTTCAGTGACTCCAATATCTCCTAGTCAGAAACTCATCTTGGAAAATATCCTAAACAACAAACAAACAAACTGGATAAGTTAATTTGGGATCCTTCTAAGAATGGAAGCTACATGGTTAAGGAGGGTTATAAATCAATTATTTTTCGTGAAACACAGGTCCAATCTCAAAGAGAATATTCTTTTTGTTGGAATCCAATGATATTACCAAAATCTGGAAGCTTTGCTTGGATAGCACTAAGAAATTGAATATTAACAAGCGATAGGTTGGCTAAATTAGGAATTGCTGACATCTTCATATGTGTGTTATGTAAAGAGGCATATGAGTTAGTGGATCATCTGTTTGTAAGCTGCTCAGTGGCACAGGAGATTTGGGCTTTCATAATGGAGAAATTGAATGTATCATTTCCATTGCCTAAATCATTGTGGGACTTATTCACAAGTTGGCCAACTTTTTTTAAGACATTTGTTTTTGCATGTATATGGAGAGTGACCCCAATAGTAGTAATTTGGTCAATTTGGTGGGAGAAAAATAGATGCATATTTAGAAGCCAATCTTCCTCAATTCAACAAATCAAGGAGAAGATTGGAAAGTCATTTCAGAAATTTCAAATTCCTATGTTTGAAACTATAAACGAGTTTCCTCCTTGTTCACCAGCTAGGATGATTATGTTTTTCCCACTGGAAGCATGTTTCATTACCATTTATAGGTTCTCTCTTTGTGCCAAATAAGTCCAAGTTTGATAGAAGTACCATAAGATGGTTTCCTCCTAATACATAATTCTATAAACTCAATTTTGATGGAGCTTCAGGAGGAAATCCTAGTGTATCAGGTGTAGGGTTTTGTATTCATAATTAGAAAGGTTGATTGGTTGTTGCTAAAGCAATTCACTTATCTATTGGCACAAATAACATAGCAGAGGCACAAGAACTCTTTCATGGTTTATAGTTAACAAAAAACATCAAACTCAATAAGCTTCATATTGAAGGAGATTCATTATTAATAGTCAATGCTTGTAAAGAAAAGAATATATACAACTGGAAATTAGGCTATATGTCGGTTGCCCATAGAGGGGGGAGGCCCATAATCCCATAGAGGGGGGAAGCCCATAGGTCAGTTGTTAGGTTGGTTGTTAGTGCAAAGTTTCCCTTTGTCGGGGAGGCCCATAAGTGGTTGTTAGGTCGGTTGCGAAGTTTCCCATTAGGTCGGTTGTTAGGTCAGTTGTGGAGTTTCCTATTAGGTCGGTTGCAGAGTGATTGAAAGGAGGAGAGAGCTTAAATTAATCGGCTATCCAATACCCCCCTTCAGAAGGGGTGTATTATGCCGAGGGGATGGAGGCTCCCGAAGGGTAGAGTCCATCAATAACTAGATGAAATCTATACGTAACTAGCCAGGGCCCCACCAGAAGAACCACAGTGGATGTTAGTCCACAAGATTATACCCTGTTAGAAGTATAATGAAGAATAGAAAGAGAATGCACTTGCATTCAGGCACACTGCCTAGAGCACACTACTCAAAGGGAAGGTTCACTTTCTTACATATAGTAATCAAATTAAATCCATCTGATGAATTTGAACTGAGATAATAACTTCTACAAAATCCTGATTACAGTTCCAGTTAGGCACACTAAAACCTCTTCAAACTCTTCCACACTCTCCTTTGAATGATTTGACCTTTATTTGCACTTGTACATCACTTGTACACTTGAGCACACTCTAAATGAGGCAAACAATCTTGTATATATATCCACTACATGGATTTGCATCCACTACTCAGTCGATCACAAATAAGGAATAATTTACAACTGTTAGCCTTGATACATGAATAAATTTCAATGCGTACCAACACAAGTCGGCCATAACATAGTGAGGACCTAGAAAAACATCTCTAAACACGCCAAACAATAAAATATTAATCCTCATGGATCCACAACACGCTAACACCACAATGTCGGCCAAGAACATGAACACTCGGGTACATATCGGAAACATCTCTGATCACGAACACCTCAATCACTGTGGACGTACACCAAGGATAGAGCACAATCTAGACTCATCCGTGAACGTCATAGGCACATGAGCAACACATGATATTACCATACTTTCATCCACTTTGACCAAGAACACCATCTACAAAGACTAAATAATTGTAGGCACACAGATCATCATAACTTCCACAAAACTTCATGTGCACCACTAAAACTTTTGGACAACATACTAGAAAGTTTCAACACCAAACCCTTTGAAGCGCACCTTCAAATCTTCAACACATAGAGCTTTCCAACATTCTGACCTTCTCAGCTCCACTGGTTGCTTGTACTATATTTTTTACAATTTTCTTAATCTCCTCGACATATACAACCTTAAGCAAATTAAAATGCTAATAGTGTTGACATCAATGACAACAATATATTAGCAACACAACCACAACATCCAACAAAAACAACAATAAGAAAATGCCCTTATCTTGATCTAAGTAAAAATAAATTGTCACCCCTTCCCACTCATCAAATATCAAATCTTTTAATAGTTCTATATTTAGGTTAAGATTCAAAAACTTACAAATTAAATCATGTTGGTGAAGATCATTAACTTGGGGATCTAGAAAATCCTCAAGAAAGGTGATTGATACAGTCCCCTTTTGATCAACATTCCTCTTTCCCTCAAATGCAGAGTCCCCTTTCTGATGGCATGTAGATGCAACTTTTCCTTGTTTGCTTGGAATATCTACATGCTTGGAATCTATGTGTCTCCATTGCATGTGACCTCCTTTTCCACTTTGTATTGGCTTTCTCTTTGGAACTTTCTTCCCATTTTTTCCTTTCCACTTCCATTGATGTGATTTGGATGCATTCCTCACATATTTTACCTTTGAATGTTTTTTTCCCTATGCTTTCTTAATTTCCTTTTGACCATGTTTGGGGAAGTCTGTTGCATACTTAGAAAAGACGGCATGCTCGCATATCTTTTCCTGTAGTGAAACCCTCTCATCTTATTTTTGCCTTGGGGGCTTTCCTTTGTCTAGATCTTTCACTCTATTGACAACATTGTCCCACCATGTTGTTCCTAGTCAATTGTTTGCATAATCGAGAACCTATTTTCTATATTTTGTTGCTCTAGATTGAAGAGAAAACCTTTCTGGTGGTTATCTCAACCATTATCACTATTCTACCCTTGTTTGAAATTATTTCCTTTAACCTTCAGGTGAGTGTTCGCAACCCTAGATACATGAAAACCAAGATGATTTAGGGTTTCCAACTTTGATTGCTGATCTTGAAATGGTGGGTTGTAAGGCACTGCTTTCCCAAAACTAGCATGACGCTTATTTTGGGGAAGTCTGCTATATTTAGACTTAGTAAGGTCCTCATTTTCTATTAACCTATCATCTCCACAGATATCAAGGGGTTCTTGCTTGTCATGTACCAACCATCTATACGACCTAATAGGGACCTAGTTCCTTAAATTTCTCCTGACTGAATATGACCCTTGAGTTGGATGATGCCAATTAGGATACCCACATAGGCATATCTCGACACCTATTTTAAAAAAACTAACCATTGGACGACCATCTCCATTTAGATCCATTTTCTTTATTTGAGGCCCAGTTCCATTTGCTTCAATTTTTTTTAATATTTTGCATTTCATTATTAAAATACAAGTTTAAAAAAAATATTAAAAAATTATTGAGGCCACCCCATACTTTATGGGTGCATGTGTACCCACATAGGGTCGCGTGCCCCATAAACATGGGGACCCACGGGACCTCGTGCTTTAATGTGCCTCCCACTAACTTTAATAAAGTTTTATTTATTATGTGAAGTTTTTTAAGGCATTTAAAGCACCAATATAACTTTTTCAAAGTTTTTCATTTAATTTGTGGGGTGTGGGGAAGTCTAGGAAAACCCCTCCTGCCCTCCGCTCCCCTCCCCTCCCCTCCCCCACTTTATTATAAAGTTTTAACAAATTTTATTATAAAGTTTTTTTAATAAAGTTTTTTATTAAAGTTTTTAAATAAATTTTTATTAAAGATTTTTTAAACATAGTTTTTAATTTAAAATTTTAATTAAATAGAACTTTTAAAAAATTCTTTAATAATTTTTATTGATTTTTTAATTATTTTTAATAAACTTTGTTAATTTTAATATATTTTTTAAATTAAAAATATATAATTTTCTTTATTAATTTTTAATAAAGTTTTTAAAAATAAAATTTAAAAAATGAATTTTCTTTATTGATATTTAGTAAATTTTTTAATAGTATTTTTTAATTAATTTTTTTAATAAGTAAAATTGGAAAACATTTTTTTGATTGACCACCAAGCTTTGTATTATATCTTTGTGGTGTTCTTCCATCTGACAGACAACATGGGCCAGTTGTTCCTGACATTATGGTGACATCTCAAGTGGAGGGAATATTTACTAGTAACATCTGGTTGTCAACTTTAGAGTTGGTTCATGCTTGGCTTCTTCATCAAAGTTTCCAGATTTTCATTACTGATGTTTTCCAAATAACTCATGTATGTAAAATATGTTGTAAATGCACTAAAATAAAGTGCCACAATCTTGTCACTCAAGGGTAATCTTCCATATATATTACAAGTTTCTTAGGATTGATCTATGTATCAAGTGCCAGTTCCTATATACACACTGAATGCAGTGGTTGGTTACCCATGCATTTTAGTGTGATGGACTAGATACCATATAGACACTCTTGTTAAGAAATCAATCTCCTTGTATTCAGAGGGTTGGGTTCTACATCCAGAGACTTGGTACTTGTATTTTCAACTAATATTTAGTTGAGCAGTGTCCAAAATTAGTGATACTCATGCAAACTATGTACTAGATCAGTAATTTTGAGCATTCGAGAGTATCCAATTGATACTCATGTACTGGTCTCTTTGATTTTGATATTATTTTGTTGCAGTGTGGGATTCATTAGTAGTTCTTCATCAATAAATACAACTTCTTCATCTATTTTTTGGAGTTTGGACATCAATGGTAAAGATTTTTGTTCCCAATGGGCTTTCTCCTTTCCTATTTTTGTAAATGAGTACATTTACATCCTCTTGCTCCATCTTCACATTTATATACTTTCATAGTGACAAATTTTGTACATACTTGTGAGTTGTCAGTTTCAACTCAGTCTCCATTCATGTTGATATCTTCTGCAATGGTACCTAATTCTTTATATCAGTGCTTACCATCATTTGGCATCTTTTGGAGTAACATTTCGAGGACTTATCATCATCTTTAATCGATGCTCTACATTAGTCTCTAGAATCACAACGAAGGAGTATGATTTTTATTTTCTTGTTGTCTATAAGCTAATCATTAGTATTGTGCAAATTTGTCGTGGGACATGCTCTACAACATATCATTGATGACATTTCGGAATTTGCATAGGAAAATGGTTAACTTTTGTCTGTTTATGCAAACAATACTGAGGTCATCTTGGTTCACACATTTTTCTAAATTGTCACCTTCTTTAGTTATGATTGGGACTCATGATATTGTGACATTTGAGCCGATTTCAAAGACTTATTCCTTTCAAGAAAGTGAATATATCCTGCATGTATCATTTTCGTCTTAAGGGGAGGAATGTTGTTCGATGATCTTGGAGCATCTTCAGAGTTCTATGTCAAGCATCCACCATCAATGAATGATATTGTATATTCAAGGAGGGTTCACTTGACCTTCTTTGTTCATTCTCTCTTATGGGGGGGACTTTTTCCTCACATGGGGTTTTATCCTTCACATTCTATTGAGATAATTTTCACTATTTTTTATCTTTTGGAGATGAGTATTGTTCCATTGGGTTTTCTCCTTTTCTATATTTATGAGAGATTTATATGTACATGGGTACCTCATTAGGCCTAGTAGCCGAGACCCATCTTTGCATCTTTGCATTATCTACTTCTCCCTAAGTTGCACTTAAGGAGGGGTGTTGGTGTGAAAGGGGTACTTTATCTAACTAGTTCATTTCCTAGCTAGTTATCCAATAAGGTTATTTTCACAACTTATTACTTAAGTTCCACATGGGATATTTATCACTTTGTCTCATATCATAGGATTAAAACACTTGACATTATCTTATGATATATAGCCCTCTCCTTGGCCTATATTATAACCATAGGATTCCCTTTATAATCTTACACCATTCATTATAATTCTCAAGCTTATAAAATATTTGCATTCTCTTGAGACGAATACAAATTATTCTTTCTCATAATTTATTTTTGTATTTTATTTCCTTCAGTCATTTGAATTTCGAGTAGACTATTTAGTAAATCTTATATGGTATTGGAACAAGAATGAGTTGTGGGTTAACAATATTTTAGGAAATTTGAGAGTGTAGAGCTGGTTTTTTTCAAAGAACTGATTGTGCTCTTCTCTTGCATCCTTGGAAGATCTAGAGAATCAGAAATTTTTGGAGAAAATACTTATTTTTACAGGGGTTCAAACATTGGCTTTCTAGTTGCAAGTTTTTTGAAGCTTCCTAGAGAAATTCTAAGCTCACCATTGAGTCTAGAGCAGCTGAGAAAGTCAAATATGTTGTTTATTTTGTCTAAATTACACACCAGAGGCCATATTTGCAAGAATTTGAAGCGAAAGGTTCATTGCCAAATCTAGCAAAGAACTGCCATTTTGGAGCATTTTGGGTCAAATCTGACCTTGCCATCACATTTAGAAGGCTCAAAAAATATAAAATTGACTATTAATTTGTCAATTTTAATTAGTTTGCAAAAAAACATTTTTTTTAAAGACTCCATGAACATAATAGTCTAAGCTTCACATTTTTTTAATATTTTACATTTCATTATTAAAATGTAAGTTTTGAAAAAAATATTAAAAAATTATTGAACCCACGCCATACTTTATGGGTGCATGGGTACTCACATAGGGTCTCGTGCCCCATAAACATGGGGACCCATGGGGCCTCATGCCTTAATAGGCCTCCCACTAACTTTAATAAAGTTTTATTTATTATGTGTAGTTTTTTTAAGGCATTTAAAGCACTAATATAATTTTTTTAAAGTTTTTCATTTAATGTGTAGGGTGTGGGGGAGACTACGCCCCCCACTTTATTATAAAGTTTTAACAACTTTTATTATAAAGTTTTAAGTTTTTTTTTCTATAAAGTATTTTTTAATTAAATCTTTTTAAATAAAGTTTTTGTTAAAGATTTTTTTAAACATAGTTTTTAATTAAACTTTTAATTTTTTCTTTAATATTTTTAATAAACTTAGTTAATTTTTAATATGGTTTTTAAAATTAAAAAATATTATTTTTATTTAATGTTTTTAATAGTTTTTAAAAAAAAATTTAAAAATGATTTTTATTTATTGATATTTTATTTAAAAAAATTAATTAAAATTTTTAATTAAGTTTTTTTAATTTTTAATTTTTTCTTTAATAAGTAAAATTGGAAAAAAAAATTGATTGACCGCCAAGCCTTATATTGTATCTTTGTGGTGTTCTTCCATCCGACAACCAACAAGGGCCAGTTGTTCCTAACATTATAGTGACATCCCAATTGAAGGGAATATTTACCAATCACATCTGGTTGTCAACTTCAGAGTTGATTCATGCTTGGCTTCTTCATCAGAGTTTCTAGATTTGCATTACTGATGTTGACCAAATAACTCATGTATGTAAAAGATGTTGTAAATGCACTAACATAAAGTACCACAATCTTGTCACTCAAGTGTAATCTGTCATATATATTGCAAGCTTCTTAAGATTGATCTATGTATCAAGTGTCAGTTCCTATATACACAGTGAATGCAACAACCGGTTACCCATGCATTTCAGTGTGATGGAATAGATACCATATAGACACTCTTGTTAAGAAATAAATCTCCTTCTATTCAAAGGTTTAGATTCTACATCTAGAGATTTGGTACTTGTATTTTCAACTAATATTTAGTTGGGTAGTGTCCAAAATCAGTGATAATCATGCAAACTAGGTACCAAATTTGTAATTTCAAGCATTTGAGAGTATCCAATTGATACTCGTGTAGTGGTATCTTTGATTTTGATTTTATTTTGTTGTAGTATGGGATTCATTAGTAGTTCTTCATCGACAAATACAACTTCTTCATCTAGTTTTTGGAGTTTGGACATTAGTGGTTAGGATTTTTGTTCCCAATGGGCTTTCTCTTTTCCTATTTTTTTTAAATGGGTACATTTAGATCCTCTTTCTCCATCTCCACATTTATAATCTTTCATAGTGACAGATTATGCAAATACTCATGAGTTGACAATTTCAACTCAGTCTCCATTCATGTTGACATCTTCTATAGTGGTACTTGATTCTTTAAATATCAGTGTTTGTTATCATTTGGAATCTTTTGGAGTAGCATTTAGAGAACTTATCATCATCTTTGGTTGAAGATCTACATCAGTATTCATATTTTTCTACATTGTCCCCTTTGTCAGTTAAGATTGAGACCCTTGACATTGTGACATTTAAGCTGATTTCAGAGACATTCCTTTTAGGAATGGGAATATATCTTTCATGTATCATTTTCTTCCTAAGGGGAGGAATTTTGTTCGACGATCTTGGAGTATCTTCAACGTTCAATGTTGAGCATCCACCATCATCACATGATATTGTATATTCAAGAGGGGTTCACTTGACCTTCTCTATTCATTCTCTCTTATGGGGGGACTTTTTCCTCACATGGGGTTTTTTCCTTCACATTCTATTCAAAGCATTTTTTTTTAATTTTTTCTCTCTTTTGGAGAGGATTTTTATCCTATTGGGTGTTGGTGTAAAAGGGTTATTTTATCTAACTAGTTCATTTCCTAGCTAGTTATCCACTTAGGTTCTTTTCATAGCTTATTACTTAAGTTTACTTAGAGTCCACATGGGATATTTATCACTTTATGTCTCATATCATAAGATTAAGACACTTTTCACAATCTTATGATACTTATCCACTTTATGTCTCATATTATAAGATTAAGACACTTGCCATAATCTTATGATATCTTATCCCTCACTTTGGCCTATATAACCAAGGGGTTCCCTTTGTAATCTTACACCATTCATTCCAATATTTATGCTCATAGAAGCTTTGCATTCTCTTGAGAGGAATGCAATTTATTCTTTCTTATATTTTCTTTCTATATTTGCTTTCCTTCAATCATTTGAATCTTGGGTAGGCTATTTAGAAAATATTATATTTTTAAACCATGACATAAATAATCTTGATTCAATAACATGTAATCATCAAAATTCAAATACATTTAATTGCATATAATCTCATCATAATGTAAAATAGCATAATGTGATCATCAAGTATCAAAATAATTTTTAACATAAATAGTTAAAAGTAACTTCGTAAAACAAAATCAGGTGTAACATATCTCCCCCATAAGGATAATTATCCTCGATAATTTAGTGTATCATAACATAAACATAACAATTTTTTCTTTAATTTTTTTAAGAAGAATAAAATAAATGAGGAATTTTTTGATAAATCATTATAGCCCTCCCATGTAGCACTGTCCTTTGCATATTGGTCCCATTGGACCTTGCACTAAGTGACCTCTTTTTTACATAAGTGGAGTCTACGTGTTTCAAGTGATCGAAGAGGATTGATCATTACTACCCTATTGGATAACAAATTGGGCACCTTGAGATGATATAACTCTACGCCCGAAAAGGTGCCAAATGAACCAATAGATTTGAATATTTACCCTTTGGAAAGAGAAAATATCCTCTGAATTTTGTCAAGGTACCTCCCTCTCAATATTTTTAATGAATTGAAAGAATAGAGAATAAACACAATGTTTTCTTTTAACTAGAAAGCAGTAAAGGAAAAACCTAATATTAGATGCAAGATATAGATAACAAAATATTGGCACCAAGACCAACTTAACTTGAAAATCACTGAGAATTGAAATGATACACTCAATATTATCTAAAAAATAAAATCCATCATGAAGAAATCTACATAACTCACACAAAGGTAAAGTGTAGCATTAAGATACTCCTAAACACATGGATTTAAGAACATCAAATTATCTTCACAATCTAAATTCATAAAGACAAATAGTGATTCCATTCACAAAAAATATCAGCAAAGTCTAATATAATATTGAGCTTTAAAAATAGCATCTAGAGATTCATAGTTTAAAAATAGGTACATATATATAAGCAGATAGGTAACCACTTCTTTTTGCCCATAACTAATCAAAACTAAAATTTTTAAAATAAAGCAACTGAACAGTCAAGATGGTGTTGTTTCATTCCCTTCTTCTGGTGGTTCCATGAGTCTTTTTCATAAGGCTTAGAAATCCTTTACAGTATGCAACAAATCCTCATGTTGAGGGATGGTCACATTAGTCATTCACACTCTCATGCTAGTTGGATATCTTTGATGGATTCCATACGATGTTCATAGGCCTTCATAAGATCAATCACTTGAGATGAGACAAGATGTAACTCACTAAACCTCTTTAAATGTTCAACATTAAAGGAATGAGAATCAAGTATTCCCTTGACCATTTTTCGGAAGTCGTCTACTAAGTTCTTAACATTCACATCTTCTCTAATTTCTCCTTTGTCTTGTTGTACCCCCAGAGCAACTAAGGTGCTATATGCTTCATCTGAGATAGTAGTACATTCGGACATGATTTCTTGAAGCTTTTGTAGACCTTGTTTGGCAATTTTCAGCTTCCATTCTACACCTTTGTTCCACACAAGAAAATGGCAATCTACAACGTTGGGTATAATTTTCTCGGCTGTCGGTTTTTTCATGCCCCAATTCATCATTGCTTTCAATTCATTCTAGTAGTTATTCCATGCCTTCTCTTCCTTTTCAATAGCAACAACTTCTTCCTCTAGAGTAGACCTTAAGTCATTTAATTTCTACAAACACTGCATAGATTCAAAGATAGTAAAATTACCCTTTTTTATTAGACACTCACTCCATTCTTTTACAACCCTACCCATGGTTTGATAACTTTTCATTTTTCTCATAGATTCTTTTCCAATCATAGCTAGGGGATCTATAGAGGCATCAACCTGAGAAATTGATTAAGGAGAAAGATCAAAGACAAACCTTAAACATTCAGTTAAGGCTTTAATTTGTGTCTTCAGTTCATCTTTTCTTTCCTTATCCTTCTTCGATCGCTCAACCATTCTCGTTGCATACACTTAAAAAATTTGAACATCCCCATCTCTTGTATGAGGCCCAAGGTCAATTATGTTAACTTCAAAATCACTCGCATTTGCTTGGGTGACCTCCTTTTGTGCCAAAGGATATGCAATTTCCAAATGGAGATTTCCTGAATCAACATCATCTATCAATTGTGCAGTGGTCTTTAATTTCTTCAACTTCAGAGTTGAAGTTATTTGCAACAACTGACCTACCATGTCCTGTTTAGTTAGACTAAGCGATACAACCTTCCTTTTTTTGGACAAGGTATCTTCCATCCAAGCAATTGTAGGAGGAGTGTTCACTAGTGTTTTCTCCAATGTGAGCGGAGCGGTCTTTAACCTTTGTGACACATTCATCTCCCTATTCAGTGACTTGTCCTAAGAAGGAGAAGAATCAATGTTGATATATTCTAAATCTCCTTCTTCTTCTTCACCCTCTTTTTCCTTTTCTAGTTTAGGTAGGTCAATAATTTCTTCTCCACATGTTTGTTGAAACATATTTTTATCAGGCGGATTATCATCACCATCCCCTTGAGTTCTTGAAGACAATGACTGTGATATGGTGCTAGCTTCTCTTACATTTGGGGAAGCTTGAGTGGTGATCCTAGAAGGTTGAGTATTTTGTGACTTGGTTAGAAGACAAGACTGGTCTGCCTTCTTCTTAGTCACTCACTCCTGTGTTCTGTCTAAAACATCAACAATCCTTGCCTCAATAGTTTCCTTCTCCTTATTGCTCTAGTCCAAGGTGGGAATAGGGTGATTTTCTATCAACTGGGTATACATTGGGTCTACCATATCAGACCCACCCTCTACAATGCCTTGCAGATCCCATTTCAAACCATAGATGATGATTTGTTCTATGAAAAATCTCATCCAATTTATTTTCCTAACCTCATATGCATCAAAACAATCAACCCAATAGTCCTCCAAACTAGGCTGGTGAAAGAAGTTAAGGCTTAATTTAAAAATTTTCTTAACATAATCTTTCAAATCAAAAGGGAAACATTCGTCATATGAATGCAAATTATTTATGGATAATTCCTTCTCAATATTTAAGGAATTAGACATAGATTGACATGTTTAGGGGCCGAAACCAATAGGAAAACAGACAGTCACTATTCTTCTATCTTGACATAGCCTGTTCACATCTTGTACTGGTAATGGCATAGATTAAGTATGAGGACATATAAAATAATTTGTTGAGGGTAAATAAAGTCATCAAATGGTGCATGTGATCACTGATAATTTCCACCTATTCAAGAAATTGTCACCCCGATAACATAATTTGGATGAAGAAATACATCCACTCCTCAAACCCATGTACATCCTCATTTCCCCTCACTCTATGTAATAGCACCATAATATTAGATAATTCTTCCACAAAGTGATTTTTATGTAACTTTCGGGGTAATTGAGATTTACCTCACTTATGTTTTGCCAACCATTTTTTCACTATTTCATTTCCATAGAGTCCCTTCTTAGTAGAAAACTCAATCTAGGAATTTTTCATAGTCATGGATGAGTAATCATCTTTTTCTAGAATCTTCAGACATGATACAAAGGTATCCCTCTGGATTTTTAATACCATCTTATTATCCTTTGTCCCGACCTCTCGTGTCCATGAGTTATAATGTCTAATGCATTCTAGGATAAGCTTGGGACATTGTACTGCTATAGGAAAGGAAGCAACTTCAACTAATCCATTGTTAATTACTCGTTGAGTGATGGGCGGTAGATTCAAATTTTTAAATTTATCTCTTATCCCATTTAAATTCATAGGCCCTAAATGGGTATCCCCAATCTCCAATCTTTCATAAGCTAGTCAAGATATGTACTCATAAACCATACACTTGAGCTTAGCCATGACCATGAATTTAGGGCTCAAGCAAGAATATGTTTAAATAATTTTAAATGCAATGACAAATAACCCAGAAAGTCATATTTTGAAGGGGGTAAATACTATAAATACCTCCAATGGAGAATTATGTAGCTGAAGACTGGCATCGATATGTCTCGTTTATTTCTTCCTTGAAAAACCAACACCACAATAGGTGTGTTTGTCTATTATTTTGAAACCTTCTTAAAAACCCCATTAAAAGCATACAAGTAGATGAGCATTTAATATCACTTCTTTTCTATATGGCACATGTAGGCTTTCACATCACTGTTTCATTGTAACCGCTTTTCAAAATTTTGAAAAAGAACAACTAGAGGTAGGGAAGTGGAGAGTTCGACAAACTTTATAAAAGCCCACTGAAGTTCAACTTTCATTTCAATATATCGCTTGATCAAAGGAACCTGTTACCAAATTTTTACTACAACTCGATTGTTGGAGCTGGTTAAATTTTGTTATATCTTGAAGTAAAGATTTAGCTAATTGCTACATGGTTTTAAGTTGCTAATTGCATCTATATTAGTTATGCATTAATGAGATAACAAATTTTAAGAAGTATTCCTTAATGCTTATTGAACAAATGAAGTACAAGTTGATTATGCAAATGATTAAGCATCCATTGCTTTCATTTATTTCATGACATTGTTACATTACAGATTTCATTTGATCACAAGAATACAAATTATAGTACAAATTTGCATTTTCGATGCATTTCTTTTCAGAATGAAAAAGCAAAAAGAGAATTTAAAGAATCCACACAAGCTATGGAGTTAACTATAGCAATACATTGAAAGGAGCACTCTACACTATTGAAGATACAGGGAAACTAAAACACATAAGGATCAACATAATCATCATTGTCTGATTGTTGTTGGCCGATGCAGAAATGGTGCACCATCCTTCATCCTCGAGCTCCAATCGACCTGCAAGAGTTTGGGAAAGTCCCGTTAGAGCTCCAATTATGAAAATCCCTACATGAACTACCAACAATAATGGAGAATGCTGCTAACAATGTATCAAAACAATCAAGCAAAGTGAAAAATCGGAGCTAAAGAAGTAAACATCATGATATTTATTGTTTTATGCTAACATCGTTTGTTTCCTGTGCAGGTATAGGAAAAGTCATGAAGCTGATTTTTTTTTCTGAAGACAAGCGCATGCGGGTTAAAATGGGCTCCCACAAGGGTAGAGCTTGACATGTTTCCCCTTAAACTTACAAGTGGGCTAAAAAGGGAAGCACAATTATCATGCTCATCTGAGCTATCCAACTGAAGGAGTAAAACACAATTACAGTCATCAAAGCAATTAAATTTATTGTTCATTCATCACTTACAAGTCTGAGCAATGAAATGAAAGCTACAGGTGGACAATGAACTTAATTGATTCAATTTAACTGAAGTGCAAGTTTTAAATTTTGTCAAATCAATTGCATTTTTGCTGCCATATAGTATTTTGGTCACTTTTATTCATGTTGTTCAAGCAAGTTTTCATGCTCATTATGGTGATAGTGAATAGACATACATAATGCCTCATCAATAGAACACTGTTCAATAAAGTAAGCATGTGAAGGAGATTCAAGTTTTCATTTGAATGGAAGATGACAAGCATCAGGTAATCCACTATAACTATAATGCTTGAGTGCAAAGGTTGCATTAAATGGAGTTATGCATCAATACATCTGAAAGTGAAACAATTCTAAGTATGAACAAGTGGCAAAGAGTACACTATTTTTGAAGGCTTGTTTCATCTTTCAAGGGACATTTTGCATGGAGTTAAAGAAAACAAAATGTGGACAGATTTGACAAAGATTAAAATACATAGAAGTCATTTCCAGAATGGGAAGAATTTACATTGAACATAGCATGAGTGGAGGTTTGGAGTTCATCCCTGAAGAGTGAGAGTGCATAAGAGACTAGAGAAAGCAAATGATCTACATATTTAAATCAAAGAATATATGTCTGCAGGATGGTGACTTTTAAAAGAAAATGTGCTCCATATGATGTTTGAAGCTTTTCAGCAATACCCATGAAGGATACACTCATTTTTTTTGTATATTTTTGAATATTAAAGCTTTCTATCTCAGGGAGGTGCATACAAAGTCTCATTTAGTATTCCAGTGCTAGGGTTTTAACCTTGTGAACCAAACAAGATAGCACAAAAAATACCTTCAGAAAATATAACAAGGGTGCATATCTGATTGATAACAGTTTTTGGCACACCCGATGGGACTCTAAAAAATCAATTTCAAAGAATTTAAATATTTTAAAGTTGTTGTTTGGTGTATGCAACAATTTTTTAAGCCTTTTGGAGGCCCTTTTGCAATATACTTGGTGACTCCGATCCTGATTTTACATGCAAACTTAGTGCAGCCTACACATGAGAAGAAAACAAACAAGATTGAGTTCAATACCTTTTGAGTACCTGCAGCTGTCCCCACCATGAAGGAGAGGTAGAACAAAAAAAAGGTTGTTTGGTACACTAGGGAGGTCAGCATCAACACCTCCAATTCTAAATTCCATAGTCTTATCACTAGGAAGTCATGTTCCTGTATCACAAGTACCATTGATGGCAAGACAACATGCCTTTGCGCCATTTAATGGGGGCAACCCATTGAATATTGCACATTATGATGATATTCTAGTAGCATCCTTCAGAAGCCTACCATTATTTATTGGACAAGAACAAACTACAACCATTGAACACATTTGTGATGTGTCCACTCTATGTTCAATGCATAACATTACTTAGGAGAATGTAGCACTCAGACTCTTGGTTGTATCACTCAAGGGAAAAGCACTGCAATGGTTCATAGGCCTCGCATCAAATTCTATTGCAACATGGGATGCATTAGGCGATGGTTTGTATCAGTATTTTGCTGATAAATCAAATCATGCATCTTTGTTAGAGCAACTGAGCACGATCAAAAGAGCTCTGCATGAGCACTTGGATGATTTCAACTACCATTTTCAAAGAACTTGGGACTAAATCCTCGCAACGGTAAAACCTTTACCAACTCATTCCTTTCTTTATTTCTTGAAAGCCTTAAACAGTAAAATTTCAGTTATGACCCAATCTATGGGTGGGCACACAGTCCCTAAAGATTTTGATATCACCATTAGAGTTGAGAACTATCTTATTCAAGCTGGGGAAATTTCCCCTAGGCCTCCCATGCCTTTGTTTCCAGATATTCAAGTGCCTACACCTACATTTTTGCCTCCCTTAGTTGTTGTTCTCGTTGTTCCAACAATAATTTATCAGACCGCAGCCCAAGAAATTGCTGCCCCAGCCCAAAACCAAGAGTTTCAAGAGATAAAAATCATATTGAAAACCTTTGGGAATGATCTCATCAACATTAAGAAGCAAGTTGGCCAAGAACACAAGCCATATCAATCCCTATACTAGCAAAACTAGCAGAATAGGCCAACCTTTCAAAATGATTACCAAGGCCAAAGGAAAATTTTTAATCCTAGACCTTTCCAGCCCTACAACCCGAATGCTACCAGTTCTTCAAAGGAACTCGTGTTGCAAAATAACCTTGGCCAATATTGTGACTGGTGCTATCCATGTAATTATCCCCATAACTAGTCAACATGTGCTAATGACATGAGAAATTAGGCCTTAATGGTCCAAAATAGTTATGTAGGTTCAGAAAGTGTTCCAGGTCCAAATCTGGAACAACAAGAAATCTTTGAGGTTGCTTTGCCAAATTGGAAGATTTCTGAGTTATGTGAATGAACGGTCAGGATCAACAAGATTCTCCAGTTTTAGCCAACACGAGATCGAAAAAGAGAGCAATGGATTTGGGACAACAAGCTAGAAATTCACAATAACAATCAACAAAAGACAAACAGTTTGTTTCTGCATCAAATACTAATGTTGCAACACAACCTAAGGTGTAAATTCTATAGAGGGGCCAAGGAATACCTGGCAAGGAACAATCAAATACACAATCACGGCCTTTGTAGAAAGGAAGCGATGTTGCTGTCATAAAAAACTAGCAAAAGGTAACCCCTGTTTCTTTCAACGTGGTTGAACATCTTAAGAAAGCTACTATTAATATGTCAATTATGAATGCATTGCATATTCCGGGTCAAAAGGTTTTGTTGCAAGATTATTTAGCAGAGCTTTCTGTTTCTGATAATAATCAAAAGAATGCCAAAGTTGTGCTCACAAACAGCTCAGAAGCCAAGAGTGAGCAGAAAACCAAAGAGGTAAAGCCTCCTCCATTTTATTTAAGTTTTATTATTGGAGATAAAATAGTGCATAACTGTATGATCGATTTTGGTGCAAGTAGCTTCGTTATGCCTAAAATCTTAGTTGATGCATTAGGTCTTGTTTATGAACCCAATTCTCTGAAGGGTGTAGTTCAGTTGGATGGGTATGCTATTAAAACTGCTGGTATAGTCAAAAATTTAGCTCTTACTTTGCATGCATGCCCTAGTTTTTTGATCCATCAAGATATACATGTTATTGATTTGCCACCTCACTTTTCCATTTGCCTTGAAGGGATTTTACAGCCAAGCTGGGTGGGTTTTTGTCCTCTAATTGGTCTCACCTATTTTTTAGAACAAGGTATGGTACGAAAGTGACCATAAAATATGAAGCTCTAGCCAAAGACCATATCGAGCCATATGTACCAAACCCTATAAACGCTAACCTCTACGTTACCCTTGTATTGGAGGAGCAAACCATGACCTTAGACCACAATACCTAGATTGAAAATATGAATCTAAATGAATGGGCAGTTGAAGATCACGAGCTTGATCCTTTCTAGCACACAGATGAGATAGGATTAGGGGTTTATATGATTCGTGAACCTGATTTTCATATGCCTAATCTATTTAAAAAGGAAGGACAACCCGAAAAGAAAGAAAATGAGCTTTGGAAGCTTTATTTTGATGGCTCAAGGAGCAGTGTAGGTGTTGGTGGTGGAGTCATGCTGATTTCACCAGAAGGGAATAAATATTATTCATCTTTCAGGTTTGCATTTAGCTGTACAAATAATACAGTTGAATACGAAGCACTTGTACATGGCCTAGAATGGGCCCGAAAAAGAGGTATCAAATGCTTACGTGTTTATGGTGATTCAGAACAGATAGTGAATCAAGTTAGGAATATGAATGCTGCAAAAAATGATGCACTTAAAAAGTATAAGCATCGTGTATGGGATTTGATTGAAGATTTTGATTCTTTTAATATCTGTTCAGTTCCTAGAAATGAAAATAAGCATGCAGATAGGCTCGCTGCCATAGGAGCCCAGTTTAATATTCCTAATGAAATTCACAAAGTAGAGGCACGTCAATATGTTAAGATTATAGTCAAACCTTCTGTACCTTACAATAATGTGAGTTGGCACGTTTTTGACAGCTATGAGTAGATTGTAATCTTCTTAATTGCTGAAGCAAAATTTGCAGATGGGAATCAACAAAAGTGGCAACAACAGTATGATAATCAAATTGTTCAATTGAATACAAACAAGCTACCAAAGGGGTTGGTGACCTTGGAATCTTTTTAATTTAGATGACCAGGTATGAAAAGATAAATGCAGCATGATTGTTAAGGAAGAGCACTATGAGGTGATTGATATTTTCAAAGGTAAACTTCTCAAGCTGGGAAAGGTATGTAATAAAGAGGAACAACAATATTTTATTCTATTATGTCAAGATTTTAGTGATGTATTTGCTTGGGAATACAAAGATCTGAAAGGCTTCGATCCAAAACTAGCCCAACATACTATTGAACTAGAACCTGATGCTAAACCTGTAAGGCAAAAACAGAGACCTCTTAACCCCAAACTAGAGCATCTTATGAAGGCTGAGCTAAATAAGTTAGTTGAGAGTGGTATCATTTTTCCTATTAAGCATACTACCTAGGTGTCTAACTTAGCTCTAGTTAGAAATAAAAGTGGGGAAATCAGATTGTGTGTTAATTTACGAGATTTAAATAAGGCATCACTGAAAAACCACTATCCACTCCCTTCCATGGAGCATATTTTACAAGTTGTTTCTAGTTCCGACAGATTTTCTTTGTTGGATGGTTATTCGGGTTATAACCAAATTCTGGTCAAACAAGAGGATTAGTTCAAAACAACATTCACAACTAAGTGGGGCACTATGGCCTATAAAAATATTTCTTTCAGCTTATCCAATGCTAGAGCAACATTTTAGTGTGTGATGGACATAGCCTTTCATGGTCTCATGAACAAGTTTGTTCTGGTTTATTTAGATGATATTACTATTTTTTCCAGAAATGCGAATGAACATTTTGAGCATTTGAAATAGATTTTTCAAAGGTGCAGAGAGTTTGGAATATCTCTCAATCCGAAAAAATGTATTTTTTTGTGCATGAAGGTAAACTCCTTGGGCACATTGTTTCGAAACAAGGTATTTCTATAGACTCTGAGTGATTTTCTGCTATTCTTGAATTTCCATTACCATCTCACAAGAAAGGCTTACAAATCTTTCTTGGAAGAATAAATTTTGTAAGGAGATTCATACCTAACATTGCAGCTTTGTTGCAACCTCTCACTGTTATGCTTAAGAAAAACGTGCCTTCTAGTTGGACCAAGGAAGGTAAGAGGAGCTTTGAGAAGATAAAAGAAGCCCTTGCAGCTGCTCCTACCCTCATTAATCCAAATTACGACAAAGATTTTATTCTTTATGCCTTCAGAGGGGTAGATATTATTTCAGCCATGTTGTGCCAACAAAACAATGAAGTCTTGGAAAAGCCCGTGGCATTTTTCAGCCAGGTATTGCATGATTATGAGGTGAAGTAATCTTTTGTTGAAAAGCATGTTTTTTTTTTTGTTGTGAGAAGCCTCAAAAAATTCAGGCATATGTTGTCAAACAACAAAATTCATTTATTAGTTGCTATTCAACTGGTAAAGACTTCTTGTTGAACCGTGAAATTAATGAAAAGTGTGTCGGTTGGATAACCAAGGTTATGGAGTTTGATATTGATATTAAAATAACCAAGCTTGTCAAAGGCAAGGGTTTGTGTGAACAGATTGTAGAAAACATAGCAGACAACAACTTAAAGGAAGCTGAAAATGTTGGTATAGTGCTAAACAATGATGATGCAGTTGTTGTTCCAGTTCTTGTTGCTACCTGGGTGCAACAAATGATGCATTATTTGAAAACTAGTGAGTTCCCCGAAGGCTTAGATAGAGCAAAAAGGAGTTATTACATATTACAGTCCATTCCTTTTGCAATTATTGATGGAATTCTTTATAGAAGAGACTTTCAAGGTGTTTTGATAAGATGCATTAAGCCCAATCAAGTTGACAAGCTGCTAGGAGAATTTCATGATGGGCCTTCAGGAGGCCATTTTTCTACAAGAACGACAGCCCTGAAAATTATGCAGGCTGGTTATTATTGGCTAGATCTGTTTAAATATGCTATTGCTTGGGTCCGAAAATGTGAAAAGTGTGCCTTGTTTTTTGGAAAACAGAGGCTTGCAGTGTTGCCCCTGCATCCTATTCAGGTGGAGCAACCATTTGCCAAGTGGAGTTCAGACTTATTGGAACTATCAACCCGCCTTTAAGTTCGGGTCATTAGTGGATCCTTACTACAACAAATTACTTTACTAAGTGGACTGAAGTTGTTGCTTTGAAAGAAGCAAATGAGGCTTATGTGCTTAATTTGTATCAAGACTTAGTGTCAAGATTTGGTATTCTAGATTCAATAATTTATGACAATGGTTTGGCCTTTATTGGTTTAAGGATTTATGATTGGTTAGTTAGAAATAATATCTATTTGAATACATCTTCTAATTATTATCCGCGGGGCAATGGGCAGGCAGAATCTACAAATAAGAATCTAATCCAAACAATCAAGAAGACAGTTGAAGACAATCAACGAACATGGCATGAAAAGCTTAAGTTAGCCCTTTGGGCTAACAGGGTGACTCCTAAAAGGGCCACTGTTTGTTCACCTTATGTACTTTCTTATCGAAAAGAAGCTAAGTTACCTGTCTCTATTGAATTACCTACTTTGAGTTTTGTTAAGGAGCTGGAATTGTTGAATGAACAACCTCTTGAAGTGAGATTTGTACAGCTGGTAGAATTCAAAGAACTAGAAGGGAGGCATTGAGAAAACTTGAGGTACATCAAGCTCAGATGAAGAGCTCTTTTGATAAGAGGGCAAGACCACATAAATTCATCATTGGTGATTTGGTCTTTAAGTGGAATGAATATAAGAATAAACTTGGACGACATTCCAAATTTGATGCAATTTGGGACGGGCCTTATCTGATCACGGAGTGCAAGGAGCATAATGCTTTCAAACTTTCTAAGTTGACTGGAGAGGTGTTGTCTATCCCAGTAAATGGGATCCACCTCAAGCATTGCCTCTCAAATAAGTTCTATTTTGTAAATAGGTAGAGTAGTTGCTGCAATAAGTGCTTTCGCACATTTCTTTTCAGTTTTCCTACTTTCCCTAAGCATTGCTGCACATGTTTTAGTTGGCCTTCAGGGCGTGTTAGTTTTCTTTCAGCTTTGTTTTGTTTTTTTTTGCTGTTATTTGGAGTGTTCCTGTTCAGATTTTTGAGTTTCATGAAGGGGCAGATTTGACTCTGCGCCCAATGGAATGTTACAAGCAACTAGTCTAATGCTTAGCTGGAAAGAATCTAGCGGAAATCACCAAAATGTTACCAAATTTTTACTACAACTCGATTGTTGGAGCTGGTTAAATTTTGTTATATCTTTAAGTAAAGATTTAGTTAATTGCTACATGGTTTTAAGTTGTTGATTGCATCTATATCAGTTATGCATTATTGAGATAACAGGGTTTAAGAAGTATTCCTTAATTCTTATTGAACAAATGAAGTACAAGCTAATTATGCAAATGATTAAGCATCCATTGCTTTCATTTATTTCATAACATTATTACATTACATATTTCATTTGATCGCAAGAATACAAATGATAGTACAAGTTTGCATTTTTGATGCATTTCTTTTCAGAATGAAAAAGAGAAAGAGAATTTAAAGAATCCACACAAGTCGTGGAGCTAACTGTAGAAATATATTGAAAGGAACACTCTACACTATTGAAGATAGAGGGAAAGTAAAACACATAAGGATCAACATAATCATCATTGCCTGATTGTTGTTGGCCGATGCAGAAATGGTGCACCATCCTTTGTCCTCAAGCTCCGATCGACCTCCAAGTGTTTGGGAAAGTCCCGTTAGAGCTCTGATTATGAAAATCCCTACATGACCTACCAACAATAATGGATAATGCTGCTAACAATGCATCAAAATAATCAAGCAAAGTGAAAAATTAGAGCCGAAGAAGTAAACATCATGATATTTATTGTTTTTCGCTAACATCGTTTGTTTCCTGTGTAGGTATAGAAAAAGTCATGAAGCTGATTTTTTTTTTGAAGACATAAGAGCATGTGGGTTAAAACGGGCTGCCACAAGGGTAGAACTCAGCATGTTGTCCCTTAAACTTACAAGTGGAATAAGAAAGGAAGTACAATTATCATGCTCATCTGAGCTATCCAACTGAAGGAGTAAAACAAAATTACAGTCATCAAAGCAATTAAATTTATTGTTCATTCATAACTTACAAGTCTGAGCAATGAAATGAAAGCTACAGGTAGATAATGAACTTAATTGATTCAATTTAACTGAAGTGAATTTTTTTAATTTTGTCAAATCAATTGCATTTTTGCTGCCATATAGTATTTTGGCCACTTTTATTCATGTTGTTCAAGCAATTTTTCATGCTCATGATGGTGATAGTGAATAGGCATGCATAATGCATCATCAATAGAACAATGTTCAATAAAGTAAGCATGTGAAGGAGATTCAAGTTTTCATTTGAATGGAAGATGACAAGCATCGGGTAATCCAATGTAACTATAATTCCTGAGTGCAAAGGTTGCATTAAATGGAGTTATGCATCAATACATCTAAAAGTGAAATAATTCAAGTATAAACATGTAGAAAAGAGTACACTATTTTTGAAGGCTTGTTTCATCATTCAAGGTACATTTTTCACGGAGTTAAAGAAAACAAAATGTGAACAGATTTGAAAAAGATTAAAATACATAGAAGTCATTTCCAGAATGGGCATAATTTACATTGAACATAGCATGAGTGGAAGTTTGGAGTTCATCCCTGAAGAGTGAGAGTGCATAAGAGACTAGAGAAATAAAATTATCTACATATTTAAATCAAATAATTTATGTATGCAAGATGGTGACTTTTAAAAGAAAATATGCTCCATATGATGTTTGAAGCTTTTCAACAATACCCATGAAGGATACACTCATTATTTTTGGAGATTTTTGAATATTAAAGCTTTTTGTTTTAGGGAGGTGCATACAAAGTCTCATTTAGTATTCCAGTGCTAGGGTTTTAACCTTGTGAACCAAACAAGATAGCATAAAAAATACCTTCAAAAAATATAACAAGGGTGCATATCTGATTGATAACAAAACCTTAACATGATACTCGCACCAAGTGGGAAAAGGGAAGTTTCAATGAACTTTAACACTGTCAAGGAAAAATAACTTGCAAAAGATCAGAAAGGGGAATACAATACTAGGTGGTAAAGTGGAAATTTATACGAACTAAAGAAAACACCGACCAAGTTTGTGGGGTGATGTAAAACACCACATGACATAGGACTTAGCCTATTTTTTGATGGGTGAAAGACCTCCTGTAAGTCATAGAAAAAATTTGGGTTAATAGTGGCTCTGATTGGGGATACAAACTGAAAAGGATGAAGCAAGGAACCCAGACATGGATTAGCAAGATCAGTGCTTTATCCATTGGAAAATAGAGTCGACATAAATAAACTATACTCTCAAGCACTCAAGAAACAAGCCAAAAATAAAATGAAAACCCTAAACTAACTATGTATAGGAGAAGACCTCGAGGGGTGATCAAAGATGATAAATCTTAAGGTCCTTCCCATTGTAAGGGATATGCAGGGGAGTATCGTCAAAATATGCAAGGCAAAAAGTGTTGGGTCCACATTCATGAATGGTCTTGAAAGGACCAATCCAGAGTGCATTGAACTTCTTATGGGTGCCTTTGGGTTCTCTACATTTGTGCTATAGTAAGACTAAATCTCCAACCATGAACTTCCTTGGTCTAGCTTTTTTTTCAAAAATATTCTTGACTTTAGCTTGATGCATGGTTATCTTGTCAACCATCTCCTCTCATTGCTCTTCAATCTTGGTCAAATATAAAATCCTTTTCTCTAAGGCATCGCCGAATTCAATATCTTCAATGATAGTTTACAATTTGTGTGCAAATAATTCTAGTGATAGAGGGAGTACACTTTCCACCCCGTACACTAGTTCAAAAGGATTCATCCCAATTTCCTTTTTCGAAGTTGTCTTGTCCACCCATAGAGCTTCATAATCTTCTTATGCCAGTCCTTTTGGTTCTCATCTACTAGATTCTTGATGATATTCACTAAATTCTTGTTACTAGATTCGACTTGACCGTTCCCCTTAGGGTAATAGTTAGGTGAATGAGATCAAGAGATTCCACAATCATAAGAGAAAAGTGAAATCTCACTAGAGGAAAATATTTTTTCATTTTCAAAAACTAACTTGTATGGAACTCCATATCTGAGCAAAATATTCTCTTTGATGAAATTGCAAACACTTCGAAAGTGGTTCTCTTGATTGGAACTGCTTCTATGCACTTAGTGAAGTAATCCGTAGCTGTGAGGATGTGGGTATGACCATCACTAGATTATGGTCTAACTGGTCTAATGAAATCAAGACCCCATTGCTGGAATGGTCCACCAGTCACAATAGGCCTAAGTGGTGAAGCCGCCAATTGAGGCCTCCTCATAAATAATTTACATTTTTCACATCTGGCCTCCCAATGATAGGAATCTTTGAACATTCTAGGCCAATAATAGCCATGTCTTAAAAATTTTATCACGGTCACAATGGAGGAGAAAGGACCTCCACAAGATTTATTGTGAAAGATGGTAAGTAATCTCTGTTGTTGGCATTTATCTACACACTTCAAAAATGTCCCATCTATGTTGTGCTTATACAAAGTATCATCCCAGATAACATATTTAGTTGCTTTTAACTTTAAATTTATTTTCTACTTACCTGAGAGATTTTTAGGGCATTCTCCATAGGTGAGAAAGTAAGCTATTCCAAAAAACCACTCATCCTGTAGACTAACAATTAGTACTAAGGGTAGATCTTCATCATTCTCTGATCCTTTTTGGTCTTCTACCATCAATTTGCAGAGTCCTCTTCCCCTGACTAGCTTCATGGGCTTAAGATCTAGATCATATTCTTGCACCTTCATGATCCAAATACCTCTCCTATTACAACCAATATCATGTTGAGTCAGAATACTTTTAAAGACAGGATCTAGTACATACACAATTGAGTGTGAATGCAAAATATAGAAGTGAAACTGCTTAATTTCTTTAACTACTGTAAACACATGTTTCTCAATTTGAGAATAATTAATTTTATGCTTCTTTAATAGTTTTCTCATAAAAGCAATAGGTTCCTACACATTGTTTTCATCAGCCTAAAGTAGAATAGAAGGCACAGTGTGTTCTAAAGCATAACAATAAATGATGAAGTATTTCTTGAAATTGGGACTAACCAGGACAAGAGCTTGGGAAATTTATTCTTTAATGTCATTGAAGGCTTGTTTCCTAGCTTCATTCCTTCTGAAGACTTGTTTTTCCTTCATCATTTCCATGATATGTTTGGTGACTTCAAAAAATTCTAGGACAAAATTTCTTAGGAAGTTTACTCAAACAAAAAATTACTTTACATTAGTTTTGCTTTAGGGAAGGCTTAGTTGCATAATAGCTTTGACCCTTTCTAGATATATTTTCGCTCCTTCTTTGGACACAATGTGGCCTAGAAGTTTACCCTTAGTGACAACAAAAACTAAATTCTTAGGATTAAGGGATATACCATGTTCTTTGCATCTTTGTAGGACCTGATCCAAATCTTTTAGATGATTCGCTCTCTTCTTGGAGAATACTATCAATTCTTCAAGGTAGATAACTATGATCTTATTTCTAAGATCCCCGAAATATAAGTCTATGGCCCACTAAAATGTTGCTCCTGCATTAATAAGCCTAAAATGCATCTGATTATAAGCAAAGGTTCCCTAGGGTGTGGTAAGCGTTGTTTTATGTTGATCTTCTCTAGCCACACTAATATGGTTATAACCATAAAAAACCGTCTAGCATGGACATCATCTCTGATCCAAAAACTATTTGTAGGATATGATCCATATTCAAAAGCGGATAATTTTCCTTCAGTGATAATTTTCCTTCAGTGATGCCTGATTCAAATATCTAAAATTGACACATTTCCTTATTTATCCATTTTTATTATGGATTGGAACAATGTTCGCCACCTAGGTAGAATGATGTATGGGTATATTATCTAAGCCTTCAACATCTTGTCAATCTCCCTAAAAATTGCATCTGTCACTTTGGGATTGTAGTTTCTTTGTTTCTGCTTGAAAGAAACTTTCCCTTCCTTTAGTGGAATATAATGCTAAAATTTCCCATACATGAAATTCTTCAAATCATCATAGCACCAAGTGAAAACCTCCTTATACTTAATGAGTAGAGATATTAATTTTTCTCTTTCCTCTAGTGAAAAACATTTCTTGATATAAACCATTTTTGGGGAATCAGGATCTCCAATATTAACTGCTTCAAATTCGCTAGAGTGGCTAACAGATTCATTCATATTATGTTTTATGGAGCAATCATGGTGATCGAATAAATATTCAAGAGAGACTATCCCCTTAGGTATCTTGTTACCTTTTAGCCAAAAAACCTCATCTTTAAGGTTTCCTACTTCATCAAGACAAAAATTCTTGCATCCATTACTGCTTCCTTCAAAGAAGATCTGGGCAAAGGCTTCAAAATTCTTTAACAAGGCTTGAATTTTTTTGTCATCCTCAAAAACCTACCAATGGTTGATATTATCAGGAACACTAGGCCTGTAAATTAATATGATTTTGTAAGATTTGTCTTTAAAATCTAGATGTGGGAGTAACATAGAAGTAGAGATTGCTAATGCATCTACTCTAGAGTTTAGTTCCCTGGGAACAAATTCTATTGAGAAGGCACCAAAACTTTTGATGGAAGCCCATACATGATTTCGATAATGTTTCAACCTTTCATTTTTAACAGCAAAAACCTTTCGTACCTAGTTGACAATCAACTTTGCATCTCCCAAAACCTTAAGCATTTTTATCCACATACCCTTTGCCTCAGTTAATCCTAATAGAATGGCCTCATATTTAGTAGTATTATTTGTATTTGCAAATTATAACTTATAAGAAAAAGGAAATTTCTCACTAGAAGGAGAAACAAGGACTACTCCTACCCTCGATCTAGAATTGGAACAAATTCCATCGAATTTCATCCTCCAAAGCTTGGGTTTTAAATCTGGGACGCCTATATTATCTCCTTTATCTTCATATGAGAAAAGCATGTAATTCCCAAATTCAATTTCCTCGAATAGGATTTATGCTATAGGATCTTTAAACTTTAGCACTGTTATCTTAGCTTTTGGCTCAGGTTCCAGGTGCACTTTCTTACTTCCAATTGTATGGTAGCGTATGACCAATCTAATTGTATTTCTCCTCCTAGACCTGTGCAAAAAGATTTTCTCAAAATCATACCATAAATGGAAGGTACATCCACAACCAAGATGGTAAGTTTGAGTCGCTTGTTCGAGTGAGCTTCAAGTGCAACTTGAGCATCTTTAATCTTTCCAAGTAGGGGAACTTGTTTAGAATCCATAGAGTAGTATTTTTTGAACGTCTAAGTCATTTCTAGTCCCAAAGCTCATGCAATTTGTGTAGGCATAACATTGTCAAAAGTACCTAAGTCAATGATGTAATTACTCACCCTAAACCCATTTACAAATAATGATACATAGAATGGGTTGGGTTTCTCATCAAGAGTAGGCAATGAAGACACCTTACTATTGGATGCCATGTTGGCAGTCAAATTCTAAGAGCTAATCATTTTTTCATCTAGACCTCCATGAGACTCAAAATGCCCTGGTCTAACACATTCAATCAATCTATCTAACTCTTTAATATTCATCCTTAAATATTTCGCTTGGGAAATTTGTACTTTAGAATTTTTACAGAACTCCATAATATCAAAGGTCCTAGCTAATTTTTTTGTGGATGACACAATCAAATTTTTAGAAGATTCTTCACTTACACTTTGCGATACATTTTCACCTTTCAAGATTGCACTAGCTCTAGTAAGTAAAACCTTAGGAGGATTTTGAGCACCTTTTTGATTGGTATGTTTCTAGATTCTAGTGACAATAACATAGGTAGGCTCATCCAGAATGATGTAGACATCCCCTCCTTTATCATCATCATGTTCAAATTCTAGGTATCCATTTGCAGAGTCGCCATGTTGATTAGATGAAGTGCTTTCCTTCGTAACTTCTTTGATAATTTCTTTAGTGGTGGTCAACTGCATAAACTTGTTCATCTCAGGACATTCAACACCATCATGATCAGATGTGAGGTAGAAAACACACATGCTCATTTTATTTTCTCTAGGAGGAGCCTCAATCACTAGCCTTTGTTGAGTCAGAGGCAAGTAAAGTGTTTTATTTCCTGGTTGAAAATTTTATTTTCTCAAAGTATCTTGATAAGGCGGTTTCCTTTTGAGAGTGATGATATTATTAGCCAATCATTGAATCATAGGATTTGAAGAAGTGGTTGGGAGCACCTTGTTTGTATGCAATTCTCTTTTCCACTTTCTAAATGAAATGAAATCATCTTCTAATTCAATGGCCAATGCCTACATGGCCTTGAGAGTATTCACTGGTTGTCTTTTCAAGAGGAGACCAATATCTGGATGCTACCCATTAATGAAGAAACATTTTTTCATTTCTTGAGATGGCCTTTTGTTAGCATTAATTCAGGTCACCACTCTATTGAATTTAGCCAAAAATCCCTCATAGATTCATTCACCTCCTTCTTCATCTAAGTGACTTGTGCTATTAAGTTCAAATCATCATATGTGCTCTTGAATCTTGCTTCAAATTTGTTGCACATCATTTCCCAATTAGTGATACACCCATGAGGTAATTGATAAAACCACCGTGTTGCTACATCAACCAAGGATTCCATGAAGAGCCTGAATGCCAAATCTTCTTCTTGTATTGCGAGCATGCCATATGCAATAAAAAAGCATCAATATGTTCCTCAGGCGAAATATTTCCATTGCCTCAAATTTTGGGAATTTTTTTACGAGAACCTTTAGGCAAATCATGTAAATTATTTCCCAATTGTAAAGGGCCAATAGTAGCACCCCATGGGACAGGTGGTTTTTTCTATTGGTGATCCATATTAGCAAAAAGATTAATTACTACCGAAAGGAATGTCTTGTGTAAGATTAAGGCTTGGTGGGTAGAGTGATTCAAAGGTGTTCTGGTTGGATAGAGAGGCCTACTTCTAGCCCCAACCCTTCACCTAGATGGAATCATATAAGAAAAGTTACTTCTTTGCGAGGCTTCAAAAACAAGATTAGAAATACCCCTACTTCTCTCCCCTTTGGTGAATCTCTAAGAATCTAGGATTAATTTAGACTACTTGTACGATAAACTCGAATAAGGAAACCCAAAAATATTTAACTCACTCAATCCCACCAGATTCGCCAAAAAATTGTTGGCTAATAGATTGGGCACCTTGAGATGATATAACTATATGCCCTAAAAGGTGCCAAATGAACCAACAACTCTGAATATTTTCCCTTTGGAAAGATAAAAAATCCTCTGAATTTTGTCGAGGTACCTCCTTCTCAAGATTTTCAATGAATTGAAAGAACATAAAATAAACATGATGTTTTCTTTTAACTAGAAAGTAGTAAAGGAAAAACCCAATATTAGGAAGAATCCTAATATTAGATATGAGATATCGATAACAGAATATTGGCACAAAGACCAGTTTAACTTGAAAATCACTAAGAATTAAAATGACACATTCAATATTATCTAAAAAATGAAATCTATCATGAAGAAAACTACATAACTCACACAAAGGTAAAGCGTAGCATTAAGATACTCCTAAACAAATAGATTTGAGAACATCAAATTATCTTCACAATGTAAATGTGTAAAGATAAATAGTGATTCCATTCACAAAAAAATAGCAGCAAATTCCAATATAATATTGAGCTTTCAAAATAGCATCTAGAGAGTCATAGTTTGAAAATAGGTACATATATAAGCGAATAGGTAACCGCTTCTTTTTTCCCATAACTAATCAAAATTGAAAAGTTTGAAATAAAGCAACTTAACAGTCAAGATGGCGTTGTTTCATTCCCTTTTTCTAGTGGTGCCACAGGTCTTTTTTGTAAGGCTTGGAAATCCTTTACAGTATGCAACAACTCCTTGTGTTGAGAGATGGTCACATTAGTCATTCATGCTCTCCATGCTAGATGGCTATCTTTGATCGCTTCCATATGCTATTCATAGGCCTTCATAAGATCAATCGCTTGAGATGAGACAAGATGTAATTCATTGAACCTCTTTAAATGTTCAACATTAAAGGAATGAAAATCAAGTATTCCCTTGACCATTTTTTGGAAGTCATCTACTAAGCCCTTGATGTTCACATCTTCTCTAATTTCCCCTTTGTCTTGTTGCACCCCAAAGCAACTAAGGTGATATGTGCTTCATTTGAAACAACAGTACATTTGGCCATGATTTACCAAAGCTTTTGTAGACCCTATCTTGCAATTTTTAGCTTCCATTCTACACCTTTGTTCCACACAAGAAAAACATGAGTCTACAATGTTGGGTATAATTTACTTGGTTTCCGGTTTTTCCATACCCCAATTCATCATTGCTTTCAATTCAGTTTGGCAGTTATTCCATGTTTTCTCTTCCTTTTAAATAGAAACAACTTCTTCTCCCAGTGTAGACCTTAAGGCATTTAATTTCTAGAAACACTACATAGATTTAGAGATAATAAAATTCACCTTTTTGATCAGACATTCACTCCATTCTTCTATAGCCCTACCCAAGGTTTGAAATTTTTTCATTTTTCTCATAGCTTCTTTTCCAATCATAGCTAGGGGATCTACAGAGGCATCAACTTCAGAAATCGGTTGAGGAACAAGATCAAAGAAAGGCCTTAAACATTTAGTTAAGGATTTAATTTGTGTCTTCAGTTCATCTTTACTTTCCTTATCCTTCTTCGATCACTCAACCATTCTCATTGCAGACACTTGAAAGATTTGAACATCCCCATCTCCTGTATGAGGCCCAAGGTCAATTATGTTTACTTCAAAATCACTCATAGTTTCTTGGGCGACCTCCTTTTGCGTTGAAGTACATGTGATTTCCAAATGGAGGTTTCTTGAATCAACATCATTTATCAATCGTGCAGTGGTATTTAATTTCTTCAACTTCAAAGTCAGAGTTCTTTGCAACTAACCTACCATGTATTTTTTAGGTAGACTAAGTGATACAACCTTCCTTTTTCTGGACAAGGTATCTTCCAACCAAGTAGGTGTAACAGGCACATTAGTTGCCTTAGAGCTTGAAGACCCAAAAAAAATTATGTTTGTAGGAGGAGTGTTCACTGGTGTGTTCTCCGATGTGAGCGGAATAGTATTTGACCTCTATGACACATTCATCTCCCTAGTCGGCAACTTTTCTTGAGAAGGAGAAGAATTAATGTTGATATTTTCCAAATCTCCTTCTTCTTCTTCACCCTCTTTTTCCTTTTCTAGTTTAGGTTGGTCAAGAATGTCTTCTCCACATGTTTTTTGAAACATATTTTAATAAGGAATATTATCATCACCATCGCCTTGAGTTCTTGAAGATAATGAATGTGATATGGTGCTAGCTGCTCTTACATTTGGGGAAGCTTGAGCGGTGCTCCTGGAAGGTTGTGTATTTTGTGACCTGGTTAGAGGACGAGACTAGTCTATCTTATTCTTAGTCACCTACTCCTATTTTTCGGCTAAAACATCAGTAGTCCTTGCCTTAATATTTTCCTTCTCCTTATTGCTCCAGTCCATGGCGGGAATAGGGTGATTTTCTATCAACTCAATAGAAACTGGGTCTACCATATCAGACCCATCCTCTACAATTCCTTGCAGATCCCATTGCAAACCATAGATGATGATTTTTTCTACAGACAATCTTATCCAATTTCTTTTCCTGACCTCATATTCATCAAAACAATCAACCCAATAGCCCTCTAGACTATGTTGGTGAAAGAAGTTAGGGCTTAATTTCAAATTGTTCTTGACATAATCTTTCAAATCAAAAGGGAAAGATTTGTCGTATGAATACAAATTATATTTGGATAATTCCTTCTCAATATTTAAGGCATTAGACATAGATTGACATGTGTAGGGGCCAAAACCAATAGGAAAATGGACAGTCACTCTTCTTCTATCTTGACATACCCTATTCACATCTACTAATTTCCTGCATACTTCAATCATAACCCACTTGTCTTCAGGTTATTTTTGAAGTTTAATTGGAAAACTGACGAAACCATCGACTCTCATGTAGGAAAACCTTTGGAACTGCATGAAATGACTACCATAAAAATTCACAAATTGCATCGCTTCAGGTGAAAACCACATTCCTGTAAACCCTTGCAATTCTCTGACTATCCTCATGGAGAAAGTATCTTTTATTCTCCTATAGTGCAGGAAACTTTTATGAAGTTGCAACTTATCAAGATAATCATAAATGGATATTTTTTCAAGAGGAAAGTCACTGAGTCTCAATCCAGGCGAGGGTCTTATACTGGCAATGGCATAGATTAAGTATGAGGACATATAAAATAATTTGTTGAGGATAAAGAAAGTCATCAAATGGTGCATGCAGTCACTAATAATTTCCACCCAGTCAAGAAATTTCTGCCCCGATAGCATAATTTGGATGAAATACATCGACTCCTCAAACCCGTGTACATCCTCATTTTCCCTCACTATATGTAATAACACCATAATATCAGCTACTTCTTCCACAAAGTGATTTCTATGTAACTTCTGAGGTAATTGAGACTTACCCTGCTTAGGTTTTGCCAACCAATTTTTTTCCATTTCATTTATATAGATTCCCTTCTTAGCAAAAATCTCAATCTGGGAATTTTTCATAGTCATGGACAAGTAATCATCTTTTCTGGAATCTTCAGACATGATACAAAGGTATCCCTTCGTATTTTTAACACCAACCAATTATCCTCTATCCTGACCTCTTGTTTTTGTGAGTTATAATGTCTGATGCATTCTAGGATAAGCTCAGGACATTGTACTACTATAAGAAAGGCAACAACTTCAACTAATCCGCTATTAATTACCTATTGAGTGATGGGCGGCGGTTTCAGATAATTAAATTTATCTCTTATCTCATTTAAATTCATAGGCCATAAATGGGTATCCACAATCTTCGGTCCTTCATAAGTTAGTCCAGATATGTTCTCATAACCCATACACTTGAGCTTATCTATGACCATGAATTTAGGGCTCAAGCAAGAATATGTTCAAACAATTTGAAATGCAAGGAAAAATAATGCAAAAGATAGATTTTGAAGGGGGTGAATACTATAAATACCTCCAATGGAGAATTTTGTAGCTGAAGACTTGCACCAATATGTCTCATCTATTTCTTCGTTGAAAAACCAACACCACAATAGGAATGTTTGTCTATTACTTTGAAAATTTCTTTAAAACCCTATGGAAAGCATGCAAGTAAATGATCATTTAATATCACTTCTTTTCAATATGGCACATGTCGGCTTTCACTTCAAATTTTTTTTCATTGTAATCACTTTTCAAAAATTTGAAAAAGAATGACTAGAGGCAGGGAAGTGGAGATTTTGGCGAACTTTACAAAAGCCCGCCGAAGTTCAACTTTCATTTCAATATACCACCCGATCAAAGGAACCTTAACATGATACTCACACCAAGTGGAAAAAGGGGAGTTCGATGAACTTTATAAAACACTGCCAAGGTAAAAATAACTTGTGAAAGACTAGAAAGGGGAATACAAGACTAGGCGGTAAAGCAGAAAGTTATATGAACTAAAGAAAACACCACCCAAGTTCACGAGGTGATGTAAAACACAACCTAATATAGGACTTAGCCGATTTTTGGATGGGTGAATTACCTCATGTAAGTCATAGCAATAATTTGGGATAACATACCCCTAGGTCATATACCTGTAGTGCATTCCAATCAAGTATGTGATTAGCACTTATTATATACTTTTTAAGATAAGACATGACACATGAAACACATTGTGCATCCGGGCAAGAGCTGGTGGTAGAATAATTCTGTAGGAAACCAGGTTGATCACTTTGAGTACTTCTGATGGACCGACATATCTAGGAGCTAGTTTGGATGACTTCCAAAATTTATGGAACTCTTTTGGGGTTTGACTCTGAAAAAAAAAAATTCTCCTATTGAGAAATGTCGCAATGTACGCTTAGCATCAACATAACTTTTTTCCTATCATTCACCTCTACTAATCTCTTCTTGATCAACTTGATCAAATTTTCAATTTTTTAGAACATTTTTGGACAAAGGCTAATCCTATCTTCTAGTTTATCCCAACTTATAATAAATTGGCACTTTCTTCTATATAATTCTTGAAATGGAGCCATCTTTATTGTGAAACGATAGGAATTGTTATAAGAAAATTCTACAAGAGGTAGATAATCCTCCCACTTACATTGTTGATCCATGTAATGCATCCTCAACAAATCCTCTAGAACTTGGTTTACCCTTTCTACTGGACCATCTATCTCAAGGTGATAAGCTAATCTTATATTCAATTGAGTTCCAAGTGAGGAAAATAATGTTTGCCAAAAACTTGATGTGATGCATGCATTCCTATCTAAGATGATCTTCTCAAGAACTCTGTGCAACCTAAAAACTTCCTGAACAAACTTATAGGCTATGACCAATGCTCCATCTATTAAATTCCAAGGTATGAAGTGAACCACTTTGGTGAGTCTATCCACCACTACCAAAATAATATTATTCATATTTATAGACATAGGAGGACGTTGTAAAAAATCCATACAGATGATCTACCACTTCCACTTTAGAATATCACGAGGATGCAAAAGTCTTGTCGAGTGACGGTGTTCAACTTTTACCCTCTAGCATTCTAGACATTTGACTACACATCTTGTATCATCTCTCTTCATTGCTTTCTAGAAACATAGTGGTTTCACATCTGCTAGAATTTTTGTCACCCCAAGATGTCCTAAATATGATGCATAACGAACTTCTTTCCACACAATATTCCTTAACTCTTTGGAGTTCAAAACATACATTCTTCCTTTGAACCTTAACATTCCATCTAGTTTAAAATAGAACCCATCATACCTTGAATCTTGATGATTGTCTGTGAGATCTTGCTTAACTTTCTCATAGTACTCATCTCCCATGGACTTTTGCAACACTTGATTTTGAAACCTGAGTGAATAGAGATCATTGAGGAAATATGTATCCTTCAACTCAGAGCATCTACTACTTGGTTTTCCTTTCCCTTAATATAATTTATCTCAAAATCATAATCAAATATCAACTCTAACCATCTTCTATGTCAAGCATTTAGATGCAGTTGGGTGAACATATACTTGAGACCTTGATGGTCTGACCTTAACTCAAAAGGTTTCCCTATCAAATAATGTTGCCACATTTGTAATGCATGCACAAATGCTACTAGCTCAAGATCATGAGGAGAATAATTCTACTCATATGTCTTTAACTTCCCCAACTCATAGGTGATAACTTGCCCTTCTTACATAAGCACCCTACCTAATCCTTCTCCCAAGGAATCAATGATAACTACAAAATGGTCTTCTGGATTAGGGACTTTTAGTACTGGAGCTGATGTTAACTTCTCTTTTAGATGAGAAAATACCCCTTGGAATTTTTTTGACCAATCAAATATTTTTCCTTTCCTTTGCAAAGAAGTAATGTAAAGGGCAATCTTAGAAAAGTTATACATGAAATTTCTATAGTAACCTACTAATCCCATGAAACTACAAACTTCATGCATATTTTTTGATGCAAGACACTCCAAAATAGCTTTAATCTTTGCTTGATCTACTATAATTCTCTTAGCTGAAATTACATGACCCAAATACTGTACTTATTTATGAAAAAATTACATTTTGAGAGCTTTCTATACAATTTTTGCTCTCTTAGATGTTGAAAAATAAATTGCAAATGTTGGAGATGTTCCTCATTCTTATAATATTTAAGAATTTCATTTAGAAACACCATAACAAACTTATCCAGACAATCTCTAAATACACTTCTCATCAAATTCATGAATGTTGCAGGGGCATTCATCAATCCAAAAGTTAAGATTGTGAATTTGTGGTGCTCATACCTTGTTCTAAAGGTTTTATGAATATCTTCATCCTTGAGCCTTAACTGATGGTATTCAGATCGTAGATCGATCTTTGAAAGTACTACTGTTCCACACATTTGATCAAAAATATCATCAATATATGGTAAAGGATATTTGTTCTTTATCATTGATTTTTTAAGCATACGATAGTCTATACAAAAGTGCATAGTATTATCCTTATTTTTAACAAAGATCACTAGCACTCCATAGGGTGAAACACTGGGTCTAATCAATCCTTTAGCTAATAGTTATTGTAACCGAGCCTTCAATTCCATCAATTCTATTGTGGTCATTCAGTATGGAGCTTTGGAGATTAGTTATGAACCAAAAATTATACCTATGGAGAATCAAAAGCCCTCTTGGGAGGTAATCCAATAAGTTAATCTAGAAACACATCCTCAAAATCTCGAATATGTGGGTAATTCTCAATATCAAGTTTTCCTTGATCCATAAGACCCCCATATTCCATCCTTTGGAGTTTCTAAGACTCGCAATACATTTAGTAATCTTTGAAGATAAACTCTTTGAAATCTTCTGATTTCTCCATTTTGATCGCAAAAATTTGACACCATTTTTGCTTGGCTCTCTTTTGACAGATATTTTCCTTAGCTTGACTTTTCTAGGAGTCCCTTGCAGGAAAACTTCATTCCAAGGTCATCTAGACACTCTAATATTTTTACAAAATATTCTACCTTAGCCCTATGCCTCCACAACCAATTTGTTCCTAGAACAACATCATAGTAACCTAAGTATGCTACAAACAGGTTCACTTTGGTTGAGAATTTTTAAAGATCAACCTTGGCTTCAAAAATTTATTTTATTATTCAGTGGATTTATATAACATCCTTGTTTAGTACAATTTTTTTTTACTATTTGTGACTATAGGTCACTATCAGATAGAGGTATCTCCTCGAGTTCCTCCTCGCCCTTAGAGTCAACTAATACAAAATTGGAGGGTATATCTACACACAGGTACTCATCCATAACCTCTTTAATTATCATAGGTGAATTATGAACAAAACCAAAAGGAATCTCCCTATGAGCAGATGGTTTTATTGGTTTTCCAATAGAGATAGGTACAATGGCCTTAATTGTTGCTTTCTCCCACTGTTTCTTCTCCAATTTAATATGATTGAGTACATGAGATAGGGTTTCAAAGTTGACAATCCAAGCACCTCCTATGTAGTTAATGTTCTCAAGGAGTTTGACCTCCAGATATGAATCCTTCTTAGCCACTAAACTAGTCAAGTTTCTAGGAACTAACTTCCTTGCACTTTTCCTAGTTCTTCTCTTTCCTGCCATTTTGGCACAAGAACATTTCAAACATTAGCTACTGACAATGTTTGATGAAAAACTTTTATAATGAGATCATAGTTGCATGTGTTTAACTCGGTAGCTCTGATATCATATGAAACATACTAACTCAAACAACATAGTAATTACTTTGGTTTTTACCATAGAAGTAAATAAAAATATTTCCTTAAAAATAGGAATGTGATTTTTTTTCTTTTTCATACATCATTTATTGCACATTTCAAATATGAAAGTATAAAACACCATTTTATATTGAAGCAATATTACATTTCAACTTCAAAATGAAATAGAAGCTTCCAATTATAATTCATACATGATAAACTATTAAGTATACAAATTTACAAATTACAAAATAATTTCAAGGTCAAGTCTTCCATAATTGAACCATGATTTTGTTTCAAAAGCCTCAACATTTTTGTCTTCCACCCACCTGAGGTCAACCCCATCATCCATTGGCACCAACCCCACCAACCAAGGCATTCACCACCATCTATAAAGGCATATAGGGTTGTGGCGAAGCTAGGGCGGTGGGCAAAGCATTGGTCAATGGGATATGTAGGTATGGGGTGCTTCACCACTACCCTATATTCCTTAGGGGTGGTGGCTCGTATGTATTGGTCGATTGGGGAGAGCATCACCTAAAGCTTTACCTCCAACCATAAACCAATGATCCCCCACACACCTTCCAGCTAGAAGTGGCCCTACCCTTATGAAGAGTATAGACTAAGGAACCTGCAAGTATGCCATCTGAGTTTCTAGTGTTTTTTCCTACATAACCAATCAACCATACAAATTTAGACTTCTCTAACTAAGTATGAACAATCCAACTAGATATGCAATTTGAATCACAATGAATCGACTAATGCAAGCAAAGACTTTTGCATTAATTTGGCTAAAGTTTTGAAAACATTTCAATCACTTCCTTGAAAAGTAGATTTGTATGTCCACACACCTCTATCTCAACTTAGAAACCATCAAACCTAAGGCTTAACTCAAACTGATAGTTTGACCAACTGGTTTGACTTTCCATAAAATTACTTAATCATAACATAATGACTCACTAAGTCAGTAAACAACTAGTTTGATTATGTCTTTCTAAATTTGAACACCCATGTTACGTTCTCGTAACAACTTGGGACTTGGTATTTTCCACTTGTTCAAGTCCTTAAAACAAACCATGAGAGTGAACTAATCTCCTATTGTTATACAATATTTGGATAATACTGATGACACAATGTTGTCAACTCGAGACACTTGGTCTCATCTTTAAGGTAATGACTACATGTCAAATAAGTACAATAATTTAATGTTAAACATAAATAGAAGATCACTTCTTCTTAATTATGTTTCAAACTTTTCAATGTTCTACCCTATGGTTTTGTTCTTTGGGAACACAATAACAATTTTGGTTAATTATGATAGCAAATGTCATCTTAATTTATTCAAAGTAAAACTATGTTCAAGTATTGAATATTCTTCAATAAATAAACTTATAAAGTTGTCTTTAATTAGATAACTCAGCTGAGAAAGCATTTAGCTTATCTTATATCTAAATATTTATATCTCATAAAATATTCTTTTTGTAAACTTATATAAATGTCTTGTATATAAAACTGAAAATAATCTCTATCTAAGAAAATGAAATAAATTGATCAATTTAACACAACAACAAATTATCATTCTAATTTGTTGCTCATTTCAAAATAGAAAATAAATAATTCAAGTTTTGGTTTCAAACTAGAAAATTAAACTAATTTTCCTTTGTTTAAACTTTATTTATTCTTCAACAAGAAAACTAATCTTCCTGTTTAAAATTTGGAAAATTTATAAAATGAAAACTAAAAATTGCACTAGAAAATACAAATAAAACATGCTTGATATATTCTTCCTCTTCTTTGCACTTGAGCTCCAAAATCACAATCAAGTGATTTGCATAGTATTTCCCTGAGAAAATGTAACTTGTAAATGTTGAATCTCTATATATGCTTGATAGAGACTGTCTGACTCTTGTTGTCCTTATTGCTTAAATTAATATTTTTATTAACAAGTAAATAGAAAGAGAATAATGAGCTTTCTCTTCTCTTTGGTATGTACTCCTCAACTAATAAGATATAACAATGTAAAAGAGGACTTTTCCCTTTAGATTTCAAATAGTATATGCAAAACAATAAAGTTGAGACTTTATTATTTTCTACCTCTACAAACTCAAGATGGAAGAAGGAAATTAAAAATAATACTCAGTTGCTTCCCTTTTCATAGACTTACTAGAGAAGTAATTTCAAAATGAAACTAGAGTCACTACCTTCCCCAAACTGATCAACAATGCATAAAATCAAATGCCCAAAGAAATATGCTAGTCGCTGCTATCTATCCCTAAAACATAAAATTCAAGGCTTCTCTTCCCACCGTATTCATATGCCATGACTTATTCAAGGCTGGTAAAATTTATTTATGAACTGATTTAATCACCACTTAATGGCTCGGCCAACACTTTCTAATATGCCTCATGCTACGGTTATTAATGGCATATACATAAATGCCTTCTTTCATAGTTTAAATTTCCCCTCACAAGGCTCAACCAAGCAGATTATAAGCTCCTATTGCCACAAATTTTAGCTTGTCCCTGCCTTTGTTGGAGGCTAATATGCCTCACAAAGTGCAAGTTTAAATGCAAATTTAAATTATTTGATACATGTTCTGATTAGCATGATAATTATTAAAATATAATCAACATATTATATAATATATATCTATATATTATTTTACCAATATTATATATGTATATATCGATATTAATCCATATTATATATCGTATATACATATCTATATAGACATATATATTTTTTATCTCATATATACATATATACTTATATATATTATATATATAATTGTCAATTATCACAATTTCATAATAATTGATCTATCTTGTTTTACATTCACGATTAGCTAATCAATTAACATCAAAATTTATAGCATTAAACACTTTATTTTTCTTTTTAAAAAGGAATAATCAAGACTCAACTAGGTTAGAATTAACCTAACGACTCGATTTGACAGGACCTAATTTTTGACATAACACACAAATTGACTCAACAATAGGATTAGGGTAGACCTACGTGAGTGTGTGCGAAACTCAATTGGAATAACCTTTTTTTTCTTCTGAAGTCTATATTCCTATATGTGGCGATACTCTCCCTCTCTCTTTGTAGGGCAAGAAAAATAGTCCCACATTTCACTTAGAAATCATTCAAATAGTTAGCCCTCATAAATCATGACATAATCATAATCTTGATTCAATAACATATAATCATCAAAATTCAAATACATTTAATTGTATATAATCTCATCATAATGTTAAATAACATAATTTCATCATCAAACTATCAAAATACATTTTAACATAAATGGTTAAAAGTAACTTAGTAGGACAAAATCGGGGTGTAACAACAAAGGTATTAGCTTGGATTCACCATTAATTCTCAAATTTGACGATCTCTACAACTAATCGATGTGATTAGTATACTACCACGGGGAAATTTTGTATTGTAGGTGTGGATTCAAAGAGGAGGATAAAGTGTAAAATGATACACCTTGTATAATGCAATCAATAGGTTTTTGTTGCCCATTTTCTTCACAACATCCCTTGGCAACATCTACAAAATATTTCTCAGCTCAACTATTCCATTAAACACCAAATATGTAGATGTAATTAAAGAAAAAATGGATTTGTAGAGAAATAATATGTTCTCATGTGACTATTGCATGAATTTTAATGTTTTGCAAGCAATTTTCAAGCATTTTGGGATGCAAATGTTAGAGGATCAACAATTATGAACAAAATGATATGGTTTTCTTCACAAAATTACTGATTTCACCTTCTCAAGGATCCTACGATTGTTGGATTCTATGAAATGAGTAATTTATATAAACTAGTTGGCTATTCATATGTAGGGTCAGTCATTGAGTCAAATTTTAGGTTTGTTAAAGTCTATAGAGTATTCTAGGGAATCAAATGATGCAAGTCTAAACTGTAAGAAAATTAATGTATCTTGTAGAGTGTAGAAAGGGTCTACATACACATATCTCTATATTGATACATCTTCATGATAGTTTGTAGTGATTTAGGGGATTGCGTAGTTGTAAGTATATAGTTCTTCTCACCATATTTGGTGGTGTAATTGAAATTAGGGTTTGGTGTATGACAACATCTAATGTATTGTAAATTATTTGTAATAACCATTCCTTTGTTCCATGTGGGTAATTAAAGTTCTATAATGGAATATTAATTATGTCCACTATATGAAATTTAATCTTTGATTTGTATATGAATATATATCTAGTTTTTTTGATACTCTACTTGACTGCACTTCTTTCCTCTTTTTTATTCATGGCTATTTCCCAAAAGAGTAGGCACCAGTCAACATTGTTGAGAGATCATCCATTCCACCATTTAAATAACATCCACTTTAGTTACTTTTATGTTTATATTATATTATCTAGCCGGACTCCTTTAACCTTGTCTTTGGAGATAAGGACCTCGATGTGAAGGGATTTTTTGTGTGATGGATTGATAGATGGCATGTTATTTTGACTAAAGGAAAGATTGAAGGTAGCCATTATGTGACCTACAAGGGCTTAAAATTGTTTAGGGTTAATATCTTTGGGGCAAGAGATTCTTGAGAAGCTCAATCTAGGATGTCTCTATGAATGGGTGATTCGTTGAGGAGATCCAAGATTGATATATGTGTTGGGGGTTTTCCAATATTTTCCATGAGACTATGTTAGGAGCTTTGTGAAGAGGAGGTGGATGGTCTAGGAACAATGACATAGAGTTCTAGGATTTATATACGTGATGGGAGTTTTCTAAGATTTTATATGAGACTATACTAGGAGCTTTGTGGAGAGGAGGTGGATGGTCCAAGAATAATTACCCTACCGCATTGAGTGATGACAACACAAATAGGGTTTTTATCTTTGATCTTACTAGTATCAACTTGTGAGCAACCATGGTCAATACATCCCACAACATTATCATAATCATGAGGGGTTTCATTATAATAAATATTGTTGGTGTGGTTTTTTTGAGAATCGCCTTGATTAGGATTAGGGGGAGTGGATGGGGTGTTTTGGTTATGTTTGGGGAGTGAATTTTTGGATATTCCCAATTTATTATTAGGTGAGGAGGATAAGGATTCTTTAATTTTGATTTCTCCTTGATCAATAGCATCTTAAATATAATTCTTAAGCTTCATGGATTTATTTTTTTGTATGCCCTTGATCCTATGACAATCACAATATTTGTTGTCTTTGTACAAAGTTCATTTTGGTTTCAAGTCATCAAAAGGTTGTGTCATAAGAAATATAACCATGTTTTCTCAAATGAGTTTTTAAAACACTACTTACATAGGTTCCCCAAGGGAAACAAATTTCCATTTATGATTGTTATGGGTGTTTATCGTAGGTTGTATTTCTAGGATAGAAACAATATTGGTGTCATGAGATGTTTGTGTGTTTTGATTGATATTAGATGTTCATATTGCTTATACATTTTTAGTATCAGTAACATCATCATTTTTAAAAAAATTGTTCTTGGCCCAAAAGCATGGTTTATCATCATATTTCTTTTCATAGTTTTCGTTGTAATTTTTTACCAACCTTTAGCTATAAGAGCCTTTTCAATGGTAACTCATTTCTAACTAATATAGTCAATAGTTGAAGCACAATGTACTTGTAGATGGAATGACATTTCTTGATCCAAAGATAATAATGAGTTATTTATCTGTCATATTCCAAGGGGAGTGACTTGTGAGGTCTCTCCACCACTATAGGTTAGCTACAAAGAATTCATCATTACATTATTTTGCATTGCATATGTCAAACACAGTGATTTCATGTTCAAAATTTAAGGAAAAATATGTGACAATATTTTTTGATAGATCAACGAAAGATGAAATAGATCCTTGAGAGAGGTGTATAAACCACTGGAAGGCTTGTCCACCTAAGCTTCATGGAAATAAACTTTGAAAATATCGATCACTATAGGCAACCTCTTGGCATGTCATACAATTTTTCTTAACATGATCATGGAGGTTGCCCTTCCCTTTATACTTGTCAAACTTAGGAATCTCTAAGTGTTTGGGGAAAGGCACCATTATCATGGATCAATCAAATGGATACACAATAATTATTTGAACTTATAAAGTTTCTTTTATGCCCTATTTGTTAATTATTAAGGGTGTTCTTCATCTCCTACCATTCTTGATTAAAATGCATAGCTATAGGATGATTAGTCATAGCTTCTTTTTCCATGTTAAAAGGTGTAGATTGATGTGTAGTATGATGAAAATTGGTTTGGGGGATGACATATTATTGGATAGGAGATTGGATATATTGGAAAAATAGAGATATGAAGTGGCATGTGAGTGATATGTTGAGGAAGATGTGATGTGATAGGCCAAAATTGGGGAAAATAATGAGATAGATTTAATATTTAATAGCTAAATTCATTTTTGGTCCAAGTGTCAATCCGAGGGGTAAACTTGTGAAAGACATAGTGGCTATATGCACAAGGGTTGCATGTAGTGAGGTGAGCATGGATGAAATGTAGCTAAAATAATTCATTTAAAATTTCTACAAGAACTATATAATATAATTAAGTTAAAATTGTGAGCTACAAAATAACGAATTCAATTAGAAAATTTGGAAAAGAAAAATTTGTGAAGATTAAAAAGGAACAACAAAACCCATAGAAAATAGAGGGAAGCAAAATTAAGAAATCGACAATAAAAGACAAAAGAAAAAGTGGCATTTCTGCAGAGAAAGGAAGAAACAAGCGAATACACACATACAACCTTTGATGGTTCGTTGAGCCATGCACTATGGAGAATCAAGGAGATGGACCAATCAAAGAATGTGAATCAAACCAACACAAGGGTTACACAACAATAGACCTATCTGAAGAAACTGAAGAAGATCTAGGCATTTTAGAGAGCATTGCGATTATTTGTAGGATTATCGGCCCCAAAATGGAAAGGAAAAAAATTAAAAGCTAGATAAAAAAATATGGAAAATCTTGACTCTAATAAAATTTCTCCCAAGGGGGTTTTTGCTGTAGTATTTGCGAATATGGAGGAGAGAGAAAAGATTCTTGAAGCAGGATTATGGGAGATAGAAGGTCATCCTATTTATATGCAGAAGTGGTCTCAAAACTTCAATCCAACCAACAAAGATCCATATGAGAAACCAATATGGATTTGACTAAACAATCTCTCGTTGGAATACTAGTCAAAGGAATGCTTGGAAAAGATTGACGAGACACTGGGAATCATGATTGATATAGATGTAGGTCTTTTTAATGGCTACTCCTACCTTTACACTAGAATCAAGATAGCAGTAATCTAAAAAAATCCTAAGGAAATTCTACTATGTGGTTAATGGAACACACTGCGTGCAAAACATGGAGATGGAGGAAGATAAAAAATATTGCCTCAAATGCCAAAGTAGGAAACATAGGGAGGAGGAGTGAAATAAAAGAGACATTCAGAAGGAAGATAAACAACAACAAGAAAATAATAAAGCACTCTCAATTATAAAACCTAAGGAGAAAAAATGAACAAAGATGATATGGAAGATGAAAGAAGCTAGAAGCTAGAAAACCACCAATGATCAAACCTTGCAAAAACAAACAAAACAAAAGATGGTTTAGAAAAGAAAAGAAAACATGAGTAAAACTAAACCAAAATATGATGCAGGGAATAAGGTTGCAAGGCCCTTAAAAATTAGCCTAGACATACAAAGAGAGCAAGGAGAAGAAATAAATCTAAACAAAGGGGAGGACCTAAATAACTCAATTGCGATGGAGAAAACACGAGATGCAGTTCAAGAAAGAGACATAGAGGAAGAAGAATCAGAATTTGAAGACATATACATGGAACAAGATCAAATAGAAGAAGATGAATTAGAAATCATAGACCCAAGATGTATTAGCCAGTCTATGGCAAGAGAACTGGGCAAAGTAAAGAAAGGTAGATGGAGAAAGTCAAGCAAACAAAAAAGAGAAGGGATTTAAGAACATATCTAGTTTTTGATATCCAAAGGAGGAAAGAACTCCCTTGGAGAGAAATGAAGATAGCCACATGGAATGTCAAGAGCTTGAATGCCCTTGAAAAGTGACGCTTGGTCAAGATTCATATGGAAAAAGTAGCCCCAAATATAATGATGTTGCAAGAAACAAAGTTAGGAAAAAAAGAAGTGGAAAGATTTCTAAAATATTGCAAAATATGGGAAGGAAAATTTCAAGAAGCCATAGGTACGAAAGGTGGTATGGAAATTATCTTTAAAAACAAAAGTGTCAAAATAGAGTAAATCCTTGTGCACAACCAATAAATGGAGTGTAAATCAACCGATCTCAATGCCAATAATGTGTTTCACCTCTTTAATATTTATGGTCCCATACAAACAGAGGACAAAAAAGAAACTTGGAAGGCATTATCCAATAGGATAAATTAGATCAGGGACCACCTATATATAATGGGTGGCAATTTCAACACCATTATGGAAAAAGTGGTGGCCTAAAGAAAATAACAAGGAATATGCAACACTTTAGAGAATTTGTGGAAGGATTTAATGTTGCAGATTGTCAAACCTCTAATGGGATTTTCACCTGGACTAACAAAAGGGAGGGGTTTACAAACATAGCATAGAGATTAGATAGGTTTTTGATATCCAACAAGTGGACAAACTTGGACATACATTTGGGAGAAACTATTCTCCCCATCTCAGTTTTTTACCACTATCTAGTGCAGATGGAAACAAGAACAAACCCCACCATCGTTTAAAACTAATTTAAATTTGAAAATATGTGGTGGAGAGATGGAAATATGACCCTGTCCATAGAAAAATGGTGGAAATAAAGTAGATTCAACGGAACTCCTAGTTTCATATTTATGAAAAAACTCCAACTTCTAAAAATAAAATTGAAAAATGGGAAAAGGAGATATTCAAAAATATCTTCCAAGAAAAATAACTTGTAGAGAAAGAACAAGAAGATATAAATAATAAAATTATAAAGCATGGGATGTTTAAGGAGGACTACGAAAAATAAAAACAATTAAAAGGCTACCACAAGGAAATATTGGAAAGAGAAGAAATATTTTGGAGGAATAAGAGTAGGGAATCTTGGTTACAAAAAGGGGATGCGAACACTAAGTTCTTCCATGCGACAGAAATATCCAGAAGAGATTTTAATAGAATCAATGAAGTAAGAACTGGAAGCGGATAAATTATTAAAGATAAGGAAACTATAGAAAAAGAAGCAATCAAGCATTTTGAAAACATTTCAGGGGTAGAAAAATAGCATCGTATTCAAATGAACCATTGTTGGATTGCATATTGAGAATCATCACTGAGGAAGACAATAGCAGGTTAATCAAACCTATCTCGTTGGAAGAAGTCAGAATAGCCACCTTCCAGCTTAACCCAAACAAAGCACCAGGCCCTGATGGTTTCCCATCAAGATTCTACCAAAAATGTTGGAGCACCATTGGAGGGGATATGTGGAAGGTAGCAAAAGAGTTTAGAACTAAAGGGAAATTTGTTAAATACATGAATAATACAATTATTGCTCTTATCCTTAAGAAACATGAGTGTGAGACACTTAATGACTATAGGCCAACACCATTATGCAACATAGTATACAAAATCATCACTAAAATATTGGCAAACCGGCTCAAGGATGTGCTTAGCGCTATAATATTAGAAGAAGAAAGTGGCTTCTGTCTAAGAAGAGAAATAATCGACAACATAATAGTGGAAAATGATTTGGTTCACTCCTTACAATCAAAAAGGACCAATTGCTAATCAAACTAGAAATAAGCAAGGCTGATGATAGAGTTAAATGGAGCTTTCTACTAGAATTCCTCAAGAGGTTTGGCTTTAATAGCAAATGGATTTCGCTAATTCAACAATGTATCACAACAACAAGATACTCATTAATTGTTAATGGATCAATATTTGGCTTCTTTGAAGGAACAAATGATCTATGAAAAGGGGATCCACTGCCCCCCTTCCTTTTCATCATGGCAGAAGTTATGGGAAAATCTATCAAAAGAAAAAGGGAAATCACTTTATGGAATGGCATAAGGGTGGCTCCCGACATCGACCCAATTATACATATAGAGTTTACAGATGATGCACTTCTATTTGGGGAAGCCAATATGAGAGAAGAAATAGTAATCAAAGAAACCCTTGAAGATTATATGGCATGTTTAGGACAGTTAGTGAACAAGGAAAAATCCTTAATAATTTTATTCAACACCAAAACATCCATACAAAGAAGAATAGCAGAATATTTGGAATTCACAGTTGTGGAGGTTCCAGCAAAATACCTTGGGGTACCCCTATTCTCGGGGCCTTTTAGGACACAACACTGGTTGGAAATAATAGAGAAATGCAGACAAAAATCAATGGCTTGGAAAAATAAGTGATTGACACTAGCAAACATAATACTCATGATTAAGATTGTGTTGTTAACAATACTCATATATGTTATGTCCTTCTTCACAATAACAAATAAAATTGAAGCATCCTTAGAAAGCTATTTCAAGAAATTTCCATGGGAAGGAGAAAAGGAGGACAAGAAAATACCATTGGTACATTGGGATAAGGCATGTATGCCAAAAATTGTAAGTGGTGTGGGCCTAAGAAGAATGAAGGAACATAACTTGGCACTAGGCACCAAATTAACATGGAAAATGTATAGAGATCCTAGGTGACTATGGTGTAAGATACTTCAAGATAAATATTTAGAATTTACTGACCCTAAGATAATACTAACAATAGAAGCAACAAATGGGGGCTCAGCGATATGGAAGTTCCTATGGGAAAGCAGGAAACTAATAACATAGCACCTCACATGGAAAATAAATAATGGAAGGAAAGCTAAATTTTGGTCAAATTCATGGAACGTTCAGAAGCCATTAGAAGAAATAGAAGGGATAAAATAGCATAAAGAAGCTATAGAAAGTGTATTTGGAAGCAGACTAATAGTGTACGTTAAAACTAGCAACTCAAAATATGGATGTCAGCAAGAATGGAAAGATATAGAGCTACTCCCAATCCCCACGGAAGTGAAATAAAAGTTGACACAGGAATTAAATAATAGAAGGATCTTGATAAACAATGAAGAGGATGGCACATTTGGTGTGGTGCAAAATCTGGGGAGTATTATTTAAAGATGGGATACCAAATACAAACAACAATAAGAGCAAATCGAGACTGGCCCACAAAATTACGCTGGCACCTAGCTGTGCTACCTAAGGCTGGAGCCTTCCTATGGTCAGTGCTACATAAGGGGATACTCACAATGGAAAGACTAAACACTACAGGAATCCAGGGCCCAAACTGATGCATAATGTGTTGCAAAAATAGTGAATATGTTAACCATCTACTGCTAGAATGCACATACACGTCAAAATGTTGGGATTGGATCCAAAATATACTAGGATGGCTTGGCCAAAGGTAAAAGGAATTTAAAGAATGGATAATTAGTTGGCCAAAAGGCAAGAAAAATACTTTGTGTGCTGATTTCTAGATAGTTTCTCCATCCATGATAGCATGACACATTTGGAAAGAAAGAAACCAACGAATATTCCAAGAAAAACTATGGAAGTGGAGAAGGCCATACAAAAAATAAAATAAGGGATTTGTGAAGTTATTAATGCAAAAAGAATGATAAGGAATGGCACAATATTTACGAGGTGGGATGAAGAGCTTCAAAAGAAGTAGGAAAACTTAAAAAGAGCAAAAAGGAAACTTCAAAGACAAAGCACATAACAGGAAGGGGGTCAAGTGGAAAGCACCAAATCAGGGAAGATATAAGCTAAATTTTGATGGCTCTACAAAAGGGAATCCAAAGCAAATCAGATAATGAAGCATATTAAGGAACAACAAAAGGAAACTTGTATGGGCCATGTTAAAGAAAATAGAATCTACAACTAATAATGAAGTAGAAATGGAAGCCTTAGCCACGAGATTGTGGATGTGTACACAAAAAAACATAAAAAGAGTAGACATAGAGGGGGACTCACTACTATGCATACAAGTAATATTAAGAAAAGACACCCCAAATTGGAAATTGAAGAGTTGGATCCATAGGATCTGGGAACAACTAGAAAAGCTAGAAGATTATACGGTCATCCATACCTATAGAGAAGCTAACAAGGCAATGGATGCTCTAGCAAATTATGGTGTGCTACAAGTAGAAGAATGCAAAGTAGAAGCAGATTCTAAAAATGGATGGGACTAGTAAGAATTCTCATAGAAGACCAAAAGCAAGCTGGCATAAGGGGGGAAAAAAGTGAGGAAAGGAGGACAAGTAAGTATAATTGGCCAGGTAAGTATTTTAACCAAGTGCACTCCAGTATTAACTAAGACCATCACAATAAAACTAAATATAATTAAATCAAGCCCCTAAACTAGAGAATACTTTATGAAAATCTCTACCAACTAAAACAAAATCCAAGTTCATGTAATCACACAACAACTCTACAATTTGAATCATCTAGAAGCCCACATAAATAAACTTGATACTAGCTCGAGAAGGCACAAATGAAACATTCATAGATGAAAGACAAAATTTGACTATGGAAACAAAATTGCAACTTGTACTTTAAGTAGAAGCTAAATACTTTGGAAATCTAAAGCCAAACTATACTAAGTGGTAATATGTAAAAACATATTATAAACTGGAACCAACAGAATTAAGAAAGCAAAAGTATCAAAGGAATTCAAATCATATGAAATTCTCTCTTCAATAAAGTATAGAAACATGAAATCTATTTAAACTATTCAACTTCACAAACTAGTGAAACTAGAAGAAAACATGAGCCATAAAGTACACTTGAAAATACCTTATCGAAACCAGATTTTAGCATTAAAATAACCAATGAGAAGGACCAAAATAGCACAACCCCATTCATTTACCCATGAGGAAACTCTAATAAAAAGGTAATTTTAGTATGAAAACTGGAATATATGAGAAATTTGAAGTAGGTGTGTCGTGGTAAGCAAAGAACAAAGATCACCATGGAATGACACCAACAAGATTACAAATCATAAGCTATTATATCATTTACCCATGAAGAAACCTTAATACAAAGGTAATTTTACTATGCAAAATAGGATATTAGAGAAATTCAAGACAAGTGTGTCGCGGTAAGCAAAGAACAAATTACCATAAAACGACACCATCAATATTGCAGAGCATAAGCTATTCATTCAAAAAATATAGATTGTAACGAGAAAAACAACACATTTATAAGAAATATAGACTGGGTGAATTGTAATCACGGTACACCTTTCCCATTTGATAAAATCACTGTGCAAAGAATGCAGACTAAAACCAAACACATAAGGCAAGAAAGATAGGAAATATTTTTTAGCAACCTTAGAATAACTGAAATTGAGAAGATTAAATCAAAGAACACGTATCATAATAATATAATTATATTAATCTATAACATAATCATTTTTCATAGTTTTTTTGGACTTTTCCCCACAAACATATCAAAGTTTGTAATGGAATGCCATAAAACCCTAAGATGTTCAAAGATAACCATAGCCACTATGTAACAAAATTGGGATATTTACCCTAACCCCAAGCGGAATATAAATAGAACAATATTTACAATCATGTATAAAGCGGATAGGGAACCCCCATACCCTAGTACTCGTAAGCTATAAATTGGGAAATCCATTAAGAATTCTTCACCGAAACAAGTTGATACAGGCGCTTTATAAAATCATACGTGGTCTTGGAGTGAAAGTGATGCATCTAGTAAACAGACATGTGTATGTCATGGATAAAAGGCTAAATATCAATGGAAAGAAGTAGCAAGTTGCAGGTGTAGGGAATCGCTTCTCCTAGACGAGCAACCACCAACACCACCTCCAAACCTTGAAGAAATGTGGGCTTAAATATTCGATGGGCCAACTGAGAAATCATCTCCTTAGAAGCATGAAGAACCAACAATGAGGCCACAAAGCAAGAATTAATGTCTGAATTCATGCGGTATTGCTTGTTGGTATCAACGAGACTCTTTCCCAATATCATTTTTATGACCTTAATGGTCAATCTATCTAGTTTAAGCAGTAAACCCTTCAATCGACAATCAGAAACAGGGCCCAGAAAGGCCAACTGAGATTTGGATCTTGACAAAAATATGGGGGTTTCCATGCTTAAGATATTAGAAAACTCAGGAGCCAAAGCGACCGAAAATACAATAAACCAAAAGATATCACAACCCATTATGTATACTAAACAAGCAAAACAAGAGGAGAAAACCATAATGACCAATGTCGCACATGCCTCTAGTCATTTCGACCTTAGTAGCGGCTCACAATAATTGAATGAATGAATGAATGGTTTTTAACGACATCCATAAGACCATTAGTCTATGGGACCAAGCGTCGAAACTTTAACCATTTTCAAGTTCTTTTCCATGTCCGCCCTCCTATTATAGATCTTGACCAGGAAGCCAACAGTTTTGAGGAGCCTAGTCTCCTTAAAGAGCATTAATAGATTGTGCACCTTCAAACTGTCTTCATATTGGATACAGATATCATCATAAGCAACACACTCAATGATGTGGTGCCATTCAGTCTCAACAACCCCTTTGTTGCAAAAAATACAAGTTCTTTTCTCCCAGGCTTCCTTGGGGACAACCCACCTATCTGTCTCACATCTAAGATGGTGCGACCCAGTTCTCAATTAAGCGACCAAAATCCTAGCCTTGTTTTTAATTGCAACCCTTAGGTAGTCTTTATCATCGTGATCCCACATGGGGTTGAACTCCTAGATATAATGTGTCTTTTTACAGCCAACTTGCGTAGTCCGCATAATAGACCTAAACTTTTCTAGCACATACTTTTTTATCTCAGCATTAGTGTTGGGACACTCATGCAGCTTAATGTTCCATTTTCTCAACCATTTTCTATTTTGCTTCATCCAAGTCTTCCTTCTACGGTTTAGCTCCTCCCCAACAACCATTTTGGGCCAGCAATGTGTATCCATGTTCTCAAATTTTTTTAAGTAACTTATTAACCGAATGATTGTGAATGCCTCCAACGGAAACGTACCAGTTTCAACCAAGATAATCTCATACGGAACCGAGGATTTGACTTTGATGCTAGTAGTGATCAAATTCTTTTGAATTATTTCAACCTACCTCCACTTGTGGTTTGACATGCTACCCCCCCAAACCTCACACCCATAAAGGACAACCGACACCACCAACAAACCAAAAAGGGTTTTCTTTGTTTTCCAATCCCATAACTTCGCTGTCCTACATCTATTCTGCAGTAAATAAGATGCCCTCCAGCCACCTTGAATCCTTTTCGCTTTGCAAGTCTCCCAACTAAGCCTATTATGAAAATCAATACCCAAATACTTGTATTCTTCCACCACCTCCAAAGGGATGCCCTCAAAAATCAAATTAAGTTGTTGCTTCTTCCTTTTCAAAGAAAAAATCATGATTTTTGGTTTTGTTGGTGTTAACTTGCATCCCAACCTCTTGGCAAAAGAGCTTGAGAGCCTTTAAATGATCTCTCAAACCAGGTGCATATTTTGCAATTAAGATAAGACCATCCGCGTATAAAAGTAACTTCACCACATAGCTAGCTAGATGAATACCCTCTCTAACAATTTTGTTTAACCATTCTTCAAGCTTATCAATATATAAGCCAAACAATGTGGGAGACAAGGGACAACCCTACTTGACCCCAATGTCACTACCAAAGCATTCAGACATACCATCTTTTGTTCTAATTTTAGCTCTAACTTTCTCATAGAGTTTATGAACTGCCACTCTAAGCTCGTCAGGAATACCAAGTTCCTCCATTTTGTTCCAAAGTTTGTCCTAGGCACTGTGTCAAAGGCTTTTTTGAAATCAATGAAACAACAAAAAGATTCACCCCCTTGAGTGTCCCAAAATTTCTCAATGAAGTATCTAAATGTGATGCAATGATTTATGGTAGAATGCTTTGGCCTGAAACCAACCTGCCCTTTTTCCCTTTTACCTTCCTTTTCGGCCCAATTAATAATTCTGCATTCTAAGATGCTCCCATATAGATTACCAAGAAGAGGATTGACCATGATAGTACGATGGTTAGAAGGAAATAATTGATATCTCCACTTTTATGTAAGGGGATGACCACACTAGTAGTCCATTCAGCCGGAAAGCCTTTTTGAGTGATGTTATTAAAGAGGTACTTGATGTGAGGTGTGAGGAGCTCACAACCCCACTCTAAAAATTCATCTTGTAGCCCATCAATGTCTTGAGCCTTACCGCTTGCGAGATTTTTTATACCTTTCTTGATATCTTCTTCCAAGAAGAGCTCACTTGAGGCATGAATTAAAGGGGGCTTGCTTTTCTCCATTGGCCATTCATACAAGAGCTTCGCATACCCTAACCAATGCATCCTAGTGATATTACTTTCCACCTGACTCTTCTTTTGCTACAGCTCTCTCCAAAAGCTTTGAGGGTTGTGTTTAACCATAGAAATTAACTCCTTCCTTCTTAAATCCACATAGATTTCTTTTTTAGATTTTACCAACTTCTCGTAGTTTACTTTACTTTCTTTGTTTGACATATTCTTTTTGACCAATCTTTTTGTTTCTTTGCAATCCTCATCATACCATGGGTTAGAAGGGAAAGTATTTGAAATCCCCTTCTTGGTTCGAGATCTCTTACAACCTTCAAGAGCTTTGTGAATTAGAGGGACCAACATATTGCTACTAATGTAATCATTTTTTTCATTGCTTTCATTGCATGGCATGTTTTTTATTTCTTGAAGTTGATGATCTAGCGCAGCAACAAAGATTTCTTGATTTTTATGATTCACAAGGATTTTTCCTTGTGAATGATCCTTCTTATGAGAGTGGCGAGTTTTCCCCTCTTGTTGATTGCCATCATGGTGAGAGAAAAGGAAAGAAAGGAAAAACACTTACTCTGGAATGATTGTAGCACAGGGTTAATGGAAAAACCTAGTCGAATTAAAATCATCTACTCTGTGGATGGCACAAAACAAAGCATAAGGACATTAAGGTGTAATTTTTCCCCCGTGTACAATTCCTAATTCCATAATATGGTGGTAGATATTAAAGGAGAAAGTAACATTATTGATATCATATTCCTGAAACAAAATGATGGAATAGACAAACATGTAAATCAAAGGATGCCCACTTATGGGCACGTGAGACAAGGACAAAACCAAAGATTTAATGGCCCATATGGGAAAGTATAATAAATTAAATATATAATTACTCGAATTGAACCTAAATTATAAGGGGCCCACTTAAAACAAAAGAGTCCTAACAAATCAAAAACTTGGCCTTGACAAATAATAAAAAAATAATAGAACATGGTAAATAGCAAGCAAAATGGCCAAGGGGCCCTGTAATATAAAGATAAAATGGGCGCATGGAGGAACATCCATGATGCAAGATACTGAAAATTAATGGAAGTTACCCCCTTTCTCTAGTAACACCTACCTTAAAAGGAAAAAAAATTGCTACAAGAACTGTGTAGGCTACAAAAATCATGTGCAAGCTGCTATAGGAATTGTAGGAAAAAATATAATTTTAAACAACTAAACATTATCAAAATCAAAACAAAAAATTATAAACTATTACAAACCATTTATATGAATCCTAAATAAATTTGATTCAACAAACTAGAGATCAAAAAGGAAATAAAATTGAAGCTAAAATGAAATAAATAAATAAAAAATATAGAACAAAGTCATCATCGTTTTGTGAGTGGACTCTCATCTCCTTTCTCGAGGTGATTAAAACACTACTACAAAACTCAAATCATGAACAACATATACTTATTTAAAGAAAATATATTAGTTTGTATTTTCTATGTTATTCTCATTGTTGTTATATTTGTATGTTATTTTATAAAACTCCATGCAATTTTTGCCTCCCTTCTCTCATGCATTTTCTGCACTCCCTACTATTGCATTATTTTTGTGCTATTCTATATCATCTTCTCATATCTATTACATCACCTTTATATAATAAATAAGGAGTGTAACTTATCTAACAAATATACATAGATTTCCCTACATTCATGACTCTCCTATCTCTTTTGTGGTTTAAAACCTCACAAATTAGAGAGATTTGAAAAATAGTCATTTTATTTGCAAATATCCAATCAACTTAAAATAGAGGAGTTGATTTGGCTTGTTACCAAAATCATAACAAACATATTAATTCATTAAAATAGATTAATATGGAGATTTTTTTGGCCCCTTGATATTACAACATATTAAAATATAATTTTGAAGTATAAAATTATTTATGAGTTGTGTTGGAAATTGAACCCACAATCTACAAGATGCATTTGTTCTCTCTCTTCAATAGCATGCTACATGATATATTTTCCAAATCTAAAATGACAATGCTTATTATTAAATATAATTCAATAATTAATTTTCAAATTTTACCTCAAAACTAAATTAAATACCTCTAGGCTTTATTTAATCATATGAAACATAAATGTGGTAAAACGATATGATATGGTATAAAATAGAATATAAAAAAGGGTTTTAAAGTATGTGGAAAAGGATAGAATAGGAAATGAAATGGAACATTTATTGTTGGTTTGGTGAGCCTTCTCAAACTTTGAAGTTTAAATTTTGGCCACTTTTTCCAATGTGTTTTCCCTACAAATTAATTAACAAGGGAGTGTAGGGGGAAAAACACCTCCTATGGGGTCCAGGAGGACCACCCCCCTCAACAGGGGTTTGGGGAAATGCCCCGAGCAGGGGTTGTTATGGGCATCACCCCAAAGCAAAAATTCCATATTTTAATAAAGCAAAATTGTTGCAAATTTGAATTGTAATTCAGTAAAAAATAGTTGTAAAACTACTCAAAAATCATAATGTTTTATTGTTGCATATTAGAGATGAAAAATCACAATTTTGAACCAACAACAAAGGGCATATGTGAGAATTGGAACAGTTGCATGAAGTTGAGTTTTGTTGCTGCAAGTCACACGAAATTGTGTAGATATTATCATAGGTTTTGTGATGGGCGCATGTAGCAGTGTGTGAAGATTTTTGTAGTGAAATATATGAAGAATTTGGTACACTTTTATGTTGTACATTGTAGCTATCTATTGCAAGTTATTTGTAATTTGTTTTCACTGAAAATTAAATAAAATGGATAGTTGTTTGTGGATGTAGCCCAAGAAAAGGGTAAACAACATTAGTTTTGTTGTCTCACCTCTCTTTTTGAATTTCATTCCTTTGTTCGTTTATATTAAATCTAAATTTAATTGATAATTGAACTCCTTGTTCTTGTCTGTAATTCCTAAAAATTGGTATCAAAGAGGTGGTTTTTGATAGTTTGGCAAGAAATTCTCACGATTGAGTGGGAGCAATGTTAAAAGAGTGGAAATTGAAGGTTAATAAATTTAATGAACAAAATTATCAATTATAGAAGATGTAGATGGAGGATTATTTATATCAGAAATATTTATAGTGGCCATTGCAAGGAAAAAACAAAGTGTAACAAAGAAAAATGGAACCCTAAGTTCAATGTATGAAACCTAAGGTTAATTTCCTCCTTTTTCAGGGGTACATTAGGATGCAAATCAATAAGGTGATTAGATTGATTTTCAACCATGGAGGTGAGACAATCAGACCTAGGCCTGCATCTTTTTTAGTCTTAGAATGGATTGGAATTGATTTTCTTTGATTAACCTACTTAGACTATGTGCCCTAATATGAAAAATGAAAGCTTTCAAAAATTGACATACTATAACAGGGATTTGTAAGAAGATTTGGGAAGGGTAGAGTGTTGTGTACCTATCCTAAAAATTTAGATTTATTCACTATAGGAGAACATAGTTTCCCAAGGGCATCTTTGTCCTTATAGCGGTGTCCCATATCTATTTTCATAATCCTTTAATGTCGGATCTAAGCTCCTGATTCTTGCTTGTAAATTTGTTAGATCATTGTTGGATAATTTTGTAAGTGAGTTTTTCATAGCTTGGCAAGATGTAGGGTTTTGAATGTAACAATAGAAAATTGACCTTCAAGCTCCCTTCAATCTCCTTCAATCCTAAAAATTTCACATTCAAAGAGAGAGGAAGGGTTATGACATTTAGGGTCTTTCCTTAGTCAAACCTAGTGTTAGTGTTTTTGCTTCCGTAATGGCAATGCCAATGATAAATGATAGGAATGAATGATGAATCCACAAAGTGTTGCAACTCACCACCCTTTAATGGCTTCCTTGAAGGATTGAAGTCATGCACATCACCTTGAGGTCTTGGATCTTGCTTGCTTGAATGCTTGAATTTCTTGGAGATCTACAAAAGGGTTGTCCTTCATAAAATAGTGATGACATGAACACACCTAAAATCACATAATATTTGACATGATGATTGGATCTTGAATTGCCACAATAAATCACCAAGATATTACTCTTGACTTGCTCTTGATGTTCACCTCTTACATGTTAATGCTAGTAGATTTCAAATGATGCAATGACTATTAAGAAATATTGCATTCAAACCCACAATCTTAAATAATTTCCTACATAACCCATGAGAGATTAACATGCATACAAATTTCCAAATGCATATATCAAATAGACAACCCACAAGATAAAAAAAGATATACCTTGGGAAAACCCTCAAGAGGGAAAAAACCAGCCTCCAAAAGCATCCATACACCATCATATTATTCAACAATAAGAAAATACAAGAGTTACAATGAATACCTCTAAAGCATCAAGTCCTCCAACACATTCCCATGATGTGTCCAAGCATGAATCCACACATCTCATGCCATGCTTCACAAATTATCTCCATAAGAAGACTCAATAATGATAGCCAACCTACTCAGCCAACCTAAACCACTATACATGTGTTTTCTTTTATAGACACAAGCTCAAAAAAAATACAACCAGTGGTTTAGGTTAAACCATGTACCACAAAACCATGTGAATACAAAACCACTAACCCCTTATTTAATATTTGGTACGAAGACATCACATTGTTTAATATTTCTCCAATATTAAATTATTATCACATATCTCCCACATAAATAATAATAATACAATGCTACAATACAACATCAAGTGGACCCCAAATAATTACCTAGTGTGATTAGCAACACCACCAAGGTGTATCACAACTAAATAATTATTTAATTACAACATTATAATAAATCAATTTATGCAAAGGTGTACAACACCATATCTCAACATTCTCCCACTTGTTGTATACATTCCATAAGGGATCAATACATAAAATACATCATCATAACCATACATGAAACCACATGAAACTCCAACATGCTCTTGTGCTCCATCAAGATACTTGCAATAAGAAAAAAAGTGACCACCATCTCAAGCAAGAACTCCTCTCATCCTCCAACGTGCCACATATGGAAGAAAAGGAACATGCCAAGGTGAAAGTGCACCAAACCATGAGCACAAGCATCAAATCCAAGTGATAAAAAAGGATCTAACCAAGCTGTTGTCATGAAGAAAAACCCACACGATCAGAAATAGCATCCATAACTCATGCTAATACATCCAACCATCCATACCTCCAAGGTATCAATACATTACTAAACTCATGCCAAGAACATATGCAACTTGTAAACTACAATCATAAGCTCCCTATATAAAACCTATCAATGAAGAACATATATATCCAAGAACTCCCACTGCATAGGTATTGTCAAAGCATATCAAGTCTACCAATCAGCACTATATCAAGGTGTGCTAATTAAATCAAAGCATGAAGTACCAAGAACAATAACAATGATCCATGCATGCAACCAAAGAGCTGCATAATCTCTCACAACATGTTGCAACCATCCTCCCCAAATCATATGAACATGAACATCAAAGGAAGGAACCATGAAGAGATAAACCTATAAACCATAATGTCCTTCTACCAACACCTCAAAAAGTGTATTGTTGTGTCAAGTATGATCTCCTAAACAACCCCAAATGAAAAGCCTCAACATCATCCATAACACCCAATCTCATAGATCAAGTACAACATATGAATCAATGTAAATTCCAACATGAATGTAAGCCTCTCAAATCAAGAAGATCAAAATCATAGGTAACCATCCCCATAACTAGAAATCAACCCATAAACCATCTCCTAATAATCCTCATCAAAGAATGATATCATTAACTCAAATGCACAAGGAGATAACCATGCCATAACATCCCTCAAATGAATCCTCCAGTACTAACTAACATAGCTCAAGATCCATATCTATGAAAGATAAAGCATATAAACTTATGTTAAACCATCCTCAAACAAGTATCCATAATCACCATGAATCAACTCAATCCATGAGAACCAAAGTGCGAAACATAACACATTTGAAAGATATAATGGGAAAATACCTCTCCAATCATAAACTACTGAGTAGACCAAGAGTGGGGAATGAGAATGCTCCTCCAGGATAACCAAGTCATCATGACTCACTCCAAGAAAAATCTCCTCTATCGGTCCATAACTAGGTGAAAGCTCCTCGGTCATACTGCTGAAACCTCCAAAGAGTAACCATCTCAAGAAAATGTCTCTAATAACAAGAGAACTCCAACCATCACCTACATCTCTAAGTATCCTCGAGCACCTGTAACCAATCAATCCATGCCAAACTCCAAATGCAACATAGCAACATCATGAAGTAAACAATCAAATGATCATTGTACTCAATACAAAGAGAATCACACACAATCAATGTTAAAGCTCCAACCGCAGAATCAAGAACCTATCATGACAACATGATCTAACCATCTCCTCCTAGGAGATCACATGCACCTTAACATACATCCAGGTCTCAAGAGAATATGTAATATACCAAACTCTAATTTACAATCAAGAGTATACCATGAAATCATAATAAATACACTCTAAACCAAGAAATCATACCTCCAATCACATGAAGATAACCATACCAATGATGCATCCACGTCATTGCCAACAACTCCCACTGAACCATGATACGAGCTACATATGGCATCATGACTACCATCCTCTCCATGAAGATCATCTAGGTCTACACACACTCAACTGCAATGTTAGTAACATACAAGTAAACCAAGATCTCCAAGCCAAGAAGATACATACAACTCCTAACAAAACATCACAAGCCAATCCAACATCACCAAGTCGTCACTGTCAAAATCTCCCACTGAAAGTGTATAACCAATTAATGTACCAAGCTATCATGACATCATGATCAAACCACATGCTACAAGTCCCATCACCTGACTAATCAAGTGCTCTAACCATCCATCCTCTCAATCCTAAAGCAACATACTAATGTACAAATGACCACAGACAAAGCCAACTAATGAAATCTGCAACAACAATGAATCAAACCTAGTGGATATAGACAGTCCACATTTGATTCATCCCACTGCAACTGAATGGATGATCAATCCATACAAATGCATAACTCGTAGATCCAGCCACTGAAACATGCAAACTCATCATCACATTAGTAATAGAAAACTGAGATATCAAAGAAGATAATCTTGTAGACATCAAGACTCAAACACCAAATCAACCATAGATTTGATTTTCCAATCATGTCCACAAATGAGAAATCATAGTCAAGGAACCAAATAAGCATCAAGAAGATAAGTAAAATCTCCTAACATCAAACCATATCACCACCAAACACCACATACATGATCATGTCATGCTAATGCATCAAATGTACTTTCATATCCATGACACCATAACCATATCCATCACTGTACATGCACTCAACTATCACCCATAAAAGACTCCAAGTCTCAAACCATATCCAACCATGTCCTGAAAACCAAAGACAACTTATGTACCTGTCACCATAAAAGTCTCAACTCTAAAAAAATACATGTAAACATGTACCAGGAAGAACCAATATGATAATCAATTGTAGCATCATAAATAACATATGAAAACATGTACTCCCTCAAGGTTTTGCCTCTTGACTCATCTGGATGCTCACACAATCACACCCTGAATCTCAAGCACCTACAAGCGTTCAAACAAGTATCAAGCTCAACCTGTTTCTCAAAATGATAAACAATCTGAACCACTATGTATTACACTGTAAATTCTCTCCAACACCTATTCGAAATCGAAAATTTGATTTTGTATGCAAAAGTTATGACCAGAACTATACACAAATGAAAACATCTGACTTCCAAGCTCTAAAAACATGTCAAAACAGAAAAATCAGAGAACCAAACCTATACCACTGCGTAGTGCTCTGAACCAACTTTCCAACGACTATAAGAAGTTGAAAATCCAACATTGTGGGAGAAAGTTAGGCCTCCGAGAACAAAAACTATCCAATCTAACTATAAAACAAATCTTGGTGGACCCCACCCTCAAAGAAAATATTAAATTTTTGAACTTTTGAAAAAGTGGCTGATTTTTCTGATATTTAATATTTGAGACATTTGTTTAAGTTTTTTTGGTTTTAAAAATTAAAGTATTAAAGGCTTTCATTTAAGACATGCGACTACCTTATCATTCAGGGTTGAACATTAAGAAAGGGCCGACAACACTCTTCTAAGTCACAGGTTGTATGATGACGGGGGTAGAGTACGACTGGCAAAGAGTATGCAGAGTGCGTACCATGTGGGTAGAGGGTTTGCGGACATCCGACCTACCATCAATGTTTTTTTGTTTTTTAATTTTTGATTTTTCAAATGTGATTTCTAACTTTTTTTTTTTTATTTTTTCTTTTGCTAGAATTTTTCAAATAATTTTCGAGTCCAACAACAAATTCTTTTATGCAAAATTTTAATATGACGAACTTTATTTTTTAATAATATTTTTTCTACACATGGCAAATAGGTCTTTTATTAAAAAAAATTGTCTTTTTTTTTATCAATTTTTCTAAAATAAGTCGAATTTTATGTCAATATTTGTCTATCGACGAACCTGAATCCAACCGTGAGGTCCATTTTGTCTCAAGAGGTCATCTATGAAATTTCTCCTACAAAACCATCATATTCAAACTCAAACCAAGAAACCCTTTTGCACCCAAATTTGGAAAACTTGATATTTGCAATAAATCCAACAAATCTTGACAACCCAAAAGCCCAAATCTGCATACAAACACCTACAACATGTGTTTCATATCTCGTAATGTCGCAAACTCTACATGCATGTCCATGGCTTAAACTTTGCAAAAAAATCTCAAACTAGGGTTATAACAAAAATCTTCAACCATGAAAGCTCTAATATCACTTGTTAGGAAATATTGCATTCAAATCCACAATCTTAAATCATTTCCTACATAACCCATGAGAGATTAGCATGCATACAAGTTTTCCAAATGCATAGATTGAATAGACAAGCTACAAGATACCACAAGATATACCCCGGGAAAACCCTCAAGAGGGAAAAACCTAGCTTCCAAAAATATCCATACTCCATCATATTATTCAACAATAAGCAAATACAAGAGCTACAATGAATACCTCTGAAGCATCAAGCCCTCCAATGTATTTCCATGTGTTCAAGCATGAATCCAAACGTCTCATGCCATGCTTCACAAATGCACTCCACAAGAAGACTCAATAATGACAACCAATCTACTCAGCCAACCTAAACCACTACACCTGTTTGTTTTTATAGACACAAGCTCACATAAAATACTAGTGGTTTAGGTTAAACCATGTGAATACAAAATCACTAACCCCTTATTTAATATTGGGTACTAAGACATCACATTATTTAATATTTCTCCAATATTAAATTATTATCACATGTCTCCTACACAAATAATAATAATAATACAATGTTACAATACAACATCAAGTGGACCCCAAATAATTACCTAGTGTGATTAGCAACACCACCAAGGTGTATCATAACTAAATAATTATTAAATTACAATATTATAATAAATCAATTTATGAAATGGTGTACAACACCATATCTCAACAATAACTAGGTATTTATAGGCATTTTCTCTAATTCCTACAAATCCTGATAGCCGACATTTGCAACCTAAATTTCAAATGTTAAAATTTTGAAATTGACATATTCAAATTTGGAGGGAAACAAAATAGGGGGGCATTGCTACCATAGGGAATCTATGTCCCATTATGAAAAGTGAGTCCCAATTTGGCATTAGTGCCCCAGACCTATTTTTTGGAATTTAAGGTGTTGGGGAAAAGTATTAGATGAATGCATTTTTTTTCTACTTGCAATTTGTCAATATATATTTTTGATAAGTTAAGTAACATTTACAAGGTGTTGTACCCTTTACACAAAGATCCCATAGGGCCAAAAAGGAACCAAGTTCAACAGACCATTATAGAAACCAAACTAAAAACAACATGAAAATGACACATACACTGCACACTAACAACAGATAACCAGCAAAAACAAACAAACCTATCCACTAATTTGCAACACTTTCCCATTTCTGAATGAGGAGATTTAAAACATCATCCCCAATCTAGTTGGGGCCTTCTCCCTCAGTATTCCTATTCGCCTCCTCCTTGATGACATTAGAAAGTGTGACATTAGATCTATGAATTATTTTAATAGTGAAACAAGCCAACCTATTGAATTTCCTTTCAAGTTTTACCACTTGCTCACATAGCTTGTTTATGTCCTTGTCCTTGTCGTTCTTCCAATGGGTCGACTCATCCTCAATAGCCCTAGGGTTTAAAGAGTGGGTAGAGTCCTCTTTGAGCATTCTATTCATGTCCGAGAAATAGCTAGGGCCCTCCACAAAGTCCTCTTCCATCTTCTCTACAGTGTCTTTCTTGCATTCAACTCTGCCACCAATTTACTCTAAGTTGCTTGAAATATCATCCATCGAGATCCCTTTCTTGTTCTTTGCTAGTCTATGAGACCTCCTGACACTAGTTTGATTTTTCCCCATATCAATACTAGTAGCCATGATAGTGTCACCTCTGGAGTCTTTTTCTGCAACACTTTTCCCCTTGCTGATAGTGGTCGGTAACTCAACCTGGCATGTAGTTTTTTTTTTCCTTTTTCTTCACTATAGGGCTATTGTCCATCTTGGTGGGTTTTTTCTTTAGTTCACACAAACCAATCACAACCTTGGACTAGGCCAACCCGACCCCACCCCCCCTTCTTTTTTTGATGGGGATTTAGATTTAGGCTCAACACATGGTTCATTTTCAAGCGAGGGGGTTTTTCTCTTAGGACCCACGGAAGTAAGAGGGGATGGTTTATCAACGGCAAGGTTAGGTGGCTCTAATTCTTCCACATATATAGCTGAGATGGGTTTTGGAGGGCACAGTGACAAATGGAAGTGAGGTGGTAGGTCAAGGTTAAGAGCGACAACTTCATGGGATTCCTTGATCGAATTTTCCAAGGAGGTCAATAGGAAGAAAGGAAAGTTGAGGATCATTTTGTTCCTTAGATGGTTTAGAAGTGGCAAGTGATAAAAATTAAAAACCTTAAATCTACCTTCTAAAGTAACATATTTTATGATAGCAAGACACACCTTGTCTTATGGTTTGGGTAGCACTTCTCTATCAAATCCTAACTGCTTCTTAATCGACTTCTCATTGTCCTCGAAGAAGGCATTGAGGCTTTCAAGGTCCTACGTTTTGTGTGCTTCTTGTACTTCTTTCCATCACAAGAAAGGTTTGTCACCTTGGCAATCACTTCTTCATTGACCTCAAACGAGATGCCACCCATGGTGACTCTCCTTTCCCTCCATGAACTAGCAAATTGAGCTGACATTTTTTCATCATGGCCCACCATATTTTCTAATAGTGGCGCCAACCCCCCTTCCATACAGATATGCCACACAATGGGGTCTTTGCAAAATTCATTGCAGTTGTCAGGCTTGGTCCTGACCCTATTGCCACCCATCTTAATCCACAACACACATAAACTAGCCCAGAAAAATAAAGTTAGCCAAAAAATGGACTGGCCGCCAATGAATTTACTCACCCTTATAACATCATTGCAAAGTCACTCAAGACAAACATGCATAATTAAATCTTTTAGAAGTTTACACACTCCATTGGTCATTCCCAATAAAGCCAACAAAGTTAACACTGTGGGGCCATAAATTTCCTTAAGTACAATAAGCCAAGGCAATAAGCCATGATGAAAAATATCGGATAATTAATATCCAATGTGCCAAAAATCTAATTGAAGTTACACATTTTCCCATAATTTTTAGCCGTAGGGCCAAAATTTGAATTTCTTAAGTACACTTCATTAAATCTTATGGTCATCATTAACCTGATCAAAAAATAATTATCCATCAAGTTGGAGATAATATTTGCAATACACACATTCTTGAAGATTTGATGGGATGTGTGGTACATTTGATTAGACAACCCATAAAGGCGAAGGACCTCACCATTCTCGAAATTCCTCTTTAAACTCGTCACATCATCCAGCTCAGTCCCCATCATCATAGGTCCTAATGTGTAGTGCCACCTATACCCACAAAAACTAGCATTATTGGCCATCGCTAAATGGATATATTTCTCTGTTCTGCAAGGATTAAACCTTGTATGTTTTCTGGTAGATGCTCGAGGCTTTTCCAACATTTTCTTAGACTCCAAGAGGAACCCAAGTTGACCAAGCCATCTATCACTTGGTTACCCTCATGAAAGGTGTGAGAAAAAAAAATTCCTTTTCAATTTTGAAATCAATAAGTTTACGTCCAGCAGGATATCCCTAATGTTCCAACCATGAAAATGACTATGATTAAAAGATTCAATCATAGTCATAGAGTCCCCTTCAATGTGCATATTTTTTATGCTTAGAGTGACAGCTAACTCGATGCTCTTAAGCAATATCTCTGATTCAACCGTTATAGAAGACTGCATTCCTATTCCTCCAGCAAACCCATCAACAAAGTTTCCCTTGTAATCCATGATAATGCCACCAATATTGGCCATACTAGGGTTCCCTTTAGCCATTGTCAAAATTCAACTTGAACCACCCAATTCCTGGTGGTTTCCAAATAGTGTTCCTTCTAGCTAGAGAGTTGGAGTTATCAAAGGATTTGGTCTCCAAGTTTATGTTCAATGATTTTTCCATTTTGATCTCTCGGTCAATAGGGCGATGTTTGGTGGTTTCCAAGTGTGTAGAGATACACTTTCAGAAATAAGTCTGGGCCCTATGTCAAAAACTTCCTTGGGGCTTCTCTCAATGTCTCGAAGATCCAATCATTTCTTTCTTTCCAAAGATACTAGAAAAATATGGGGGGGACTTGTCTCTATATTTTCCTAGGAGAGGGTGTTGGAAGGGTTTAGTCCATCCTTAAATAAAGGATTTTTAAGTCTCCATTCATGGTCCAATGTGTATCTAACTTTCTGAAAGCCAATTCCCATACTTCAGCAAAAAACGGGTAGTACAGCAGCAGGTGATCCACCAAATCTTCATCATTTTTTCATAACATGCATCTATTTGGAATCTGGAACCCCCTCTTCCTTAAGTTATATTGGGTTAGTATTCTATTGTGACAAGTCATCCACTAGAAAGAAGAGATTTATTTTAGGTTCCAAGTGTCTATTTCAAACCAGTTTCCATATTCTACTCTGAACACCCTTGTCTGACAACAAACTATAAGCCATCCTGACAGAGAGATTACCCTTGCTTTCTATAGTCCAAAAGAAATCATCCTCAACATTTGAAATGGGGATTTTGGTTAAAGAGAGTAATCCTGTAAGGAATTTTCCAACCTTTTCAAATCTAGTGAAAAGGGGAAACACAAACCTAAGTCTTTCTATTTTTTGACACCCTGCTGACCATGAAGGTAATCACAAACATTCCTACCAAAGAAAAGAAGTGCAAGCTCCATCAAGTTCTTGAAATTAGATAGGGCCAAGGGGGAATCAAGTAGCCAAGGATCTTCCCAGATTTGAATGTTGTTGCCACAACTAAGTTTCCATCTTAACCCTGAGTGAAGAAGTTTCTTCATCTTACAAATATTATTCCAAGCCAAGGACTCAAAAAGGGTGATCATTTGAAATGCACCTGAATAGAGGGTAGTTGCTTAGGTATTTGGCATTCATTATCCTACACCAATCTTTTTTATTCCTTAATTGATCCCACCCCACCTTGGCAAGCAAGGTTTTGTTTGTATATTGGACTTTCTTGATACCCAAACCTCCTCCAGCTTTAGGAAGGAACACCCAATCCCAACTAACCAGAGAAATTTTATTTTTTTCCTTAGTTCCAAACCAAAGGAAAACCCTTTGGATCTTTTCAAAATTTTCAGCAATGTAACTAGGAATTTTGAACATGGAAAGGAAGTACACAGGGATCCCTTGAAGGAAAACAGTAAGGAGTTACAACTTACCAGCATGACTAAGGATCAAACTTTTCCACCCAACCATCTTCCGTTGAATCCTTTCTAGGATAGAATTCCAGAAGTTGGGAGTGACTTCCTTAACAGTGAGAGGGAGACCTAAGTACAATGAAGGAAGGGAGGCACTCACATAGCCCAAAACAACTGTCACACGATCCTACAGGCCAAGGGTGCAGTTAAATAAATAGATCATACTTTTATTATAATTAATGCACTAACTTGAGCAAGCCACATAATTATTGAGGTAAATTTTCCATTTCCTAGCTTCCACGACCAAGTCTTTCTTGAATAGCATAGTGTCATCCACAAACTATTGAATCACAGCTGGGTCTAAAGTGGTGGTCAACTTAACACCTTTGATGAAGCCATCCGACAACATACAAGCAACATTCCTACTGGGCACATCAGCAACCATAATGAATAAATAAGGGGATAGGGGTTCACCTTTTCTAATACCTCTCCTAGCCTCAAAGAAACCATGGGTCAGTCCATTGACCAGAAAAAAATACTTCACCGTGGTTATGAATTCCAAAATAATTTGAATCACTCTTTGATTGAAGTGGAATTTATCAAGCACTTTGGGAAGAAAGTCCCATAGGAATTTCATAAACTTTTGAAATATCAAGCTTAAATGGAATACTCGCACTGTTGCACCAGTCCATAGAATGCAAAATTTCATTAGTGGTAATCACCACATCTAAGATACAGTGACCCAAAACAAATCCTTTTTGGATTGGTCTTATAATTTTATCTAGATGGGGTTTCAAGCGGTTCACTAGGATCTTGGAGAAGATCTTATAAACAGTGTTACATAGGTTGATCGGCTGAAAATCAACCATGTTTGTGGTTCCTCAACTTTTGGAATAAGGGCAATAAATGTGTGATTCACATATTTGAGTAGTTTTCTAGAATTGAAAAAGTCCCTAGCGGCTAGAGTTAGGTCCTCCCCCACAACATCCCAGAAGATCTGGAAGAAATACGAGGGGAAAGCATCAACTCATAGGGCCTTATATGCTCCCATACTGAACACAATAGTCTGAACTTCCTCATGAGTAACAACCCCCAAAATATTATCATTATCCTCTCGAGTTATAGGGTTAGGGAGGGTTTATAGCAGCAGGTCGTCCACCGCCAGATTAGGAGCCTCAACAGGAGATGATAGAGCAAGCTGGAAGTGACCAGTATCCAAGAGGCCAATTTGAATAGGGATAGTAACAACATCCCCTAACTCATTTTTCATTTTTTTTATCTAGTTCCTTTTTCTATGCTTAAGGGTCGACATATGAAAAAAAGATGTATTCCAATCTCCCTTAGTTAGCCATTGAATTTTGGATTTTTGTTTCTAGAATACCTCTTCTTTTTTCAAAATATTTTCCCATTTTGTGCACTCATCCCTCTCTTGCTAGAAAGTCTGCATATTGGTATCCCCTTCCTCCATCCTCTTTTGTGTCACTTTGAGTTTTTCAACTAAAACTTATTTTTGATGAAAAATATCCCCAAACACCCACTTTTTCCACCCCTTAACCATATTTTTGATATGTTTGAGTCTATGGAAAATCCTAAACATGGGGGAGCCATGTACAAGGACATCCCACCAAGCAAAAATCTTATTCCTGAAATCTGGATGGGAGTTCCACATGATCTCAAAATGAGAAAGGGAAAGGACCCACAATAGAGTGTTCATTTAAGAACAACAACAGAGGGTTAAGGTCCAAAATAGTTCAGGGCAAAGCTAAAAGATTGGCATTAAGTAAGCCAGTCCAGTTGGGAGAGAACAATGGAGGATCCAAAGAAGAGAGCTCTGGGTGATCAACAACAAGAGGGTCAATTAGTTATCTTAACACCTCTATATGGTTTATTTGGTTGCACATACATGACCCACTTGAAATAAGTTCATTTAAGGCTCCCTTAAGAATGATTCCCTCATTAAAATACAAGATTGTGAATGCATGGTACTAAATTTATTCCTAAACTAATAATTAATTATTTTGATTTGTTTTGAAGATGTGAAATTGGTCATGTGGATCCAAGACCAATGCCTATCCAATTGGGCTATAGAGTCACACAAACAAAAACAAAAAAAGGAAAATAGTGAATGGAAACATCAAAGGACCGATCTAGGCATATATTCCATCACATTATAGGTATTATACACAAAGCAACTTAATAATCAAAAAATGAACTACATAAATCCACATGAAGAGAATAAATGATCATTACAATGTAATATTTTAAAATGTTCACATTATCAAATGCTCAATACATTCGTGTCAACAACTGTGACAAGAGAGAACCTTAACAAGAAGTTAGCATTCTCTTGAAAATATACAAGTAGCTTTGGAAACATTCTTTGCATAAAAACTAATATAATTTGTCCTTCAAATGTTTCAAAACATCACCCCCTTTTTTTGGTTAGACATAGAATAATTATAGCATTATAGCCCTAGAAAATCCCTACACCTATGAAGTCTACGATCATCACAAAAGAACCAACCTCCCTCCCAAAATTATCAAAATTTTCTCTTAACCAAATACAAGGCATCAACACTATAGCACACAAAAAATCGACGGTTAACAACAATTTGCACCCAAAATCCTCCAAAATAGATGCACCAAATAGACAACAATTCAAATGAATTAATGTGGTAGTTGGGAGATTGATTTGCAATAATGTTGAGAAGATGATGTTGGGTGAATAGAAGTTGTGCCATTATATTTGGTGTTCAATTGCATTTAAAATTCCCTCTTTCATATTAGTGAACTCTTGGACAAGAAACTTTATGCTTTGGAAGCTTTACTAAATCATAAACATCCAACAAGCCCCTTACTTTCACAATCATGGACTTATACCTTTGTATCTTTGTCATAGGCTAAAGGCATTATTATTTTCAGACCTCCAATAAACACTATTATTTGGAGCTTGGGACAGAGTCATGCACGACCCCAACACCCTAATAAATAGTAGTATGCAAAATCCTTCAAACACGTCAAGTTTAGAAGAGAGGGTCACCACCTTGTTAGTCCAACAAGAACAATGTAATTCTTTGTATCAAGCCTATCAACAAACATCAAACCTTTCTAGAAACCAATACCATGGGATGAGAGTATGGAATATCTCATAACTCTAAAACCCTGAAACTCCAACATACACAAGGCAAACACATGTCAAACATCCCCAAACATTAATACCTATTACAAGAACATGAACCATCCCAAAACTTCAACATATGCAAAGCAAAAAAGTATATCAGGCATCCCTAACACCGATACATGGGACGAGAGTATGGAATATCTCGAAACTCCAATGAACCCAATGCAAACACTTACACGACCCTTTAGGATTCTTAGGATTCTAGTAACAAACACTTTCATTGAAATTTTGGGTGGCAAAAATAGGCATGAACACAAAAATTTTGAAAAAATTTGATAAAGGCTCCAACAATGGCTCTAGTTGGGGACAAGAGCCTCCTACAAGCACTATGTGAATCCAAGAAACTCTTATTGTAGACCACAACACAAAATGAAAAACATTATGCGAGAACTAAGAATACTATCACTTCATCACAACATAGTAGGCATGTGATTGCACTAACATAACAAGATTCACAAAATGACACGACATGAACACAACCCATATATATGCATGAGGAACAACAACAACAACAAAAAAAGAACAAGAAACTGACCTACATCCAACAACACATCAAAACAAAAATTTAAATCACCTAGTTGGAAATGACACACATAAAACCTTTTGTAGGCCAAATCTTGCATGAAGACCCATGGTGCTTTTGTAGGCCAAATCATGCACGAAGACCCATGGTGCATGGCCATGAGCAAACTAAATCACTTATCTACCTTCATCAAACACCATCTTGCTAAAGGAACCGGTCTCTTGACCTAAAGCTACCTCTTTCACTCAACTGCAACGAATGTGGCCTCTTTTTAATCACACAAACATGTGATTGCCTCTAAGAGAATGAAGACCAGTTTCACTATCAACCTTGTCATTGCATGGAAACCACAGAACATAGGCCACCAAACCATCCTATAATACATTATGTGTATCCATAGCAACTAGTGACACAACTTGAAAAAATAGGTCAAAACCAAGAGGAATAAAAAAGGAGTCAAACTTTCCAACCTTGTTGCTTGAATTGTACACAAGGAAGCTCATCCTCTAACAACTCAAATTGAAAAATTTGAAGCACCGCCATATAAAAAATTTGAGCAACTAGCTAATTATCAACCCAAAAAAAAAAAAATTCTTATATCAAGAAAAAAAGGTTTTAAAGGGACCCTGACACCCTATACAACACAAGACATCCAACCCAAAGGTTGAAAATAGCAAAAGTGTAGCCAAAAGGATAAGAAACCACTAAACAACAACCTAGATGTCACACACCAAAACGACAAATGTAGCCAAGCTACCAACACAACAAATAAGGATGGCCAACTACACCACCATTGTTCCCTTCCTAATACTCCAAGAACCCTTAACTTAGTGTGGGAGGCACAAGCCTGTTTAGGGAGACCTCACTTCCTTCTTTGAACAATCTTCCACAAAAAATCCTCCTCCAAAAGCTCAAGCAAGGGGAGGGGGCAAGGCTAGCCTCCACTATCCTCAACATTGAAGAAAAATGAGCTACATGCTTTATCCAAGCATCCAATAAACCATGATCTATAGAATCCACTCCTGACACCAAAGGGTCCACAAGTGAGTCAACTAAAACAAGGTCTTGAGAAGAAAACTTGTCAATAATCACTAAAGTCATAGCGGCCCCAACACCAAGTCCACCTCCAACATCTCATTCTCTAAATCAGTAAAATCACCAACAATTAGATGCTCATGCTGGTCATTTTTCCACCAAGTCGCCCTACCTTTCTAGCGACAAGAGCTAAGGAAATCAAAAGCTAGATAATTCGTAGCTAAGCATCTCCTACAGCAAAAAGGGATACCCTAATAGTCAAGTATTCAAATCCACAGTCTATCCCTAAAAAGCAAGACAATATCCCCAGGCAACTCCTTAGAGATGTCAATAACCACGAGAATGCGGGCAAAAGTAATATAGCCATAGTTTACCAACATAGTAGCATCCTATAAAAAATGACCAAAAGCATTGTTGATAGATTCAAATGAGAAATTTCACAAACCTGGAGGAGATTGGGAAGTCTAACCTAGATAGGAAAAATTCTTAAGGATTTTGTAAGAAGGTTAAAGGAAACTTTGGCTTGACAGAGAACAAGTGCTTTCCCCACAACCAAACCCCACCTTCCAACACCTATGTCTTGTCATCGTCTGATTGGAAGGATACCACAAAAAAACATCTAGCACAATGATAGAGTCCAATCCTGCACTCAGTAAGGGACCTCCAAGAATCCAAAGCACATTTGTTCAGTTCTAGAAGGGATGGCCAAAAACCATTGAATTTGCAGATGAAAGTTGATGTTTAAAATGTTCATTGTCTAAGACCTCTTGACCACCGATAACAACTAGGGAGGAAGAACATCGCAAGGGTTTACCCTACTGGGAAGGAAAAACAAGTTCCAACTAAAGGCAAGGACCTCCAAGAGGAGGTGCGAGTAGAGACGCCAAGACCAAAGGAATCCACGCACAAAGATTACAAAACCATGGTAGGGTAGTTGCCAAAACCGAGTGGTGGGAAATCCATTGGGGCACAACCAATGGCTTGCGAAAATGGAACAAAAACACCAAGCTACAAACCTATAAAAGTGAGACCAAGAATAATGGTTGCAACAACACAAGATTTTTCTATCGCATAGGCATTTCTAGATTAATCTAAAAAATTGTTGCTACTCAATATCACCACATATTTTGTATTGAGCCCAAGTGAAGCACTCAAACTTAAGCATACTATCATCCAAAACATAGGAAGCCACATCTCCATAATTAAGGAAGACTTCGTACCCAACTTGGTTCATTTAAAATTCTTGGATGACAAGTTGCCAACATACCTCATTGTCCAACATGCTAATCACCTCCAAATCTATATCATACAAATGATCCATCTCTCCATTTCCCATATCAACATCATAATCGAAACCATGAGTCACCTCTTTAAAAGAACTACATTCTTCAAATTGTCTCATCGTTTCACCTTCATCTTGGTAACCTATTGTGACACGTTTGTTGCAAAAATTAGACATGTGGCACAATCCTTCCTCATTCAACATACCAACACCATTTGATGACCCTATCCAAGTGCGCTCAACATGAAGAAGGCAATAAGTGTTACACCAAAAACAATGCACTATTGTGAGCTTTCAATTATTAGGGTTATGAAAATGTCTCCAATTGCCTACAACTCAACAACTGCTAAATCTATACCTAGCAATGGTGTCAATATGTCGGTATAAATTGACGGGTTGCCACTTACCCAAATAAAAATACAGCTGCAAACACTCAAACTCTTGTGATTTAACAATTATTTCATGTGATTCCCTAGCAACGGTGCCATTCTATTGGGCCCTAAAACCACTCCGCTTCCTAGAACAAATTTTCACTTTAAAGGCCAAGGTTGTCATCATAAAAATAAAACATGTTCATCCATAGACTATGGAGGGTTGTACTTCAACTCTATGAAAGTGGGTTTACTCTCCTACTCTTTGAGCTCATCCACAAACTATGGAGCGTTGAAGATCAACTCTAAGGGGATGCACACGCCTAAGTTGGACAGGTACGACATTCACGAGAGTGTTCCTAGAGGTTTGATAAACAAAATGGACAACCAAAAATGGTGATAGCTAAATCCAAAGATTGTCATTGAGCCAAGAACAATTAGCTTTCTCAACACCTCTATACAATTGATTTGGTTGTGCAAACATGACCCACATGAAATAAGTTCATTTAAGACTCCCTTAAGACTGATTCTCTAGTTAAAGTACAAGATCATGAATGCAAAGTACCAAGTTTTTCCTAAACTATTAATTAATGGTTTTGATTTGTTTTGAAGATGTGATATTAGTTAAGTGGATCCAAGATCGATGCCTATCCAATTTTGCTATAGAGTCACATACAACAGAAAAGAAAATAATGAATGGAAACTTCAAAGGATTTGTCTAGACATATGTTCCACCACATTATAGGCATTATACACAAAACATACTTAATAATCAAAAAATGAACTTCATAAATCCACATGAAGAGAACAAATGGTTATTACAATGTTTTTAATATTTTAAAATGTTGTTACATTCTCAAATGCTCAATACATTCATGTAAGCAACTGTGACAAAAGAGAACCTAAATAGGAAGTTAACATTCCCTGAAGATATAAAAACAACTCTAGAGGCTTTCTTTACATAAAACCCAATACAATTTGTCCTTCATATGTTTCAAAGCATCACCCCCTTTCTGCAACAAGATGTAGCATAATTTTAGCCCTAGAAAATCCCTACACCTGCAAAATCTAGGACTGCAATAGAAGAACCAACCTTCCTTTCAAAAGATCAAAAATTGCTCTTTTAACAGTGGCGTTGACCCTAGTCATAGCATTGTAGCACACAACAAATCAACGATGAACAATAGCTCATGTCCAAAATCCTCCAAAATGGATGCACTAGATGGAGAGGAGATTAGATGAATTAATGAGTTAGCTAGGAGATTGATTTGCAGTAATGATGAGTAGATGAGGGTGCGTGAACGGAAGTCGTGCCATTACATTTGGCGCTCAATTGCATTTAAAATGCCCTCTTTCATATTAGCGGGCTGGTGGACAAGAAACTTTGTGCTTTGGAAGCTTTGCCAAATCATACACACCCAACAAGCCCCTTTCCTTCACAATCATGGACTTATATACCTCTACATCTTTGTCATAGGTTGAAGGCATTACTCTATTCAGACCTCCAATGAACGTTAATAATCGACAATTGGGACAGAGTCATGCAGAGCCCCGACATCCCCGACAATTAGTAGTATGCAACATCCTTCAAATGAGTCGAGCCAGGAAGAGAGGATCTATCACCCCAACAGTTTGACAAGAACAATACAATTCTTTGTATCAAGCCCATCAGCAAACATCAGGTCTTTACCATGGGACGAGAGTATGAAATAACTCAAGATTCCAAAACTGCGACATACCCAAAGCAAACGCAAGTACGTCAAATATCCCCAAACATTGATACACGGTACGAGAATATGGACCACCATGAAACTCCGATACCCCGAGACTCTGAAACATAAACAAGGCAAACACAAGTGTGTCGAACGTCCCCTAATACCGATACCTAGGGCAGGGGTGTGGAATATCCGAAAACTCCGACGAATACAAACACTTACACGCACCTTTAGGATTCTTAGGATTCTAACAAAGACTAAGATTTTCAATGCAATTTTGGGGGGCGAGAAATAGGCATAAACACAAAACAAAAAATTATTTTTTGACAAAGGCTCCAACACTCATGCTTCTTCAAACTAACTTGCATCAATCCCGAGCCACTCAAAAATTATCCAAAGGAATAGGTGTTGATTACAAGGTAGGGAACAATTCCATAGAAATTGATGCAAGTGAGGGTGAAATAGGGATTGAATAAATGATGAATCTATGTGGATTTGTGCAAACGGGAAGAAGACAAATATGGATAGGGATCAGGCCACAAGCCAATTCTAGCATAATAATGTCACCTGTTGATATATTCTTGCATTTAGACATTCCCATCAAAGTGGGCACAAAACTAAATGAGATAGCATGAATATGCTAATTTCACCTTTACAATATAATATGTGTGTGCACACATACACACATATATACAATATATCAATATGTATATGTAAATGTACCTATTTATTTATATACAAACAACCCTCTGCCCCAACTCTCTCCTACTCACACAGTGGGAAATGTATAAAAAATTTGAAAAACACTACAGAAACATAAACCGATATGGCAGTGTTGAAAGTTTCAAGCCCCCTCAATTGCACTACAATAGCATAGTTTCAAACCTCCTCAACTACACTACAATAGCAATGTCGTTGATATCTAAAGTTTCAAACCCCTTCAACTAAACTACAATAGCAATGTTGTCGAGATCCTTATCAATAAGTTTCACAAAATCAAGTAAATGATACTACTCCGTTGGAAATTTATGCATTTGTCATTCAGTGATGAAGGTCCTTGCATCAACGAAGTTGAGCTAGCAGAACAGAGATAACATTTAATCTTATCGTTAGCTTATACAAAGGGTAGCTGCAGACAAATCCTTAAAAATTATCTTGAAGCGGTAAGTTTCAAAAGAGGCTTAAATGTACTTTGTACCCTCCCCAAATGCATGTGTGCAGCTACATAGTGATAAATTGTGTGGGTCAGTTATTGTGCTGAAACACAAGATCAAAAAAATACTTTTCTCCTTAATCTATTTGTGTCCTTCCATACTACATATTCTCTCAATGTGTCTTTGTCTGTGCACACATCATTTATACACATGGCTGTTGTAGCAGTTCATTTCCCTTTCAAGATCATTTTATTTTTCAAAAAGGGTCACATTACATACAATTTTCATGGCCAAACCGATAGGCCAGTAATTCGTGTATCACAACATATTACAAATCTGATTCCATCACAGGGTATGAATACATAAATTTTGTGTGTTACGGATCTTGGAGATCAGGACCAATAGTGATAATATATAGTCCCCACATCCTAAAATCTTGAGGTCTTTACTTGCATGTATATACAATGAATTAATTTCTCCCAGACTGACTCAACCTTTGTAGTTAACCATTTACAAAGTTACAATCATTCTATTGTGTAGGCCCCTAATATGGCTCTTTCAGCCTGTAATGAATGTCCTTTAGTAAAGGCACTACATACAGAACTACCAATTGAAATTATAATGAAGAATCCAAACAATTCCTGCCAACATTATTTTGCCTTGTGTTATTTCCAAACTTTGACTGCACCGTCACGACTGCTGGAAATCAAAAATCTCTGGTTTAGCTGGATTGATGCCATCGATAGAATAGAATCACGGTGACAACCTGCAGAATCAGTTGCAGCTGCAGCAAGGGATGCCTTTGATGTCAACATGATAGAACGCCTGTTTGTTTCCTGTTGCAAGTATACAACTGATTCAACAAAAATCCCCACTAAAATTGTAAAAATTCACAGCTGATACGAAATCTGCTCATCAGCTTCTACCATATCTTGTTCTTACCTGCACAACCTGTACCCCATGAATGGACCGTGTATCATAATATTCTTCCCCAGCTGTCTTCTTTATTGGAGGTCCACAGACACAATAGCTGCGCTCAGGTCTGCCACATGAATGAGGTATGTATAATCAGAAAAATTTCCCACTACTGCAATTACTTCTAAAAATAATTATCAAAATAAACACCATCAGAAATATGTTTTTAATGAAACACTGCAACTATTAAAAAAGACAATTCTGCCTGCCCAATGAAAACAATGACTCTGCTTGCTTAATGAAAAGAAAAAGCAACTAGCACATTCACATGCTAGAAATTCATGGGTTCAAAGACAAATTCGAGGGTTCACTCATTCAGGAGGTACCCAGATCATAAATTTTCATCTAGCTAGGCGATTCTTCCCTTTGAAGCTAACAGCATAAGTCCCCTTGTGGTTTTAAATTTTTGTACAGGTCTCTCAAGCAGATGGAAGTCATTGCCATTGGCCATAGACACTTGGAAACTACTTTTATCAGGACAAATCATCTGTTACTTCAGGTGTGATGCGATCATGAAAAAAGCTTCACAGGTGGTTTGACAAAGATATTCTACTAGCCAGGGGAATGATAGCAGTGGATCTGATTGTTCATGTTAACCTCAAGTTATTAGTTTTTGTACATGATCTAGTTCACCATATTAAACAAATTCACATGAAAAAGGGTTGTCCATATTGCCTCGGAGAGTAAAGTTGCACTAAAAATTAAAACAAATTGTGCGTAACCACATTTCATTCAGTGAATCAGCGACTTTATAAAATAACTGAAGTAAAACAATGAAGAAGTAGCTGTCTTAAAAGAGAAATGCCTTAAGTAAATTGCAAAATTTTGATAAACTTGTGTATGAATATATAATATAATGTGTATTTAATGTAATCAGTGTTATGCCTGCCATTGGTAAGCAGTTGCTCACAACCGGTGTACAATTTGTCGGCTATGAGACTTACATACAGTATGAATACCCTATCTTGACTTTGTATTTTCACGTCAGAGCCATGCAGAGAAAGCTAAAATCAGACCATCTGATAGACTAGTCATTCAAGTATGGACTTTGTGAACTTTCAACACTGAAGTTAATTCAAGTCCCTTGTATGTTAATACATATGGTGTCTATCAATATGACATGATAGTTAAGTGATGTGAATGTATTTATTGGCACATTTCAATGTAATGTCTCATTGCAAATATACAATGTGCCAAACCTATCTAGGAGTCCACATAAGGGAAGCTCAATATCACAATTGGACTACTCGCCAAAAACTCACGAGTTTTTTTTTGAAACGAGTTTTAGAGGCAAGTACTCGTAGTAAAAACTTGCCATTTTTTTCACAAAAACTCGCTGGGTTTTTGGCAAGTTTTTGTGAAAAAAAATGGCAAGTTTTTAAAAAACACTAACGTGATCTAGGTATGAAGCCCGTGGCTGGCAAAAAGGTCATTTTCATCTCATTTTTTCAGTTGTTTTCACTCTTGGCAGAGCAAAAACTCACTCCAAAACATTTTGCACCATTTTTCAGTGATTGTGCATCGAAGAGACAAGATTTGAAGGAAATTTTCATCAGATTTTGAATGCAAATTGGATTTCCAAGTAGGTTTTCTAATTTTTCTTGTTCGATCTTCTTTTTTTTTTTTTTCTCCATTTTTGTTTATTGTATGTTTAAAAAACATCATGAATGAACTGTAAAATAGATTTAAATACATTTATATTGTTGAAAAGAAGATTTTGATTCATCAAAATAAGAATTTGTGACACTTTTTTCTGATTTTTTTACATATTTTGCTGTTTTTTTCATTTTTTTGAAATTTTCTTCAAACCCTAGTTATTTTTTTTATTTTGATTCTTCTTGTTTGTTGATGTTAAATTAATCAAATCTACTCAGATTATATTCTAAGGGAGAATAAGTAAATCCTAGATCTCAATTTACTTATATTAATTCTAAGTCAGATTTCTAAAGTTTTGTTTCAGATCTTCTGATTGCAGAACATCTATCGATTTCAATGTCTACGATAGAAGATTGTCATCATGCTTTATACTTGTAGGAGGAGACACACCTTCAAGGAGAGATGCGCCCCATGAGAGTTTGTGCAAAGTGGAGACACGTCCGCTCATGGGATGTGTCCCTTGAGGGCGCGAGTTTCCTTTAGTCAACCGATACTAATCAGTGGCTAACACAAAACATACGCATGAATTTATCAACCTACGTTTATATAATATGAAGTTCGATCATCATTTATAATTCGAATTTTATTCATGCTCAGAAATTTGAATCTCTTATTTTCAGAAGTTATTTATTTGATGAGTAATTTTGATCACATATAAATGATGATTATGCATAAATGCAATCATCATTTATATCTGACCGAAGCTACCTTAAATCAACACTCCCTCTTAGCTAGGGAAGATAACTTTAAAACAAGTAAGAATAGATATCACCTTACACGTGATATCAAAGATATGGTATGATTCCAAAAATTTGTCAAGTCACATGACATTCTTCATAACACATCTTTATTATGGTATGTGCACTGACATCAGATCATATGATGTCTACCATAATAGTTCATGGCATGTCCACGGATATATATAAATATAGCCACCATGATTATCTCATAGGGAACATAATGATCTTCAATTTTTATATCAAGTCACATGATAACTATCAAGATGTCCACGAGATACTATCATGATATGTCCACAGATATCAAGTCACACGATATCTATCATGATAGTTCAACACATCATTGTAGAGTCATCTCTTTACAATGTCAAATACAAGTGTTCATTATTAGAAAGATCATCACCTTTCAATAATGTACACAGGGGGATAGAGGGCCCATAAAGTCATGGAGTCACACACATAAAAAAAGAGTTTACACATTAAACATCTTTAAATATATTAGTACAACTAAACAATTTGAAATTCAATCATAATATCAAATTACATTTCAACCATACCAAGTTTCTTCTTGAAGTGTTCAACTTTAACTCTGCAGAGAGGCTTGGTGAGAATGTCGGCGGTTTGATCATTTGTACTAATATACTCCAACTGGATCACATTCCTTTCTACCATGTCTCTTCCATAGTGGTAAGGGATCTCAATATGCTTAGATCTATCATGGAATACTGGATTTACTGAAAGCTTGATGCAACTCTGATTATCACAATGGATAATGGTAGGATTCAAGGGCTCACCAAATAGCCCCACTAGCAGTTTCTGGAGCCATACTGCTTCTCGTACCCCCATAGAGGCGGCAATATATTCAACTTCTGTCGAGCTTTGTGCTACTGAAGATTGTTTTCTATTGATCCAAGAGATCATAGCCGATCCTAAACTGAAGCAACATCCTGATGTGCTTTTCCGATCGGTTACACTTCCAGCCCAATCTGAATCAAAGTATCCATGTAGATCTAGTTGGTCATTTTTGTAAAGAAGACCATATCAAATAGTGCCTTGAAGATATCTCAATATGTGTCTCACAGCCATAAGGTGAATTTCCTTTGGCTCACACATGAACTGGCTTAGAGCATTCACTGCATAGCAAATATCAGGTTTGGTGTTAACCAGGTACATCAATGATCCAATCATTTGTCTATATAGAGTGGAATCTGCAAACTTAGATTTTGCTACTGCTTCTTTTAGTTTGTGAAGATTGGTTTCCATAGGTGTAGACATGGGTCTACAATCCAACATTCCAAATCTCTTCAGAATATCAATAGTATACTTTCATTGATTTAGTATGATGCCATCTGATTTCTACCAGACTTCTAAACCCAGCAAGTAATGTAAAATGCCCAAGTCTTTCATGTCAAATTATGAAGTTAGATCCTTCTTTCCTTGAGCAATGAGGTGATCTTCTCTTGTTACTAGCAGGTCATCAACATATAAAATAATTAATAGCATATCACCTTTGATTACCTTAAAATAAAGATTTGGGTTTGCATCATTCTTGGAAAATCCTAGTCCCAAGAGATAGCTGTCAATTCTTTCATACCAGGCCCTGGGAGCCTGTTTAAGTCCATATAGAGCTTTCTTTAATTTGCATACATGTGATTCAGGTTTATGTATCACAAAACCTTCAAGCTGCTCTAGATAGACTTCCTCTTCAATGGTCCCATTCAGGAAGGCAGTTTTCACATCCATTTGATGGATCTTCTAGCCTTTAGCTGCTGCAATAGCTATCACTGCTCTCACAGATATGTACCGGGCAACAAGTGCAAATGTCTCTTCATAATCAATGCCTTCCTCTTTGTGAAAAACCTCTGGCCACAAAGCGTGCCTTGTGTTTTTTTATACTGCCATCAGCAGCATGTTTGATTTTGAAGAGCCATTTGGAAGAAACAACAAATTTCTCTTTTGGTCTAGGCACTATATCCCATACATCGTTTTTCAAAATGGACCGATACTCTTCTGTCATTGCATCCTTCCATACTTGATGTTTGAAGGCTTCTGTAACACTTGTGGGTTCTGAATTGATGATTTCATTCATTAGGGCAACATAGCTAGAGAACCTTTTGGGTCCCTTACTTTCCCTAAAGGTTCCCTTGTGTGCTACATGATTCTCAGCTTCTTTAATCATTTTCCTAGCCCAAAGTGGTCTCTTCTTGTTGTTGTCATTTGGATTTTCTTTTGAGCCAGATTGAAATTCACTTATTGTTTCTTCAAGATACTCCCTCTGAATCTCAGGAGTAGGTTCCACTTCTAAGGCTCTAGGGGAAGTATGAATTTCTATCTCACTTGAACTCCTTGCCTTTTTGAATGCAAGGTTTTCTTCAAAGATGACATCTCTGCTTAGTTCAATTTGTTTCTGCCCAGGTATGAATATCCTGTTTTGGAGGTCTCACTTTATCCCACAAATACCCCTTTCTTTCCAGAAGGTTCTAGTTTGAATCTCTTTTCTTTAGGTACATGAATGTAGACCGGGCAACCAAAGATCCTTAAGTGACTAATGTCAGGTTTTATACACGTGAAAGCTTCTTCAGGAGTCTTGTTGTCTAGATGGGAATGTGGACATCTATTTTGGATGTAAACAGCAGTCCTAGAGGCTCCTGCCCAGAATGAGGTTTCTATGTTCTGGTCAAACAACATTGTTTTTGCAGCTTCTACAATAGTTCTATTTTTCCTTTCAGCAACACCATTTTGTTGAGGGTTGTAGGCTACTGTAAACTCCCTCTTAATCCCAACATTTATGCAGAATTCCTTAAAGATTTCAGAGTATTCCTTCCCATTGTCTATCCTAAGAATTTTGATTTTCTTTCCGGAGAAGTTTTCAGTGAGAACTTTGAACTCCTTGAACCTTTTAAGGATTTCCATTGACTCTTTACACTTAAGAAAATAAATCCAAGTCTTCCTGGAGTAGTCATCTATAAATATTACATAATATAGGAAGCCTGCCATGGAGGGTACAGACATAGGTCCACACAAATCAGAGTGAACCAATTCTAACACTTCTTTGGTCTTACTCAAACTATTATGGAAGGATCCCTTTGTATTCTTTCCTAGGGCACACCCTTTACAAGCTCCTTCATGAGTTTGTTTTAATTTAGGCAATCCTATTACTAGTTTTTCCACAGAGGGTAGGGCACGGAAATGAAGGTGTCCTAATCTTCTATGCCAAATTTCATTTGAATCAGAAGTATCAAGGGTAAGGGCTTGCTTGACTTCAGTGCATAGTTTACAAAGATAACCTTGTCTTATACCTATGGTTTGAGCTTTCTTTATAGTTGAGTTTTTAGGCCATGCCAGAACTTTCCCATCTGTAAAGGTAACCCTATATCCATTGTCTTCAAGAGCAGAGATGGATATAAGATTCCTCTTTATTCCAAGTACGAATAAAACTCTAGTGAGTTGAAGGGAGAGACCAGATTTCAATTTGATGGAGCAAGTTCCAATCCCTTTTACAGGATGTGCAGAATCATCCCCAATAGTTACTTCTTCATCAGTCTCTTCAGTCATAGTGTCTAGGTGTTCTCTAAACCCTGTGATGTGCCTTGAAGAACCACTATCAATTACCTAGTTGTTGATGTTGTTAGATACTTGACTTGATAAGGCTGAATAGAATACAAATTTCTCAAAGTCACGATCTGAATTTGATTTTCCTACTTTAGCAAAGGATGCTTGTTGTTTTGTTCTGTCAAGGCACTTCATTGCATAGTGCCCATATTGATCACATCTAAAACATTGTATTTGAGAAATGTCTTTCCTCTTCTTGAATGATCCTTTTCCATAGGAATTTCTCTTTCTCTTGAATGATCCTTTCTCATAAGAATTTTTCTTACCCCTTTTATTAGATGTTGTGTTAAGCACATAAATATCCTCATCTACGGGTTTCTGTTTGTTTTTTTTTTGTTGATAGTCTTGTTTCTTCTTGTAAGCAATCAGTTCTTAGCCTATCAAATTTAGGGAGTTTAGATCTCGCACTTATTCCTTGAACAAATGACTCCCATGAGTTTGGTAGGCCTCCTAGAGCTATCAGCGTTAACTCCTTGCTATCAATTTGGTATCCAATTGTTGATAGTTGATTCCTTAGTTCAGTGATTCTCATGAAGTATGCATTAATAGTTTCTCGTTTGTTTATTTGAACATTGTTGAGTTGTCTTTTTAATGCAAGAGTCCTACTGGTGTTGTTTATTTCAAAGGTGCTCTCAAGGGATTTGAACATTAGATATGTAGTCTCATGTTTTGACAAAATAAGTACTATATGGTCCCTAACTGCATCTACTAAGATTTTCATGGCTTTCTCATTGTTCTCAATCCATTGAGTTTTCTCTGGATCATCCTCTGGTTCTCTCTTGTTTTCTTTCACAAAGGAGTCTAACTTATTTTCTTTTAGAATCATCATGATTCTGAATTTCCATGATGTGAAGTTGTTTGCACTTTCAAGACGGTCTTCAAATCTGATCACACTTGACATTATGAAGAATGTGATGTGAACTTGATTTCTTTTTTAAAAATACGATTTTCCTAAATAATTTGATTATTTAATTGATTCGGATTTTCTCAACGTGGCTCTGATACCATGTTAAATTAATCAAATCTAATCAGATTATATTGTAAGGGAGAATAAGTAAATCCTAGATCTCAATTTACTTATATTAATTCTAAGTCAGATTTCTAAAGTTTTGTTTCAGATCTTCTGATTGCAGAACATCTATCGATTTCAATGTCTACGATAGAAGATTGTTGTCATGCTTTATACTTGTAGGAGGAGACACACCTTCAAGGAGAGACACGCCCCATGAGAGGACGTGTCTCCATTGTGGAGACACGTCCGCTCATGGGACGTGTCCCTTGAGGGCGCGGGTTTCCTTTAGCCAACCGATACTAATCGGTGGCTAACACAAAACATATGCATGAATTTATCAACTTGCGTTTATATAATATGAAGTTCGATCATCATTTATAATTTGAATTTTATTCATGCTCAGAAATTTGAATCTCTTATTTTCAGAAGTTATTTATTTGATGAGTAATTTCGATCACATATAAATGATGATGATGCATAAATGCAATCATCATTTATATCTGACCGAAGCTACCTTAAATCAACAGTTGAAAACATGTTTAAAACTATATATTAGCTTTAATTTGTTACTAATTTAAAGTAATTTTCTGATTTTTACATTTTTTTGAAACCCTAGTTTATTATTTTCTTTTCTTAATCTTTTTTTTTTTTAATGAAAATGTTTAGAATCTTAGATTAGTTTAGATTTTACTAATTTAAAATAATCTATTTTGATTTAGTTTAATTTAGCTTTTTTAAAATTTTCTATCAAAAAACTAACAAGTTGTGCTTTCACTTTGTATGTGTAGGTTAATTGATAATGGCTTCCGAATCCGCTTCTACCCCTGTCTCAGCCCCATCTGTACCTGGGAGTGGGGAATATGTAGGCACTCGTCCAACAAGAGCTAGAGATCCTGCTTGGAAATATGCATATGAAGGACCAAAACTTGGATCCGTGTATTGCATTAGATGTAACAATGTATACCGTGGAGGCATCAATCGCCTCAAATACCACCTTGCAGGCATCCCTAAAATGATGCTAAAACTTGCATAAACACCAATGAGGAAATAAAAAGACAAATGAATGCAATACTTTCTGCTACAGAAGAAAAAAAGGTGCAAAGAGCGAAGGCAAAAGCGGCAATGCAAGCTGCCAGAGCTTCTTCTCAAGGTGCTCCAATCAACCTTGAGTCACTGTCAGATGATGATGATGTAGCAGCCGGCATAGTGGGCTCTCTTCGTGGTTCATGTATGCGAAGGCAATCGCTGCAACCCACCATCACCTCCATCCCTTCATCTACCTCTAGTAGAGTACCAAGATTGGCACCTACGGGTTCACGCATTGGTGATTTTTTTGTGCCTAGAAACACACCTGGTGCACAAACTTCTTTAGAGGCAACTGGGTGGAATAAGGAGGTGCATGATCAGACAGACGTTGCTTGTGCCGATTTTTGGTACTTCAACAACATCCCTTTCAATATGGCAAGCTCATCTTGCTAGCACAATTTGGTGACCGCATTGACAGTTGTAAGGAAAGGCTACAAGGCGCCTTCACGCAAAGACTTGAGTGGGGGGTTAGTTTATGTTCTTTAATTTATGTTTTTTAAGTTTAATTTATGATTAATTTAAGCTATTTTTTTGTTTACAAATTAAAATTGTGTACTTAACTTCACTTTGTACTTGTAGGTTGCTTAATAATGCAATTGAAAAGGCAAGGGCAGCGATAGAAGAACAAAGAGAAGAATGGCAAAAATATGGCTGCACTATTCTTTATGATGGATGGACAGATGGAAAAAACCGTACCATCATTAATTTTTTGGTTTCTTGCAAAGATGAGGTGGTGTTCTTGAAATCCTTGGATGCCTCTAACACAGTGAAAAATGCAGAAAATTTGGCTAAAATGTTAAGAGCAAGTGTGCATGGAGGTCGGGCTTGAAAATGTGGTGCAAATCATAACTGACAATGCAGCGGCATATGTGGCAGCAGGAAGAATCCTCCAAGATAGACACCACACAATTTTTTGGACGCCATGTGTTGCCCATGTCCTTGACCTTCTTTTGGAGGATATAAGCAAATTAGATTAGGTCACACCGATTGTAGAGGATGGAAAGAGGGTCACTAAATTTATCTACAATCACCCTTGGGTTCTTCACTTGATGAGGGAGCACACCAAAGGGAGAGAATTGGTGAGACCCGGTGTGACAAGGTTTGCAACGGTTTTTTTAACGTTGCAAAGCATTCTTGGTGCATTGATGGCTTTGAAACAAATGTTTGTGAGTCAAGCATGGCTAGACTCAACTTATTCGAAGAAGCCGGAAGGAGATAGAGTTTCAAACATTGTCTTTGACCCCCTCTTTGCACAAAGAGCAACGGAGATTGTGAAGGTAACTTCAAAACTTTGAGTTGAATCTAAATTCAAATTGAATATTTTTTCTTAATGTCTTTCATTGTAAATTTGTAAATTGTAACTCTAGTATTTCTTGCATTTTTAAATTTATATTGTAGGTGTCAAAGCCCTTGGTTAGAGTGCTCTGCTTAGTGGATGGGGATCAAACCCCAATGGGGTATCTTTATGAGGCCATGGATAGGGCCAAGGAGGCTATTAAAAATTATTATCAAGGGGATAACCTCAAATTTGATCCCATTTGGGAGATTATTGACAGGAGGTGGAACAATCAACTCCACCAACCCATCCATGCAGCAGGGTACTTCTTGAACCCCTGTTTCTTCCATTCAAGCACCTATGCAAATCCTACTGGAGAGGTTATGGAGGGCCTCACTACTTGCATTCAACGGATAACATCCACACCTGAGGAGGCAGATCGCATAGTTAATGAATTGCAAAGTTATAGGGAAAAAGGGGTGCACTCTTCTCTTCAGACCTAGCAAAGAGAGCAATAATTAATCAACCACCAGGTATAAAATTTGAAATTTACAAGCTAGAAGTTACAAAAGTTGATAATTACAAGTTACAAGTTTCTAACTCTCTTTTTTTTCTTTGTAGATGTTTGGTGGGCAAATTGGGGTGGAAAAACCCCAAATCTTCAAAAATTTGCCCAACGTGTCTTGTGCCAGCCTTGTAGTTCGTCCAATTGTGAGCGCAATTGGAGCTTGTTTGAGGCCATTCACACAAAGAAGAGGAAAAAACTTGCTCAAAAACGCCTCAATGACCTTGTCTATGTGCAATACAATCTTCGATTGTGCACAAGAAAGGTCCAAGAAATATCAAATGATCCAATTGATTTGGATGAGATAGATCCATATGGTAATTGGACAGGGCGAGGGGAGCAGCCTCCATTGTTTTTCGAGGATGACATTTATGATTTAGAGCGACAAGCAATGGAGGAGGGTGGATTTGCATTCTCATTGGATGACCTTGAGGATGACCCTGAGGAGGAGTCATTGTCAGTGCCACCACCAGCAGCTACAGGAGGATCTACATCCAGGATGGAGGTTGAGGAGCCATAGCCACAAGCATAGCAGGAGCAGAGTCCTACGATTAGACCCTCTTCCGGTCCCTTACTGAGATCTAGACATGGGAAGAGGAAGATGTGATTTTGTAAAAACTGAAATATATTAATGTTTATGTAGTATTTACTTTCAGTTTTACAAAAACAATTTGCTATTTTCATTTTGTTTCAGACTATTATCATATCAACGCATTGAGCATTCCACATGAGGATGCCATTTTGTATCCAATTTTCTTTCAAATCAATCAAATACAGCTTGTTTCTTATATGTACTCATTTATTGACTCATTGGATGCATCTTATCTTTGAATTTTGCAAAAAAAATGTGTTCTTAGTGAAGTTTAAGCAATTTTTTAAGTTGCCGAGTTTTCCCAAGTTTTTTTTTAAAACGGGTTTTTCGGGCTTGTCAAGTACTTGCAAATGGCGAGTATTCCAACTGTACTCAATATATGTCTAATGTCCCATTTAAGAATCTTTGGGGAATACATTTCTCATGTTATAGAAGTTTGACATTGTTTATTTGTCACTAGTGATGAGACAAAACAAAAAGACTATTCAAATGATAATCGTGTGACTTAACTTTAGAGTACAAAACTAGGTAACTGAATCATCACCACCAACTAAGCATAGTGGCTGGGAGGACGACCTCCTACTACCCTAGAAAATCAATGAAAGCACATGAGTACACCCAGCATTCCCTACTAGTGGGTACAGCCCCAGGACAACCAAGGGATGTCGGGACATACCAGAGAGTCCCCACATAGAACTGTGTTTTTCTCTATGGCATGATAATGATTTTGATTTATGTCCAAGCTTTGAATAGACAAACAACATGATAGCATGTACAAATTGTCGACCTTGGAAGAAAGGAGGAATATATACACGGTACTGGATACAAAATATACTATTTAAACCACAATTTGCATAGTCGAACTTGCAAACCAAAAATACTTTATATACTTAAATTTTAGAACTCGGTTAAGCTCAGTAAGATAATAAATTTGGAAACCCTAGGCACCTGAATTTGTGTTTTTCAGTGTTAAGAGTCATTCTATGTCAATTTAGAATCATACAGCTCATACTGCATCAATTCACAACCATCCCACTTTTAGTGGTCAATTTACTCAACAACAAAAAAACACAATTTACAATCATCCCTGCCAAGTCACAAGTTTCAAAGTCACGCACTTCAAAAAAATATTGCAAAAATTCACTGACTCAATAAGTATGGGAACTATGACTAAAGCAATTGTTATTGGTATTGTTTACTCGGATGCAGGGTCTCTTATCTTAACTTTAGGAACTTAGTGATGAAATATTTCCTAATTCGTACATCAATGACATCTCAGGATTAGTAAAGAGTGGAGAAAGCAGTGAGGGTGTGACGGTCGTGGATGTTATCAAATTTTCATAAATGTTTGTGAGTTTATGTTGATTATTGTAAGGAATTTCTAAAAACAGATTAGAAAGTATATAAAAAGATTCGAGAATGTTGATATTCATGTCTTCAACTGCACAGCTTTCATCATTTAGACCAGTGAGATTTCCCCAACGTCACCATTAGTTCTCTGAAGGATGAAGATTTGTTCATAAATAAATAGGATTTGGTGTCGGTAAAAACATTGTGATAAATTATGAAAATCATATGCATGATGAAGGTTCGTTTAGTCTTGAAGGCCTTAGCTTGGGCTTGATCTTGAAGGCCTTAATGTTTAAACCCTCACCATTAAGGTTTAAAACCTAAGCTTGGTTTAGGATTTAAGAAACTAATTGCCTAACTACTCTTGCCCTTAAAATAAATAACATTTTTTTGAAAAACAAGGTTCCATAAGGATACATTCCCTTTGAAATTGGAAATTTTCCAAAATGGGAACACAAGGATGGGGAGAAAACATCCCTGCTGCTACCCAACCACCACCAACTAGCGAGGCCATCCCCAAGACACCTTTGCTGAAGCAAGGGTCATCTCTAGGACATCCCCCCTATTGGGAACATTGGGGATGTGCCCATATTCCCAAGACAACCTAGGGAGAGTTTCCTCCTATTGGGGACATTGGGAGAATGCCCCAACATCCCTAGGACGACCTAGGAACTCCTAGGAGTCTCTCAACTGTCTCAGGGATGCCGAGAAGTTTGCATGACCTGGGCAGCAATAAAGTTCATTTTTGCAACAAAAAAAAAAAATCTTTATCTTGATAACAAATTTTGATTTGCATCAAAGCTTTAAACAGACAGACAAAGTGATTGTACAAATGATTGACCTTGGAAGAAAGAAGGAATATGTGGATGGTATCGGAGGCAAAAAAAAAGAATTCATTGTTTTTGTTTACTATGATGAATGCTCTTTTGTCTTGAATTTAGGAAGTTGGTGATCAAATACTTCTTAATTTGTACATCGATGACACCTCAAGCTTAGTAGAGAGTGGAAAAAGCAGTGAGCATGGGGTGGTGGTGACTGCTATCAAGTTTTCATTAATGTTCGAATTTTTGTTGACTACTATAAAGAGTTTCTAAAAGCAGTGAAGAAATGAATAAAAAGATTCCAAAATGATGATATTCCTATCTTCAACTACACAGCACTCTTTATGTAGAGTCTAGACCAATCAGACTCTCTACCTTCACCATTAGTTCTCTGAAAAATAAAAATTTGGTCAAAAATAATGACTTGGTGTCAAAGAACACAGTGATAAAATCTTAAAAAAAGGCATGCACCATGAAGGTCTGTGTAGTTTTGAAGGCCTTAATTTGGGCCATGGCAATGTCCCAAGGACTATAGAAGGGGCTCTGCCTTCATAGCCCCCTAGAAGGAGCACTACCTATCAACTCTGCTAGGGGCTCTGCCCTCAAACACCCACTTTAGTTTTAAAAGCCAAAAACAAAATTTGTTTTGGTCCCATGTTCCATTGTCTAGAATATCTATACATATTTGCACCACTAGTTGTCGTCCCCATATCTAGGTCCATGGTCCCCATCCCCCATTCCGAAACTCCATGTATCAATGAAAAAAATTAAAAAAGAGTCCCTTAGGGCCTTACCTAAATGAGAATGTTTCAATGAAACGAATATTTGTTAAGCAACTAAAGAATGAGTATGTGCCTTTATCAATCCAATGCTATTCAATCTCAATCTCAAGTAATGCTAAATCATCAAAATTCCAATCTACTCTAGAAAAATCCAAATCTGGATTATAAAAAATGAGGTTCAAACTGAAATAAAACTAGTGTTTTATACACATTGATTTCACCAATTATAATGCAAATTAATAGTGAATTTTTCATACATTGTGATTAAAAAGCCTAAACATTTCTACTTATGATTGGAAAAAATGGGCAATTTAATCTAAATTGCACTACACATACCCATGCTACAAGTAATCATAAATTTTCCCAAATTTAAAGCATAATCATTACGGTTTCTAATGTTAAACCCTAAAATTAGGGTTTTTGCTATGTTTCTCAGGGACAAGTTCACATAGTGACTATGTTTCAAGGATGCATGCGCACCTTGGAAACATCCCCCATCATACCCTATCTACAATTTTCTTGCGGAATTGTTCCAAAAAAGGTGGTTGTGTGAAACAATGGCCAATCATCCCTGTACTAAAATGGTGTAAATTTTATTTTTTTAAAGTCCAAGTTTGATAATAAATAAATATTGCATTCCCTTGTATTATGGGCCCCTAGACTACACTCAGCTCTAAATGACTAAAAGACAGCTCCCTCTTCCATTTAAAATCATTTTTACATGCCAAAAAAATTGCAGCAAAGTTGAAGGAAAAAAAGCATTGTGAAAAGCAAGGCGCAGCTTGAGATAACAAAACTAGGGAGTCAAGGTACAACATTTATGAGCAATAAGCACTAACGAGAAGTAGGGCAGTAGCAGAGCCAGGTTTATGCTGCTTTTTCTTTTCTTTTCTTTTTTCAAAATTACAAATAAGAAAAAAATTATTTGATTTTTTACATTTTCAATTTGCACTTGCATTCTTTTTTCTCACAAAACATGGGTAATAGCAATGGCAGTAGTGAACTTGAAATGGAAGAAAGAAATATAAGATTTTCAAGCTCAATTGGAAGTTCATCAAGGTGTGGGAGTGTCGTACATGAAGGAGAACAACCACATAACCCATTTGAGTGTCCTTCCACCATCTTGAAAACCTATGCAAAAGGCCCTTCCAAACCCTCTATAAATCTCTTCTCCAATTTATGACATCTCTAGACAAAGACAAAAAGATAATTTAGGGAGAGTACAGTGTGGTTCTCTCATATTTGCCACAAAAAAATTTACAAGCTACACCATCATTTATAGTCACCTCTTGGGCATTATAGGACATGTGATTAAGGTTTTTTGAAATGTAAAAAAGAATGAGAAGGCAAAGGTTAATAGATTGTTTATGCAGGGTGAAGGTCTATGGGTATGTTGATGCCAATACACTCTGCACCATTGGCTATGCCATCCATGGTTGCTAGTGATACTAGTGATGTTTCTACAAGAGGAAAGAGAAATATTGGTGGTAGTAAGAGGCTAGAGACAATTGCAAGTATGCTAAAAATGCAAGGTCAAGAAGTGGCATTGTCTTCCATTGCCAATTTTTTCTTTGCCCATGCCATCCATTTTCATGAGGCACATTCTTATTTCAAACAAATGCTGAAAGATGCAATTTTCGTTGGTGCCTCATTTACCCCCTCGGAGAAGATAAACTATTTGCTGCTTTCCTTGATAAAGATTACTCTAAGGTGAATTTGGTGATTGAAGGCAGAAGGCAAACTTGGATGAGTATAGGTTGCTCTATTATCATTAATGGGTGGACTAATATTAGTCTTTAGACATCAGCTAATCATCAACCCCACAGTCACATACTATGTCACAAGGTTTGAGTTCGAGTTCATGTTTGACAACAATAAAATTTGAATGAAGTTCAATAAGAAGAAAAAATTCAAAAAAAAATTGTGATTAAATTCGCCTTATATAAATTTGATTTTTTTTAAATATAACTAATAAATTTGAATTTTTTTTAAATATAAGTAATAAATCCAAAAAAATAAAACAATATTATGTTAAATTTGAATACATTATAATAAATGTAAAAATATTATAATATAAATATGTTTAAAGTTTTAATTTACGAATAAATATATTTATAATAAATTCAATTTATAAATATAATAGTAAAACAGGAAATATATAATATATAAAATATAAAATAATATATATATTAAAAATACAATAATAAAATATATAAAATATAAAATAATATATATATTAAAAATACAATAATAAAATATATAAAATATAAAATAATATATGTATTAAAAATACAATAATAAAATATATAAAAGGAGAAATAAAGTCTGCAGCAGCAGTAGGTATAATCAGAAGAAAGATAATAAAATATGAGATATCTGCTGGAGAAAATATTGTTGCTGCAGGAACATTATTGGGAGGTAAATGTAGAAAATAAATGAAGAATATATATATATGAACACCATACAATACAAGTAAAGAATAATTATATATATAGATATATGTATAAATAGCAATCAATATAAATAAAGGAATAACTATATAGAATATATATATATATATATATATATACCAATCAATCATCAATTGGAATCTGAGGAATTAATACATTATTGCAAATCAGCAAAAAGGAGAATATCTTCTGAATATTATATCAGCGAATATCTTTAGAAATACACCTCATAATTCAAGCATCGAATGTCACAGAAAATTAGAAGGCAAGTAGGAAGGTCGGAGTGAGTTATCTGCCACTCAAGGACAGAATCAATAACTATTGCAAATGCTGTTGTGTATATAGCCCTCTCATGTGTTAATAACCACTGTGGTATGCTCCATTTTGATTATTCTAGGTAATGATATATTTTTATTGACATAATTGTATTCATTACACTCAACAAACAACCATGGGTGGAGAAAGGAGGGGGGAATAGCAGTAGATTGAGCAGATACTAGACATCTTCCTAGGTATGCCACTCCTTAATGGATGTATTTGTGCGCCTCTTGGAGCCAAGGGGGTGTCTACGAGCCACCTATGGTAAGCCCTTCTCCCCAACCTCCACATGGATTGGTGGTTGAGATGAAATTAAGTAAGTTTCAGTCATAAGAGGAATGGATAAGGTAGCAAGGGTAGGGAATGCAGATACAAGTTGTCCACCAGGCAGACCACCCCATGTGGTATGTCTAAGTGTGTATCCTAAGGGCCAAGAGGGATGGTATATCTGCTCTTGGGCTTGGTGTGATAGCTTCAGTTGGACCTATCATGCTTCTCATCCACTTTCCCTTATGATCCAACTCCACATGTGAATTATAAATATTATGTGGTCGTATACTTGGATATTTGCATGATTTGAATAGATAAACATTTACTATATATATGTCTAATTATATGAATTATATTCCAATATTATCTAACATGATTGCAAGACCTAAACTAAGATTTATCTGGCTTAAAGCATTTAATTGATAAGTTGTAACCCTAACTGCATTAGCTTGTGTTTCTAGGGCAAGAATTAGGGTTTTCTCAAAAGGGGACATTACAAATAGCTTAAAAACTTGCATCCACGTAATTGACGAGTATTTGGCTCAATGAAATAGCTCATGGTAAAGGCTAAGGGAGCTATTAGGACCAAGATGCACAATGAGGAGAAATACACACCAATATGAGAGATCATTAATGACAAATGGGATCAGCAAATGCTTTGCTACCTTGATGTCATCAAATACCATCTAAATCCAACATTGATTTAAAATTAAGTCCTCAAAGATGATGTAGAAGTGACAAGATGACCTCCTCAAGTGCATTGAGAGATTTTTTCCTAATGCGAACAGGCAATAGGCAAGTATTGCAAAATCGTCCATGTAAAATCGTTCATGTACTAGTAGACAAAGGAATTCTTCTCAAATGTATTTGATATAGACTCTCAAACAACCTTGAAACCAAGTGTTTGCAGTCAATTTTGTCTTTTCTCTTTTTGAACTTGAACTTTGGCAAACATTACAAATATTAGATAAACCATATAATATTGATAATTTTTGGTTTTGGTAGGACAGTGGTGGGAGTTTTTCGGCAAGTCAAATACCTATGATGTATGGCAATACGCATTTTGAGCCAAACTTACAGGTTTTCCACTTGTGAGAATTCTTGGAGTGTATTTGAACCATATTTCAAAAACCCGCCAATTACTCACAGAACCATGAGTAACTTGCTTAAAGACTCGTTGCTAAGTACTCAATTGGCAAGTATTTGGCTAAGTTACCAGTTCGAGTTCAACTTTAGTATGTAGATTAGACAAAAAAAAATGGGGGTTGAGTTCGTTTTGGGTTTTTCATATAAAAAATATACAAAAATTATACATATATAAATATATTAACTTTAAAAAGAGTGATAATCACATACCATACATTTGATAAACAAAACAAGCATAAAAAATTTAAATATTTATGTGCAACTCCCTTTTTTTGGACCCCATGAAGAAAGTTAATAGGGTTACACGGGGAAGCGTCCCTTGTCCCAAAACCCCCTGTCCCCATCCCCTATCGTCCCGGGACGGGGGGATGCAAGGGGACGTCCCCCTGCCGTCCCCGAAACAACAAAATTCATAGGAAACGCCAGGAATCGTTTATGGCAGTTTGGGGACGGTTCCCAGTCCCCAGTACGGATTGGGGATGTTGGAAACGTCCCCAATCGTACTGCCGTCCCCCGTAGGCTAAGAGCTTCAAACATTAAAAAACAATAAAAAATTCAATTTTTTTAAAGTTTATTAAACTTCTACCTACATGCTCTGATACCACCGTTAAGATCAGGGATTATCATGAAAGCTATAATTAACAATAACCAAATTGTTGATCATACAAAAGGTGGTATGAGAAATTGATAAAGTCCTACACAGTGCAAGAATAGGATAAATTTTGAAGGTTCCACATTATGTATTGTTTAAATCAAAACAAGACATCTTTGGGAGAGGAGTTTTTAATGGACCTAATGTAGCTAATTGATGTATTATTCAATATGTAATTTACTTTTCTCTAATGTGATGTAAGAGATACTCTTCAATACATATGACAAATATTTTAGAACAAAAAAGGTGATGATTATATAGAGTAAATAGTTAGCACACAGCTTGAGAAAAGAGTATTTCTTAATGAATATATCTTTATTTGTATCTTCCTTGACCAAAAGTCAGAATATATATAGTTCTGAGTCTTTGGATATTCATAGCCCGAATGAGGCTTAATTTCATAAACTGTTGTATTTAATATTTTGATTTTCATGTTTGCACTTTGAGACTTCTGGATACATGTTTGAGACATTTGGATATTGATAGACCATGGTTTTATTGATGTTTGATACTGCTGTGATAAATTTTATAATGCTTTAATGACATTTCTTATGCTGTTATAGTACTACTCTCACGATTTATTTGCATATTGATATTGTTGTTATCAATTATTAATTTATTGACATACTCTCTTTCCCTCTCTCTCTCTCTAATATATTAATAAATTTTGAAAAAATCATATATATATATATATATATATGTGTGTGTGTGTGTGTGTGTGTGTATTTTGTATGTCGCCGTCCCCTGTCATCCCCCAAAAATTGCCCCTTAGGAAACATCTCGGAAACGCGTCCCCTCGTCCCCGTCCCCGAAACGCCGTGGAACATAGCTCATTAATCATCACTAGACAGAGAAACAAGGAGGAAAAGCTTCAGCAAACGATGGCAGCCAGTAGATGGAAGCCCCTATGCCCACCCATTTCACATATCAGCAATGCCTCTCCAATTGTGCCACTCTCATTTCTGTTTTTCAATAGCTCTCTAGTGGAATCATTTATTTCTACAACTACCCTGCTTTTGTTAAAACTTAAGAGAGAAACAACAAGATGAAGAGGGGTTACTTTAAGAATGATAAAATAATATATTTTTTTAAATTCTGGGCGGATTATGTCAGATTCATCATGGATTCATTCCTTCATCTGGAATGAACCCACAGGCAGATGACTGGACATTGGCCGAATTCCCTCAAGTACCAGACCTGGATCAAGACCATATATGAATCAAACCTGAATTTTGGCATGCCCCTGACGAACTGGCTACATAGTGAGTTCATTAAATTCTGATCTGACTATTGCATGTGCTTATTTCTGCCATTCAGTCAATTTCTGGTACTGCTCCCCAAATGCCCTTTTTTTTTGCTCCTTGAATGTTGCTCCTGCTGTTCTGCTGCAAAAGATTCTTCTTTATGCATTTGCAAGACTGAAACAACTGCCTTAATTCTGCTATTTGCTGATGTAACTGCCTTTATTCTGCTATTACCTGCTATAAGCGTTGGCCCTCTAAACATTAACTTGTTCTTTTTCTTTTGAAAATTCACAGCAGTGTGAAAATATTAATGATATTCATGATTCTGTATTTACAAATGGAGAGAAGATCTCCTTATAAGGAAAAATAGAAAACAATGTTTCTAAAAGAAACAATCGTTAACTGACGAAAACAAAAGCAAAAAAACAGGAAGTCGGAAATTACTAAAAGAAAACAAACGACTAACTAAAGTTGAATAAAAGCAAAGATGATCATTAATATTACATTTAATATTTTAATAAATTAATACCCTCCCTTAATGGTCATCGTACAAAACAAAAACTGAGTCTGCCCATATTGTGCTAGTCATCAAAATGCATAGTATGCAAACTCCTTCTACTCAATCTGCTCCGCCACAAGAGCACTTTGCTGAGATGCTTCTTGGTTGGACTTCTCATCAACCAACCGCTTTCTGCAATACCTTTGTATATGACCAATCTTCCCACAGTAATGGCAAGTAATAGACTTCTTGGAGCTCTCCTCTAAATTGGCTCATCCTTTCTGCTGAGTGGACTTGCCTTTGCCAACGTCCTTGGCAATAAATGCTTGTTCAACACTAGGAGATTCACTGTTGCTCCCAAACTATTTCCTCCACCTATCCTACTGCAAAACCTTGTTGCACAACTCATCGAACTTCAAGTCAACATTGGTGGATGTAATGATGAGCGTTTCAATGAAGTGCTCGTAGGAACGTGGCAAACTCTTCAAAGTGATCACCACCATATCCTCCTCTTCCATCTTACGACCAATGGCCTCCAATTGATCGCGATTATTTTTTATTTTCATCAAGTGCTCCTGCAAAAACACTTGGTCATCCATCATAAAAGAGAAAAGCATATTCTTCATAAAGAAAGCCCTTCCATTGTCTAAGGTCTCATGCAGATATTTCAAATGCTTCCAGATCTCCGCAATAGATTTACCAGATGGTATTTCTAGTAACATTTCATCGGCGATAGATAATTTAAGAAGCATGACTACCTCCCTATTACCTCCATCATACTTGTCTTGATCCTTCCCAGCAAAAGTGGGACAAGTTTTTGTACCTGGGACAAGCACATCCAAACACCGGTACTCAAAAATGGTAAGCATCCTCTGCTTCCACGTGTTGTAATTCTTTCCATTGAACCTCTGCGAACTTTCCAACATAACATTGGACAAAGACGCCATCCCTCCCATTTTCCAAAGCATGAAAAACAAGGTAACTCTATGATCATCTAGCAAAACACTGGATAATCAACCAGCACAACACCCAATTTTTCAAAAATCATCTAAAAAAGAGGCTCAGAAACTGTGAGATTTTTTTTAGAAAAACCCTTGAAAACTCTAAAAGTTAAGATTTTTTTCAAAAAAAAAATCCTCGAGAAGCTTCTGAAAGATTGCAAAAATTTTATAGAAAATTTTTCAAAAACTCTATGTAAATTTTTTAAGAAAAATTTGGAAAACTCTATACAAAAATTTTATTTTTCCCAAAATTTCTTTCAAAACTAGCTCAAAATAAAAAAAATTCTTCAAACTACCATGAAAACTCAAAAAATTACTGTAAACCCTCAAACAGCAAAAAAATCACGAGCAGAAAGAAACCCTAGCTCGTGTCAAACCCACGAACAGCAAATAAATCCCGTCAAAAAACTTAACACAAACCCACACATGGAGAAAGACACTGGTCCGTCACAGAAATTTCTAGATAAAATCCACAAATTTTGAAAGTAGAAGATACAAAAATAGAAAGGCGCGAGACCCACGATTTTAAACAAATCATCCAGAAAACCTAGGCGCTATTGTAGAGAGGCGCGATTTAGAAAGAAGCACCTAGTTGCAGTAATAGCTCACGACTTGTAGAAGATCGTCCAAAAGATGACGCGAAATCGCATCTAGAACACAAAGAAAGTCGTGCCCAAAAAAGAGACAGACCCGCGACTGTAAAAACGCGATTTCCTTTTGATGAAAAAAAAGAAAACCCACGACACCTTCAAAAATTTCACGCTCAGAAAAAATCTCGACCCAATTGAAGTCCCGATTTCTGAAAAAAATGCCCAGAAAAAAACGATTTCTACCCTTGAAAAAGTCTGCCAAAAAAAAAACATGATTTTGCCTTCAACGAACCCACGATTTTGACCAGGAATAGAGGTGCGTTTTTTTTTACCAGGTAAAAACCCTTGAAATATTTCTGCAATCTCTTCCTCATAAAACACTTAAATAAAAAAAAGTTCAAATTTTTTTTTTCTAAACCCTCGAAAAAATTTCTAACCAATTTCAAGCCTAAGCTCTAATACCATGAAAATATTAATGATATTCAAGATTTTGTATTTACAAATGGAGAGAAAATATCCTTATAAGGAAAAATAGAAGATGAAGAAACAATCGTTAACTGACGAAAACAAAAGCAGAAAAACAGGAAGTCAAAAATTACTAAAAACTAACTAAAAAAAAATAGACGACTAACTAAAGCTGAATAAAAGCAAAGATGACCATTAATATTACATTTAATATTTTAATACGGTGTAACAAGTTTATATGTGTAGTGAACTCTAATTTTAATCAATACATGAAGGAAATTAGTAATATGTTCCCTAAATTCAGTAATATGCATGTCTTTGAAGAAAAATTTTACAATCTATGTTTTTTAATGTTCAGAAAATTAGCCAGGTTTTTCCACAAGTTTTTGTGAAGCCCAACCTTTTATTTAAGTTTGGGTCAGCCGATTTATTGCTAGGTCCAAGTTTTTCAACTATGATCTGAACCATAATGTTGAGACTCAGACTTGGCAAACCATTTTTTGGTTGACTCAAATTTGGCACCAAAGCTCCAAAAAACTAGGCAATTAAAAAAATATATGATATACAAAAAATATGTTATTAAATGGTTTTTTGTTTGAAAATTTCAAGTTGTCTCTCTCCTTGACTTGCAGACTCAGCTGAGTCTTCAAGTCAAGGCTGCAGATACACCAGGCCTGACTCAGACTTGCTGAGTCTCAATACTATTGTTTGAACACACACACTTTAAGAAACATAATTGTTTGACTAAAAAGCAAATAAATGATGTGGCGGTTGTTCATCACAACCTCCAGCTATGGCTCAGAAAAGCTTAAGGTCAAAAAAACTTTCTAAGTTAAACTGCTAAATTATAATTATTGTTGCAATTTGCAAATCTGAAATCAAATTGATATTCATGCATAATGTTAACGCTCATACATTACAAACTTTTGCCTTGATTACAATGTTGTAGCATGTGTTGTAGTTGTCAGGGGTGACCTGTTTTGCTGGGATAAAACATCAGCATGTAATGTTTTGTTTTGCAACAATAATTGGTCTGTGGCATTCTGTTCAATCAGCATCTAGCATTTTGATTTTCAACAATAAAACCATCTTCTATATCATATTCTGTGGCATGTTCTGTTCAATGGCAATAAACATCTGCTTGTAACATTTTCTGTGTTACAGCAGTAATAAGATCTGAGTTGGTTTTTTCATCAATGACCTTCACAGCATATATTCTGCGGCATGTTGTATTCAGCAGCAATAATCACTAGTCTGGAAAATTTTCTATATTAGAGCAGTAATAAAATCTGAATTGGTGTTGTCCTCAATGACCTTTGCAGCATATAGTGCATGTGTATTGAGTCTTTTGGAACTCAGTTACAAGGACAAAGCTGTCATTAAGTTGACCCCATCCTTGTCTGCATCAAGGAGGCATTTGATAAACATGACCGCAAGCAAGTGCATGCAAACCAAGACAATGGAGCTCCTCCTAGTTGACCATAGCCTTGTCAGCTCCCACTCTATTTTGTTACTTTGTATTTTGGAATATTACATTATTATTTGTAAGTTACTAAGTTCAAAGTTATAAATGATTTCTAGGTTTGAACTTCTATCTTCGAGATAGTGTATGTAACATGCATTATAATCAGCATAATTAATGAACAAATTCTATATTTCATGGCTTAACAATCTTATTTCATTGAACTTTTTATCTAAAATGCAATTTAATCGGCATGAAAAAAATTAAATTAAAAATGTGTATCTTTTCTATATTTGAGTTTTTCAGCATTTTTTGAATTTCATGATTAAATGAAAATCCCAAGTAATTTAATTAAAAGTTTATAACTATGCTTTTGGTTTACCAAGTGAATCCCAATCCCAATTAATGCTCTACTAAGGTCCATATATCCAAATAGATGATTACCGTATTTGTGTTCATGCTTAGATCACTCTACTTGATGAAATAATAGATGGGCACAGTCAAAAGAACATTCAGAAATGTCCCCATTTTCCGACCGATCACCCAACGAAGTCTAAATTTATTAATTAAATATTAAATCGTCCTAAGTAACATTTTGGACATTTATATTTAATTAATTGATATATTATTAAAGGTAACTTTATTAAAAGCATTGTGAAATTATTAAATAAAGTCACTTTAGAAAGGCAAAATATATATAATATTAAAAATTAAAAGGTGGTGAAAAGGAATTCATTGATATCTTGTGAAAATTATCTTCGGGAGTATTTTGGGAGAGCTTGGCTTTTTGGAAACTTGAGGACGAAAACCCTCGAGTTGGTGGATTAGACGAAAACCCAAATCCATTTACAGGTGAATTCATCGCAGGATTCGCATTGTGCTTCATTGATCAGTTGTTCAATTGTGGGAAATTTGTGTCTTCTATGAAGACAAATTTCAGAGGTTAGGTTTGCTATCAGAGTTCGAAGGTTTCCTGGTTATTCATCATATGAAGAGTTTAATTGGAGAATTGCCAGTCATAAATATGACGCTTACTGCAGATTAGAAATATTAATTATTATTATTCCTGTTCATGTCAGAGTCGTGCTACTGCAGAAAACACCTTCAGTAATCCTTCATTATTATAAAGGGGTCAATTGCTGGTGCCACCTCTTCTAATATAGCAGCTAAGTTAAGTTTACGCAATTGCCAATATGAATCGCAGCTAAATAAAGGAATGGTTTGAATCAATTTTGGGCTAATAGTACCAACATAGCTATTAATGAAGAGTATCGCCAACTTGGATAGTCGAAGGATTCATTAGGTGATTCATTTGTTAACAAATAGGCGTGTGATTAGAATGGGAAGGAATGATATCTGTTTATTAAGATGTTCAAACTAGGCACAGCCCTCCTAAATTACGTAAGTGTCCATATTTGCACTGTACCACCCAATCTTGGTATCGTGAAAGTATTCATCCACCACATAATGGAGATGGTGATAGAAATAAAATAAACTGTTGAGCTTTGGGAGCGTATGTTAAGGAAGTGGCTAACATATGTCTTTGGAAACTGACGGAGAACGGATGGTTAAATCGCACCATTCCTATGCCGCAAGGACTTATGAAATAAGTCCTATGTAGCTATCAAAAGTCCATTTCATTAACTAACTGGGTCAGTGCAGCCAAACAAGGGGAGACTATTCAATGTTTAAATTCCATCGAATGGTCCTTGCTGGGCAGACTTGAGACTATAATAAGGCACTGCATGTTATGGGAGTGTTGGAAGGTGAAAGATGGGTCGTGGGATATGCACAAGCTGATATCCAACGCGCAGTGGGTGCCACATACTCAGGCAAGTACAAGGCGTCTAAGTCTGCTGAATATTGAGGTTAGAACCTTATAAATCAATTTATGTAATCTTTAATTATTGAGATTAACTCCCATGTAAACTTTGATATTTTCAATCATTGCAAATGGCGCCAACTGTATGTTTAAATTCTCTGTCAAATCTGTGATATCTAGTTAAGTTATGGATATCTATATGATGATATTATGATCCAAACAACCATTCAACGAATTAATTCTGAGAACTGCAATTAGAGAACGATTTAAAAGAATTGTTTGATGAAATGCCAATACGGTGAAATTGTGGGAAGTGTCAATCTTAGTTTGGAATCGGGTCAGATTATTATATATTCTTTGTATATTTCGCAGAAATCTGTTGCTAACAGGATAACAAAAGAGTTTAATGCATAAAGAGGAGCCACACCTGAAGTGGTTCCACAGTCGTATCCTCAAATCTGTTCCTCCAGTTAACAAATCGCCACCTGACAATGGTAGCAATGAGCGGATACCGGGAAGTCGAGGTGGTGGTTCATTTAACTCATCCACTCCATATTTTGAATTTGCAGTTCTTTTAGAGTGAAGGGTGACTCCAGACTTCAGAGCAGATTGACTTGAGGGCCTGGCTAATGCAGCAGGAATCTCAGAAACATCTGCACCAGCTTCAGAGCATGGTAGTCGAAAGACCTGTAGAATGAGTTTCAAGAAGGAATCTTAAAGAAGTAATAATTTTATCCAACAAACAAGATCTTGAAAGAACTGCACAGCCAATACCTGCTGACAGCTACCATCCTTCGCATTCCACAGAGCCACCTCATTGATCCCTGCAGCTACAAAAATCAGCGGATCACCTGTTGTATGTGGGAAAGAATTTAGAGCTGCAGCATGAAGACACATTTTCTCTATAGAGCAAGCCATAGGATGCTGCCATGTATTTACAGGGATATGAAACCTCACATCCCATAGGGTTAGGAACCCTCTGGATGAGCCCGAAACAAGCCAACTCTGAAATGGATCCACCACGACTGCAGAAATGTAACCCTCTTTTGGACTTGCTTTCAATGTCCATGCATTAATCTGTGCCCTTAAGTCCCAAAGATGAATACCATTATGTTGGGTGCTGTAAAGAATCATTGGAGGACCTTCTGTAGCAAAATTTTGCAAACTTAACACTGCTCCTTCCTTAGTCTCTTTCTTTGCAACATCTTCAGTGCTAGTGTACTTATCAATGCTGCCATCTTCTCTTGAAAGATAATTCACAGAAAATACATGTATTCTGCCACTGCTAGACGCCACAGCAACTTGTGGTCCATTTGCAAACATTGCAACATGAAGTGCTCGGCCATCACCTATGGAGTAGGTCAACCTTGACCGAAAAGTAATGTCTTTTTCTAGTCTTCGGCTATCCCAGATTTTAACTGTACAATCATCTGATGCGCTTACAAAAAAGTTATGATCATGTGAAACTGCAATGTCATTGACAGCTAACTGATGCTCTTGAAGATGTGCCACCAAAATTCCACGAGGTCGCCATGCACGATCTGTGACAGATGCTCCAGAGTAAGATGACAATACAGTTGCATCTGCTAGTGATGGAGAACCCGCAGTTACACTCATTGCCAGTAAAGAGCTCTTAGAATCATCGGAAATAGCTATATCTTTGAACTTATTCATCATGTTAGTTATGTCATCATTTTCTCTTCCAGCAGCATCTCTCAGGACTTTATTTACTTGTCTAGTAGAAGCAAAGCTGCTATTTAAAATAGAACCACTAACCAATTTGGAAGGAAAAGGACCTACCATACTAGTAGATTTCTGTATCATATCTGCAGCAGGCATGGACGAGTGACCAGTACCCAAAGTCCACTGTGAGGAAACAACAGAGCCAGCAACTTGTGCTCCAGAAAAAGTTGTCATCAAAATAGGCGTTGCACCTTGCGGACCTACAACATCCTTGCTCAATTCTTCATTCAAGGATGATCCTATCGATGACATTAGACTTTTTCCACTTTCATTTTTCTTTTCATTGAGGGGGTACACATAAATTGGAACGCCTTCATAAGATGGGCCATGGTTGGAACCATTACCTGTCCCAGAATTCACAGGCATTCCTAGACCAGAACCTTGAAGCTTCTCATTATTTTCAAACTCTGAAGTATTCTCTCGAGACTGCATTGTACTGGACAGATTTAGAATGTAGCTTTCCATTGCTTTCATCCTTGCACAATCTTCTGGCTCAGATAAACTTATATTCTGACCAAAAGATTCTATGTTTGGATGTACATATGACTTATTAATTAACCAGCTTTTGGCCACAGCTGGATCAACTGCTACAGAAGAAATAGAAGAAATCTTTTCAGGTATTCTTTTATTAGAAAAGGGAGCATTATTTGAGTTTAAACTAGGTTCGACTAGCTTCTGAGAAGCTGGAAGTTGCTTAACTTTGCTCTGATTGTTGCCCTTTTCTGAAACCTCTAAACACTGCGAATTCTTGGCTTTTTCTAGGACTTCATGAAAAGTCTTTCTTGACATTGGAGATTTCAGACAAGACAATAACTCAACCTCTGAAGTTAAAGATGCTGGCTCTCTACGAAGGAAAGGAAGAAGAACTGGTGAAAGGTAAACATAAGAATTAACTGGCTGTAAACTCTCACTACCTGCAGCAATAAAAACGACAGCTGCCCTTCTAACCCATTGGCTAGGATGACACAATAGTGGAGCAGAATGCTCAACTGATCCAATCACTAACCATTTTCCAAGTAATTTATTTTTTGACAATGCTGCCAAACATTTCAAGGCATTCACAATAACTTCTTCCACAACATCATTTAGAGCCTGCTCAATATAAGGAAAAAGATATTGCTCCACACTTATTTGGCCAACAAAATAACATACATGGATTATCTGTTCAAAGAATACAGCTCGTAACTGTTCATCACGATCATTTAGAAAAGCCGGGAGAATAGGCAACAAAAAGTCATTAGTTTGCTTCTTCCCAAAGAAATCACACAATTCCTTTATGTGCTCTAGCAGTGCTCTCCTTATGATTGGACTTTGCTTTGGTCCCATCACCAATTCTTGTATAACATGAGCTATTGTCTGCCGTAACTCTGTAAGTTCTGCATCACATTTGCTATTCTTTTGATGACCTGGAGCTTGTGGACCCAAAGTCTGAGCTGAAGCTAAAGGACCTTTGCCAGCCTTATGTGAAACATTTGATCTATCTAAAATGTCTGTCTCATTCAAAACTTGCGAGCGTATAAGAAAATGTGAAGCAGTTGCAGCAATCTTGTATATGTTATTAGCATAACAAATACGAACACTCTCCTCAGGATCATCTGGTAATGTTGAAAGCATAGGAAGAATATATTCTGGAAATATTTTTGCATCACTTGGGGGAAATTCACTGACTAATGAAAGTACGTCGCAGACAGTTTGCAAAGCAGCACACCGTACAATAGCAGCTGGATCAGAAAGCATTGCAATGACATAAGGAAGAACATGCTGCAACCGATCCTCATCATCAATATAATATGAAGAGCGTAGCAATAACAGTATAGCTCCTCTCCTTGATTGTGTAAGTGTACCACTTCGAACACATGCACATAACAATGATGCAATTAACACCATTCCTTCACACTTTGTGCCAGACTCCACTCTATTTTGTAAGTGTACAAGAACTGAGTCCACATTTTTTTCTGTCCCAACCACTGAAGTGACTGGCTCTTTATTCTCTTTCCTTTCAGAAAATAAGTACTTTTTTATCACATTTTTATTAGCATTTAATTGCAAAGAATCGGAGTACTTCCTCATTTCATGACTGGATCTAATTGCCCGGTCCTCACTCTTCTTCATAAGAGAATTTCCAAGATAATCCATCTGAGCTTTTTCACTTATGTGTTTTTCATAATTTGGTTGCAACAAGTCCCTCTGGAGGGTACCAATATCACTAACCAACCCTGAATATGAACTTCCAACATTAGTTTTTCCAGATTGTTCATTCTTGTCAAAGCAACCTTTAAAATTATCCCGAAATCCAATGTTCAGACTGGGACTGGCTGACATAGCAATGTGATTAGCATCAGTGCTTGATGCTTTATTCAGTGCATTGTTTCCCTCTGAAAAAGTTGGTGTCATTTGCTTGAGAATTTCAGGAAATGCACTTTGTATGACTGCAACCTGCAGAGAAAGCCAAACGAGAGCTTCTGAAAACTCTTCTTACAAAAGAATGTCAACAGCCTCAGATATTGGTAAGATAACTTACCCTTTTATCAGTGTCCAGAGGTGTTATCCACGAAAACAGGTTGTGGAAAAAGGGAAAATTGCTTGGGAAAACAATGCATGCATAGTTTTGCAAGTAACTGTCACATGACAGACGTGCCTCTGGATCCAATTGGATCATATGTAAAATCATACTACGGATTCCATCATCAGATATCTGCAATCAATTCCATAGAATCTACATTAAGATATGTATTTTAGCCAGCAGATGATGCAAATCCAAATTTTTGTTTTCAAATCTAAACAATTGTAACTCTAAGATGAAAAATATGTGCAAAAATCAAAAAGAATAGACCTTCTCCAGGTATGGCCCAGGGTCATACTGTCCTCTTCGGTAAGCAAGCAGCTGCGATAGTTCAAATAATGACTGCCCCTCAAGAAAAAGCTCAGCAATAACACACCTGCAGAAACATGCAATAAATCAATGAGCTATAATGATGTGACAAACTCATACATGCTAATGTATTTTTTTGTATAGGAAAGAGCTATATATGTATGTGCATATGTATCATACATACATCATACATGCATATATGTGTGTCTATATATATATATATGATACATGTGTGTGTTTTTGTGCGCGTGCATGTGTGCGAGTGTGTGTGCGTGTGTGTGTGTGTGCGTGCGTGTGTATGCGTTTGTGTCTGTGTCTATGTCTATGTGTGTCTATGTGTGTCTGTGAATGTGTGTGTGTGTGCGTGTGCACGCATGTGTGTGCATGTTTGTGTGTGCGGGGGGTGTGTGTGCATGTGTGTGTGTCTGTGTGTGTGTGTGTGTGCGTGCATGCATGTGCATGTGTGTGTGTTTGTCTGTGTGTGCACATGTGCAAGTACGTGCGTGCGTGCATGTGTGAGGATTTTTTAATTTCTTTTAAAACTCATTACAAGGACATCAAGGACAACTTGACATCCCCAAGGGATTCTCCCCTTGGAAAGGAGGCATCCTTGATACTTTAAAAAATTAGAAACATGGGGGGGATGTCCTATCCCCATCCCCTTGATAAGAAAGGGCATAAAACCAATGGGAACCTGTCCCCGAGGAACACTACTAGAGAGAGAGAGGTGTATGTATGTCTACATACATATAGATAAATGTATGAATACAGATACACACATGTATTTAGAGGGAAAGAGACAACTATATACACATTGTGTGTGTGTGTGGGGGGGGGTAATACGTTCAATTGTGACAATCTCTAAGTGTTCATTTCACTATTGCAATTGCGCTAATAAAATTTGGTATCAAAGCCTAAGGATCTTAACCTCTAGATGTAATCACCTCAAGGTCTTGTATATTTTACCCCTTACTAAGATTAGCACACCATTAGGCTTCTTATGATCAAGGCCTCAAATCTTGACATTTTAAAGGGTTTATGCCTCTTAACCTCCACTCGATCTACTCTCTTCAACAAGTTTTGGATTTGTAGAGCTATGCACCAAGAATAATTGGCATCCCATATAAGATTGTACCATAAGCTTCTCGATGCATTATGGTCTTTTCACCATATAAGCAAGAATCTAGAAAAAATCGCAAATCATTATAGTTCCTAATTGTTTTTCCATCAAACTAACAATTTTTAAGAAATCGGGGTCAACGACATTTGACAAGGTTTTTCATGTTTAAATCACATTTAAATCATCTAAATTGCATTTGAATCATAGAACAAACATTTCTAACCAATTTTCAATGTCTTTCTGCAAACTTTAATGTGACCCAAGATTTTCTTGGGGGTTTGAATTTTACCCACATCTTAGTCATTTGTCTAATGATATTTTACTTCATTGACCACGTTTGTAAGGGCATATTTCACATTTGGAAGCAACCTAACATTTTACTATTTTCTTGGGGGTTAGGGTTTTACCCACATCTTAGTCATTTGTTTGCCAAGATTTTACTTCATTGACTTCACATTTAGAAGCGGCCCTAAAATTTTACTATTTTTGAAACTTAGGAGTGATTTGGAATGAGGCTTAGATGCCTCTTTATAATTTTTTGTGTGTTAAGGGTTTGGGAGGGGCCCGTAGACTATTAGGCTAAGGGATGTGGCATGCAAATTTATAACACTTTTTGATTGTTTTTAAAATATTGACTTTTTCATTTTCTTGCCATGGGAGACACCTAAAAGACCCAAGGATGATAAAGAAACTCTTGCGCGTTCCTTGGACATCTTAGAGATGTCCTAGAGTCCCCTAGTTGTCCCCACACTAGGACATCATGGAAACATCCTCGAGTCAATGATGGAAGTGGTGGGACAATGAGGGGATGTTTCCCCCAAGTCCCCATGTCCTAGAAACATCCCTGACCCAAAAACACAAGGATTTTGGGAGAGCGAGAGGGGGGAGGGGGGAGGGGAGCGAGGGTGGCATCCATGTGGAACACATACTATGATTTTTCTCTCAAGCTGCAACTTCAACTATGGTGGCACATTTGTATTTTCTCCAACGTTCCACGAGGACATGCCCCTCAAAAAAACCTCGAATTTTGAGACAGAGGCGTCTTCGAGACGTGGGGACTTGCACGAAACATCCCTTTGTCATCCCACCACCGTTTCCTAGATGCCAACAAGTTTGGGGACTCTAAGACGTCCTCGAGACATTCAAGAGACTTCAAGGAGTTTCCCAACCATCCCATGGACTTCTATATGTTGCAAAAAATAAGTGATAAAATCGTAAAAAATGACATTCGCCATGAAGGTTTGTGAGGTTTTGAAGGCCTTAGTTTGTGCTTGGTGGCGAGGGCCCCACCCTTCAACCCATCCCTGTATCACAACACACTTGGGGCACTATCCCCGAACCTCATGAGGGGCGCTACCCCTCAACCCTGTTGGGGGCTTTGCCTCCAAACCCCCACAAGGGGCATTGCCCATTGACCCCATTAGGGGCTCTGCCCCCAAAACCCCGCAAGGGGTGCTGCCCCTTGACCCCACAAGGGGCACTACCACATGACCCTAAACCTCCACCCACCATAATTTATGTTCAATGCAATCATTGCCATGTTTTTAATGTTTATTAGTTTAAACTTTACTTAGTATGCCAAAGTTTCATTTACAATTCTTATACTTATTTCTGATTTGCCCCCAAACCTCTACTCACCATTGTTAATGTTCAATGCAATTATTGCCATGTTTTTAATGTTTATTAGTTTAAACTTTACTTATTATGTCAAAGTTTCATTTGCAATTCTTATTCCTTACACATATTTTCATAACTAATTTTCAAGTACTGTATGTATTTGTGCCACCCCTCCGCCACCTCTCCACCATCCCCCCACCATCCCCAAACTTAGGCCCTTGGTCCCCCCGTCCCAAAATACCATCCCCCTACTTCCCCATCAAGAAACTTTGTGGAACTATGATTTTCTCACACTCATAGTCACAACTTGCAAGAGCCATTTCGAAGTGAAAATCTACCATAAAGTTTGATCCAAGTTCATGTCGCAGAGTGTGAACGCAATGTCCTAGTCTTTTTCTTCATCTACAACTTCTCTTTTTCATTCAATCCTATGTACCCCCAAGAAGCATCCCCAATGTTACATCATTAACTTTAAAAAAGAAAAATTAGAATACACCTTAAAGGTTTGTACAGTCTCAAAGGCTTTAATTTTGGGCAGTGCCTCTAAACTCCACGAGCGGCACTACCCCTCAATCCTACTTACAACTTCATATGATCAATCAAGAAAAATAGGCTTACCTATCAACAATCATATAAGTTGATGCCTATGCATAGGGCCATGTATATGATGAATGCCTAATAAATGTTATCATATGACAATTTGAAATTTCCTATATTTTTATATTTCCCTATTTTTTAATAGTCATCCTCTGCCATCCCATGGCCTCCCAAAAAATATGTCCCAAAAATGCATCCCCTCATCCCCTGCTGTCCCCATCCCAAGAAATTGGTGTAACATAAATTAAAACTATGCAGTGATGTAGAAGTAAATAGAACATATATATTATAAAAATGTTGCATATAAAAACAAATCTTTAATTTTGTCTTGTCTAAATGAAATTGTGTGGTTATTATTTACATCAAATTTTTAGATCATGTTAGATGATTAAGTCATAAGATTTCAGCCTCCCAACAATGCACAAGATGTGCAAAATAATTTGTTCTGTCCATAGACAAGTGAGGGAGATGTAATGGAGGTTAAAAAAGAAGAAATCCTAAAAAGCAAAAAGCATAAGAAAAAAACAGGTAACATTGAGGAAGACCAGCCAATTGACCTTGACGACATTGATATTGGTGTGGCCAACATTGATATTGATGTGGCTGAACAACTTAGGAGAGGCTCTGATTCACTCTCTTCATAATAGCAAGAGCCATTGGCTACATCTGACATTTTGGAACTTTGTACTTAGTTTGTAGGTTGACTTTGTATGAAATAGATTGTTTGAATATTTAAAAACTATTAGCATTTTAGATATCATTTACACACTTTGCAGTATGCATTGTCCAATGCAATGTAATCAAAAATATGTACATAAATGAAAAATTTCTGTATTCCACAATTCATGGACTAAACTCTTATTTTTATTTGTTCTATATATCTCTATGCTATTAAAACACCTTTAAATTTAAAGAATAGCAGGTTTTTCTATTATTATTATTATTATTTATTTTTATTTGGGGAGCGCGGATGGGCGAGCGGGCGGGCGGCGGGGGCGGGGAGGGGGGCGGGGGAGCGAGATAGGGATGGGGGGACTTTTTTGAAAAAATCTTGATCTTTTGGTTTGTTGATTTTTTTCCCCAAAAGATTTTTGCTGCTATGGATTTGACCACCTCCCTTGCTCTTGTAGTAGAAAGTGCTAAAAAAGCATTCTACACAATCTAAGGTCCCATAAAGATCAAGGGGCCAAGACAAAAGTAAGACCATTGAAATTCAGGTTTTTTAAAGGCAAACTCAAGAAACAACATAACTTCTATTTAATGTTTTCAACAAAACATCTAGTTTTTTCATTATTAATATAATTCCTATTCTGGATAAGTTTTCCCCCACTATTTTCAGGATTTTCAGATGCAATCCTAATTTTTGGGTGCGGAGGCACCCCTGTTTTTCTTTTACTTGTGCAATTGGGCCAATTGTAGTTTTAGCCTTGCAAGAACACTGCATGTGGTATCAAAGAACATTCTGGCTTCCTTTTTTTGGCATGAAATATTGCGCATGGAAAGAAGATATTGAGTACTTCATTCTATTCAAGTGTAGCACCTTCATATATTATTTCCACACAGGATTTTCCAGAGATCCAAGGAATTGTGCTGAAATCAACTTTTTAAATTGACCTAAAATTTGATTAATACATAGAGCTCATTCTATAGATAAAACATTCGTTCTGCATAAAAATCTGGTTGTCCTCTGTCAACCTTATCGTTTGATCCCAACACAGATTTTCTAGGTCAAGTAGCAATATAATTTTAAGAAATGTTTCCTTCTAATACAAAGCCTGATATGGTCCCGTTGTAAATACATTCAAATATTGCAGTTCTTCAGGCAAGGAAATCGCATATTGCAGTTATTCATTTTAAAGAAGCTAAGATCTCATTTGCCCCTTTAAATTTTTCAATCATCAAAACCGAGCTTTTAAAAGTTTGATAAAAACAGCATGTTAGATTCAAACAAAGCTAGATAAGAATCATTACAGAAAATTTTGAATGCATGTTATGAATTCATTGTTTATTTAAATGCGAAATGTGAAAATATCTATGTTACCCCAAGTTTCTGGGACGGGGACAGCAGGGGACGGGGGGACGCATTTTGAGGACGGGGATGGAGTGAGGTCATTTTTAGGAGACGGTAGGGGACGGCTATTAAGAAAATAGGGGAAATTTTAAAAATATAGAAAATTTCAAATATTCATATGATAGCATTGATAAGGAAATCATCATATACATCATAGAACCTTTAACACATAATATTAGAGTTCAATTGATATTTATTATTTTCATTTCATAGAGAGTGACAAACAAATGAAGTTTTAACAAAATTTAATTACATTCATTGACAATGTGTATCTATATCATTCAAAAATTATGTCAAATTTCCCAAAGTCTGCAAGTTTCAACTACAAAATGACAAAAATGAAAAATATAGAAATATGCAACTGTCCCTAATCAGCAACCCCCGCACCCCTTTATTTTTTACTATTTTGTGTTTTTGAAAAAAAATAAAGAAATTGGAAAGTGCTTGGGCCATAGGGGATGGCTAGCCATCCCCTTACGTTTATGATTTTTTCTTGGCTATATTGAGGACTTTTCCGATTTTTGGTGAATTTTGGGAACAGCGTGGGGACGTTTCCAAGGCGTCCCCGCATCCCCGAAACATTTCTTGTCGTAGATGCCTCTAATTTGGCTGGGGACACGTCCCCGGGTTACATAGGAAAATATAGAAGAAATGCATGTATGGCTTGATGTGCAGGAATATTGGATAGAATGGTGTGATGATTTCTTCTAGGCAGATAAGATTAACTTGTTTGAGATTCTCTTCAATGAAAGATTTTTTGCATCCATCTTCAATAATTCACCTACAATTTATGATGAATCTCCCAATGAGGATGATATATAAGAAGCGAAAAAGATAGCAGATCCTCTCCGATGACTCTTGTGTTGATGGCAAATCTTTAAACAAGCAAAATGCATTGATTTAAGAATCGGGAAGGAAGATATCACCAAGATTTGTCACAAACAAGTATAGAACATATTTCCACGGAGTTTCTTGACGGGGGGACGCAGGATGGGTTTCGGGGATGGGGAGACCAAGAGCCTAAGTTTGGGGACGACAAGGGATGGTGGTGGGGTGGCAGCACTGAAATACATATAGTACTTGAAAAAATAATTAAAAGATGTACAAGAATTACAAATGAAACTTTGGAAAACTAGTTTTAAACATTTAAATTTTGAAGTGAATATTAACTTGGCATCACTCCTCTTCTTGCTCTTCATCATGCTCTTCCTCAACCCTCTTGATCTTCATTCTCACTCTTTCACCTTACACTTGCAGCTTTCACTCTCATACTTACACTATTAGCTTCTTGTTGATTTGTTTTTGTGAATTGAAATGAGGATAGGAGGCAGTTTTATAGAGTTTGTGGGGTTTGGGTGGGGCCAATAGGCCATTAGGGTTTGGTCTTGGGCACGAAGTTCAAAGAAAATTTTGACAATTTTAAAAATATTTGCTTTTTGGTCATCTAGACACGGGAGACGTTTGGAGGTCTTCGAGACAATCTGGAGACTCCTAGGAGTCCCCTGGACATCTTAGGGATGCCCCAAAGTCCCGACGACATCTTGGAGACAGTGGTGTTAGTGGTGGGGTGGGGGTGCTGATGGTGGGGCTGCAGGGGGACATCCCCCCAAGTCCTCAAGTCTCCAAGATGGGGACGTCTCAAAAACGCGAGGTTTTTGGGGCCAGTCGCATCCTCGTGGAACACTGGTATAGAATGAGTCTTCAAGTTTCTCCCTTACAAGGTTACACTTTGGTTGATAATAATGTTTAATTTGGTTTTCTCTCAATGGAATTTATCACAACAATACACATTGCACATTTTTTAACATGGGTTGGACATTACTGATATTTGATTTAATCCTAATTGGATCCATATGATCTTTTCAAGCATATCAAAGACATAAGAATGAATGAGCATACAATTCTTAAATACTGTTCTGGAAATATATATTTATTCAAGTGAGCTTACACATTCATCTCCACAAAAAGAGCAAAGAAGCAAAAGAAGAAGATGTACGAGGGCCTCAAGCTTTTGGACAAAATTTATAAAGGGGCGGGACATGTTGTGTACCTAAATATAATGACTTTATCTGTTAAAGTTTTGATTATTTCTCACTATAATGTACTCTTCTAGATGAATTTTATGACCATTTAACCTAATGTAATGAGTTATCTCGCTCTACTATGGTCATAACATCATGATTTAACCTAATGTAATGAGTTATCTCACTCTACTATGGTCATAACATCATGATGTTGTAGCTATTGTCATGAGGTGGATGATACAACCTATTATAGATTAAGTGAATTAGGGTTTACTGTATTGATTGTTTCACAAGATGTTCTAATTAACATGGTTTTCCCATCTCATCATGAAACTATCTTATCATTATCAATATAACTTCTATTTTAGATAATTACTCAATCATTTTCAGAATTTGTAAATGCAATCCTAGTGTTTAGTGTGCATGTGGCCCCATCAATTTTATTTGTGTAGTTATGCCTCTCGTAGTTGCAGGCACACTATAAGAAGATGTTTACAAATGATCATATCGAAGGTAAAATCCAATTGCAGCTCCATTTCAAAAGCCACTTTGCATATAAATCACTAATAAAGGAAGAAATATCTTATTGTGATGCAACTCTCTAAAGCTTCGGTCCCCTAGCTCTCAAAGCATTAGAAGTTTGCTATTAAATTTTTTAGTTAGTCGTGTAGTGCTTAAATTATGAACACAATTGGAGAATGACAATATTTATACTCTAAGAAGCTTGCCATAACAGATTATGCCAACAATGCACTCCTAGAAATGTTCAATGCACACAATTTGAATTCTTTTGAACATATTCACTCCAAGAAACATAATAAATTGACTCAAAAACAAACAATCGCCTAAGAGTTTGGACATTATAACATTCAACTCCACCACAAACAATGGAGAAAACCAATGGAAAGGCCATTCATTTGGAAGACTGATCCAACATCTAATTGAATCATTTAGCTAATGTAGCCACAACATTTACAAGAGAATCTCAATTGGTTGTGGATGTAGAGCAAAGGGCAGAGGTTTGTCAATCATAAAAATCAATACAAGCGCCAACTCCAAGAATGTTTGGGATTGAAATGAAATGAAAGTTTTTGACGATGTCCATGAGACCAAGCAGCCTATGGGATCGAAGAATTGAATCACGTAGTAACCAACACGGGCACCAACCACCAAACCACAAACCCTATTTCTAATTGTCCTCTATTTCTTTGTTGATCATGGTTCTTTTGGTATGCGTTTTGATCAAGTAATATGTTGTCCTTGCTATTTGTTCTTCCTCTAGCAAAGCTATTAAAGACTCTACTTTTAGAGTATTAGCATATCGATTTGAATGTCCTCGTAAGCCATACACCACATGATGTAATGCCATTATGTTTCTATTGGTCCTTATGTGCAGAGACAACACTATCAACCCACTCCTCTTTAGGTGTTTTCCATCTCCCCATTTCGCACCTAAGATGGTGTTAACTAGTTCAAGGCTGGGCTATAAGCATTTTTGCTTTCCATCTTATATTTGCCCCTATATAGTACTTTTTTCTCATGGTGGCATGTGGGATTGAATTGCTTGACATAATATTCACTTTTTCACCCCAGTCGTTTTGTCCGCATTATAGCTTTGACTTTCTCTCACATACCTTTTGATTTCCACATTTACATTTGGGCACTCTTGCATGTCCATTCCCTATTTATTCATCCACTTGTTATTTTGCTTCATCCACATGTTCTTTCCTCTATTTAACTTTTCCTCCGCTACCATTTTGGGCCAGCGATGTCCTTCCATGTTCTCTATTCTCTTGAAATAACCTAGCAGTTGAATCACTACATCCAATTCTACTAGAAAAGCTCCAACCTCAGTGAAGGCGATCTCGCATGGGACCATGGCTTTTATTTTGAAACTACTTGTGATTAAATATCTTTGAAACCTTTCAATTTATCTCCATTTCAATATTGAGGACCAACTAGCAACAGCTCATATCCTATTTAATTTTGTCTTTTGAATCAAGGTTGTTATTATCCATGGGTTTTAGACTGCGTAGACCCAAAAAAAAACTGCTCTTAGTTGCAAGCAAGTAATTTCATTTGATTGGCATTTCATTTTCAATATCCAAAGATTTGAATAGCTACAAAGGATGAAGCCATTAATAATCTCTATTTTACATAAGATGATATGGACCCTAGCTTTGTCAACCCCTCTACAAGCCCATAGCAATTTCTTGGAATGTAAGCCAAGTTATATTTTCCATAGTTCCACGGAGTTTCCAAACGGGGGGACACGAGGACGTGGGGACATGGGGACGGGTTTCGGGGATGGGGGGCCAATGGCCTAAGTTTGGGGACAGCGGGGGGATGATGGCAGGATGGCGGCAAGGGTGCAACACTGAAATACATATAGTACTTGAAAAAATACTTATAAAAAGATGTATAAGTATAAGAATTACAAATGAAACTTTGTCAAAATAGTTTTGAACATTTGAATTTTGAAGCGAACATTAACTTATTGTCACTCCTCTTCTCGCTCCTCCTCAACCCTCTTGCTCTTTATTCGCACTCTTTCACTTTACACTTGCAACTCTCATTCTCATACTCACACTGTTAGCTTCTTGTTGATTTGTTTTTGTGAATTAAAATGAAGATAGGAGGCAATTTCAAAGAGTTTGTGGGGTTCGGGTGGAGCCCATAGGCCATTAGGATTTAGCCTAGGGCATGAAGTTCAAAGAAAATTTTGATTTTTTTTAAATTGCATTTTGGTCATCTGGCCAAAGGAGACTCTTTGGCATCCCCGAAACAATCAAGAGTCTCCTAGGAGTCCCCCAAAAGTCTCGAGGAAATCTCAACAACGTCTTGGAGATGACGCATCCCCGTCTCCAAGATGTCCCCATCCCGAAAACGCAGGTTTTGTGTGCGTGTGCAAGGGGGGCGAGGGGGGGATGTGTCTCCATGGAACATTGATATTTTCAAAACATTGTCTTATCTCCTTGGTTGACTTTATTATTGTCCTAGTTTATAATGAAGGTGTTGATCAAACCTTTAAAGTGAAATAATAATCAGTTGTATGTCACCCTCCACATGTAGATTTATGAGGTCATGAGAATGAAACATATCAATGTCACCAATTAATGCTCATCACTTGGCCACGTTAGTAGCTAATGAAGACCACAAATTATTGCCCATAATTCAACTATATTATTCGTAATGTAAATCATCCACATCTCATCAACCAAATTATACCTACTCATCTTGGATTGTAAACATATTAAGCTTTTTAAAGATGTGAAATATCGATTGCAAATAGGCGCAAAACAAAAAATTGATGTCCTGTTTTGTGGCTAATATTTTGAGGTGTTGTGGACCCTAAATTAAAAAATATTGCCAAATCATTTTAATAACCAATTACCTAGATACTGTCATACAAATCATAAAAGCAGAAAACGAGAAAAAATCACAATTAAACATGATTATATGAGAATTGGTCCGCCAGGCAATTTTTGGGGGAAAATCATGTCATAACAAAATCATTGGCAATTTTCAACAAATTTTTCACGTATAAATCACATAAAACTTGTGAAAAAACTCCTGCAAACCCATGAAATCATTATTTATACAACAGTCAAGTGAAATTTTAAGGGTAGGGCTGGAAACTTGAGCTCACAAGGACATGGGGAAAAATCGCAACTAATTGCAAGGATCGGGAGCCGGAAAATCCAAAAAAAGCAACATATTTCATCAGGAACTTGCAGGTAGAGGGTTTCTTACCCTTATTTTAGTTCAAAACTTTTTATCTTTTTTAACAGCAAGAACTTTACAATAAAAATATAGTTTTTTTCTCAATCTCCAAATTGGAGAATGATATTTCTTGTGAGGCATATGGTATGTCAAACTAAATACCACCTATCTTCCAACTATCTAGGTCCCTTTCTATTCATTTCTCAATGAACATTCCCGCACCACTTGTCTCCCAATCTACTTGCTCTATTTTCTCCACTTGACTTGTTAGCTTCCATGGAGCCTAAACATCTCAAGGTCTCTCCATTCACTAACGTTGCTTCTATCCAACACCTATTCCAAAGAACCAAGTAGAAGAGATTTTGGTAGACTAGATCATGTAAGAAATTATAGATCAAGGAAACATAACAAAAAACATAGGGCTAGTTGCTAATAGTGGGACTAATTTCTCCATCCTCAACATGGCTTTGAGAGAATTTGAAATCTTTGATCTAGTAGAAAATGACAAGGCGATGGAGGCAAGTAAGCTAGGAGAGGCTAAGGATGTGGCAAAGGTAGAGATCTATGTGAAGGCTAAGGGCGAAAGCAAGTTAGATAGCGCTCAAGATGTAACAGAGGCAAAGATCAATTATACAAAAGTACTAGTGTATTGCCTAAGATATGAGTGGATACACTCTTGCATATAGGAACATGAGATCCAAGCTAAGATCAAGTAAATTTCCACTAAATTGGACACCTTGGAATCAACAAAAATTAGAATCATTTTACAAACTAAGTCCAATCAATCTAAGGCTTCATGTGGGGAGGCAAGAAAAAGAGGATACCAATCAAATAGGGTTCCAAGATCCTTGGACGAGGAAAAATTTAGGAAAAAATCTAGCTAGTGTGATCTTACAAAAATGATTCTAAGATCTGGAAGAGAAATACCCTTCCTAGAGAGCCATGAAGATCATCACGTGGAACATTAAGGGCTTGAATACCCCTAACAAAAGGCACTTTATTAAGACCAAAATTGATTCCTTTAGGGAAAATATCACCATTTTTTGGGGAATCAAAATTCAATAAAGAGGAAGGTGGGAAATTTCTAGAAAAGTGGATAAAATGAAAGGAAATTTTAGAGCAACTGAGGGTTGGTCCAAGGAACTTGGGGTGATTTGGTCACCTACAATAGTAGTTGTGGAAGAAGCTAAAAATAGTTGGCAACTTCAAAAGTATCAATGCCAAATTAAAATTCTTCTTACTAAATGTATATGGCCCTCTTGACTATGTTCTAAAATCAAAGCTATGGTTCAAGCTATTGGAGATTCAAAATATCCTCAAAAATTAATGAATTATCTTGGGGGGCGACTTCAATGCAGCCCTTAATAGCACTGCTAAGAAAGGGGGAGTGAGTCTCATAACCCTATTGCAAAAGGATTTTGCAAACTTCGTTAATCAAAACAACTTGATGGGTTGTGTTCCCAAAAGCAACCTATACACTAGGACTCACAAGCGAAATTTTTTGCAACATAGTAGAGAGGTTGGATTGCTTCCTACTCACTAACAACTAGATCGGTTCAAGCTTCCTTTATGAATGCAACATTCTCCCTCTTTTTGGGTCCAACCACTTCCTGATTCAACTCGAAATCATAAATATCATCCTATCACTACATCATTCAAGTTAGAAAAAATGTGCATTCATGATCTTGATAGATAAGGCTTTGTTTCCTAGTGGTGGAACAATGCTCCCCATGCTAGGTTACAAAGATGTTTCGCTTCTTCAAGAAACTCGTGAATTAAATAAATGGCTCAAACAACATAACAAGGATTACTTTAAGAACATCTTTGATTAGAAACAAGTGGAAAAAGAACTAACAATTTCAATTTCAAGTTCCCCTTTCCCCCTAAGACTAGGAAGAAGACATCAATTTGACCAAACTCAAGGAATCCTTTATCATCGAGTCTCAATTCATGGAGAATGCAATCCGAAAGGTAGTACAACTAGAATTCAAAGGCATGACCACAACTATTCCAAAGGCCTACATCAATAAGGTATACATTCCCCCCAAGAAGCTAGTGAATGCTTTGGACAGTCACAAATACAACACTGTGGAGGCAACTATTTGTAGGGTTTTTCCCCAAGCTGCAATTGATCCTTCCCTTAAATCAAAAACCTCTTTGATATGGCCAAAGGAGGCATGATATCAAAGAAATTGGAAGATTTCCACTCGGCCCTAAAGGCACACAACAAAGATCAAGGATCTCAAGCGAAGAGCATATCAAAGATGTAGTGTGCACGATTTGCTTTCTCCTCCAAAATGTTGCCTTATACGGTCACAGACAAAAAAATAGCACTCTCAAAGGGAAGAAAGTCAAACAAAAGCTAAAGCCGGCAAGTTCAAGCGATAGCAACTAGCAGTTAGGGAATGATTGTAACAGCATTTTAGTGTAGGCTGGTTCGGGCCAGCCCTTCTAGCTCATCCTTGCTCAAGGCACTGGCGTGTATGCTTGTTTTTTGAGTTTATACAATGGTTGTGACGCCCATTGGTCACATTTACTTATCAAAAAAAAAATTAAATAAATATTAAAATTTTATAAGTTAAAAAATTACAAAATATTAAAAGTAAAATAAACTTTAACTATTGAATGAAATGATTCTCTAACCAAGCCCAAGGTCAAAAAGAACATATATAATTTATAGCATACAAGCCCAAGGTCAAATTTAGCACACTATCAAAGCTCTAAGCTAGGCAACTCAGCAGGGAAGCACATGCTAAATGAGAACAGAAGTGAAATAGCCTTGAACAATTTTATAACATTTTTTTATTGCACAGTTTCAAGTTTCACAGTTCAAGCATTTCGTTAAACACTTGGTAACAGTCTGTGCTAGAATAGTTTCCACTTATTTTATAGAATTTGTATGTAGTTTAAAACAATAATGTTTCCAGAGCAAATAAAAATGCAATGTAATCACAGATAATCTATTTTTCTAACCATGGTACTGTAGTTACAATTTTCAGTTCACAAAACTACATCATACAGAATTTCCAGTTTAATATTCAAAATTGATTTAATACATTGGTGACCCCGATATTAAAATTTTCTCCCTTCAGTACAAGTTGTACGGCAGCAGGAAGACCAGATAGTACAACGCCTCTTGAACAAGTACGGCTCCCTTAGATATGGTACAGTGGCCCTCAAGGAAACCCAACTCCCTTCACAAGTTGGTACAGCAGCAGGGAAATAAATATTTTTTGAAAATGGAGTTGCCTCTTCCTTTGACCAAGTCCTTCCACGTCACACTTTTTGTCCCTCTCAAATGTATACGGCGCTTACTTTATTGCTGCAATATTTCCTTAGGTGTCATATGGTCATGCTAAATCTGCGATATAGTATGAAGAATAAAAATTGTTTTTTATACTTGCATTCGACCTTTACCAACTGGGAAATATGGCACTAATGCCTAAGTGGTACGGCAATAAAAGTAGGAAATAAATAAGGTATATCTATATACTCAATTTTCTTCCTGAAACCTCTTGTTCAACCAAACTCTGAAATTTGTCTTGATAGAAGACATCACAAAATTTCATCGATTCAATTGTGCAGACCAACGCAAGAAATATGAATGACCTCTTCAGCAGCTAGCTAGGGTAGAATCTTGCACTACCGAAACCAACATCCCTTACGTTTTCATCCAAGGATTTGTTTCTCCAAGAACTCTCCAATTTCCTCAATAAAAAAAATATCCAAGCATGTAGAAGTGAGCTTCCAAAAGCACTGTTGTATTAACCCCTGAAGTCACTAAAATAAATTTTCAAATTCCCACACTCTTCATATTTCATTTAAATTGGGGAAATAAAGTGACTATATTAAACTTCATTAAAAGTATTCCACTAAAGTCATTTTATGAGACTTATTAAATTAATTAAATAATATTACCCAAAAAATGTGTTTGGTCAGAAGATATTAAATAATTAAATTAAAATATTCCATGTTCCCTGACTTTAGCCTACGAGAATAAAATGGGCTAATTGATCACTCTGGATTACTCCTCGGAAGGGGTCATTACAGGAAGAAATTTATTTTAAATTGGGGCTTGCAATTTGCTAATCACTGATGAGAATAGACTCACAAAATGTACTTAGAAAGCAAACTAGATTGGATTAATTAACGAGCACATATTGGTTGTCCACAACACATGAACACGTGTGGCAGATACATCTTGTATATGTTGTATGGGGCAGACATTATTCTTCTAATTCCTCCCATGTTTTATATCAATCTCTTAAGTTGTTCATTGACATCAACTTTGTGAATTGAATTTTCCTTGGCTATAGAAGACCAAAAGAGACCAAGATTCGACCTGTGATGTCCAGAGTTAAATAAAGTATTATCTGATGACGACACGGTCAACAAATGGTTTTCAAATGATCTCCAAACCGTATGCCGAATCTGCTGCAGTCTCCAATTTTGAAACCTCTTCATGCCAAGCCACCTGGAAAACCCCCAATGACTTCTGCAAACCCTAATATTTTCTATTGGGAACTGCACAATCATGTACAAAGAAATATATTGACGATTTCAAACAATTTTTTTTAGTTTTTTAGGAGTTCACTGGATTTCAAATTTTTTGGTTGGAATGTCATGAACCCTATGACAGTACATATGTGTGGGTACGCCTAATTGTAGACATCACTGGCTTATTTCTTCTCCTCAATCTACCAATCACAATCAATAACCAAGTCACTTTTTATGCCAGAACATAAGAACACCCCAATGAATACTTCACATGAAATAATGAGTACACAATTTGAATCATTAGAATGAACCTGCATTTGACAACAAGTAAATCAATCATAAAATGAGCAAGAACAATTCAGATTCCTGCCAAAGAATAGTTCTTGTGACAGGTTCCACAAAATCCAGGAATACAGGAGTTATTAAGTCTTATAGAAGCTACAATTACTGGAAAATAATCTCTTCTCACATAATGAATTTGTCATTTGAAAATTGCTAGTTACTATTCTAGTGTTCTAACTTCCAAGCATCGACCTATTGGATATTCTAAAAGCCCAATCATAACATTCAATCGGATTTAACAAAACATCCATCCATTTAGAGAAAATCCCAAAAGCATTGCCACTGCCTAGACAGATTTCTTTTAACAATTTTTCCTAATAATATTTTCATGTCATAAAAGGTCATGCAGTAGCCATTCTTGTCTACAACACAAACTATTAGTAATTGTAACTTCCCTCATCATAAAATGTCAACCATTTGCAACAATGCACAATTACAATAACCTTTATTTTGAATTTTTTTTTAAATATGATTAATGGTGTATACAAGGGAACATAAATATTCTGGCCATCATGTGACCAATGTTCATTTGACTGTAAGGCATTTTATTAGCATTGATTATGATACTTCCAAGTCAATGAATCTATCTATGAGACAAAATTCAGCGAGAGAATGAGTAAATCAAGTCCAGAATCCTGCACCCAAGTTACATGATTCATTAAGCATTCATTCGTCAAACTTGTACAAAACCTTACCCCAGGGAAAAGATGTCCATCGATGGCTTCAAAGTAGTATCCACATTAAGTTGACCATCACCTCCTGGCTCATGAAAACGCTATAAGAAGATAGAGACAAATTAGATATATAGTACAAGGGCTACGATCTTTAGAACTGACAATGTATAATTAACAACATGACAGAATTTTTAAGGGTTCTATAATAATATTCAAACATGATTAAATAACTCTTAAGAATAAGTTTGACCAAAATAAACGGCATGCAGATCTCCAAACTTGAAATGATTTGAGACCAATTTCTGGTTTGTGATAAGACTAAACCTTATTTTATTAATGATGAACAATAATCATTTTATAATGATCTCAATAGTTAAGAAAGAAAACTAAAACAAATTGGAAAAAAACAATGTTATAGAGTATGACATTAAGAGACCAATAGATTAAAATGAACAAGACTGCAAGAAGGCATAATAAAATGTTAGCAGTTCCTCTGTAATAAGGATGAGGATGCACATTTTTTCTAAAAATGCTGTTACAACATCCTTCCACAAAGCACACACATCACAATCAGAACAGAATTGTTCCATAGAATAACTTAACACAAAATATGCATGCGATGAATATCCATATTAGTGAAAGTATGCATGTAATGATTACCTAGTGGAATGTTCAACACACTAGATATGCAATATAAATGGTCTTTACAAAGACATCTCTATATCAACCCAATCATACAAACAACAATGAATACAGGATCTTATATACAAAATGCTGCACCTTCCATGGAAACTGACTATAACTAACAAGGACTCAATTTTTCAATTTTCATGAACACCCATGCTAAAAAGCTTGTAATGCACACATTAATGAGTTCAAATACCATACATGCGAAGACTAAGAGGCTGTCATCATTCAGCCATAAAAATCTTTGTAGTTCCCCTTTTTTCTCATTTTAGACAGGTTAAAAATTGAAATTCATTTTATTCTGTTATTTTTCTTGCCAGCACCATGGGAGCCATCCAAGCACACCCCATGGAAAGTAGTATTTTCTAGCATCCTCTTATGTAGGGTGTAATGTCCCCTTTCTAGTCACCACCAGGAGATTGATTATTTTAGCCCTTATTTATTCATGAGGCTCAAATTGAAGAAATAAGGGAATAAATTATTAAATTAATTATTTATAAAGTCATCTCAAAATTATAATATCAAAAGGTGATTTTATATTTAATTAATTTAATATTAAGTGACTAAACAAAATAATAAATCATAAAGTCACTTAAGTTAAAATATATCTTTTATCCCACATTGACAAGAAAAGTGTGTGGGCTCTCCTTTGAAAAGTATAACAAGAAGCTTGGGCTCGGCATTTGGACATCCAGGTATTTGACATTTTCTACTACATTGGTGAAGGCTTGAATGCTAAAGCTAATTGCTCAAGGGTTTGAATCAATGTTCCATGGGCGTTAGGGACGCGGGATGGCAGGATGGATTTTTGGGACGGGGGGGTGGCGAGGTGGTGGTCCTGATATAGTTATACATATACTTATAGTACTTGAAAAACTAGTTTTGAAAAGATGTATAACAGTATAAGAATTACATTTCAAATGAAACTATAGGAAATTACTAATTAGTAAAATTATAACATAGCAAAATTTGAAATACTAGTAACTAAATCTAAATATGAAGATTTCTTGAATGCTAATTGCTAAATAAAATTTGACAAATGAAATTGTCAAATTGGAGATTTCTATTATATCGAAAATATGAATATCTGATGTCATATGAGATATCACAAAGTCTATAAAGATGATTACATGATTCATTATTACAATGAGTAGCAAATGCCAAATAGTAAATACTAATAGCAATAGCATTACAAATGACAAAATGTCAAAATGTCAAAACTCAAAATGTAGTGAAGGGAGGCCTCTAATCATTTGCAAGTGCAAACTCCTGATCACTGGAACTACTGGACTCCACAAGGTCAAGATCCCTCAAGCTCACACCAACCAGCCTTGCATCTGAAGTGGTAGGATCATCCTCATCAATCTGTGAAGGCTCCTCTGGCTCCACATCCCATTGTGCCGCTAGACTCTCCTTGTACCCAAGTGTCTTGCGGTCAATGAGACGCAAAGCACTGTGTACATCCACAAGCTTCTCTACTCTCTTAGAGGTAAGTTTGTTCCTCTTAAGAGAGTGGATGAAGCTATATGTAGACCAGTTCCTCTCAGCAGCTAAAGAACCGGAAACCTGGGATAGCAGACGAATAGCTAGAGTGGAGGTCAAAGATTTCGGACCATGACAATTCCACCACAAAAGTGGGTACTCCTGTGCCATAGATTCTATATCCATCTTTGCCACATCTGAATAGCCTCTAAGAGTGGCAAATCTTCCCCACTCAATGCAAATTATGACAGCATCTCTAGAATCAAACATCTTCTCTATGCACCTAAAGAAACCCGACTTCACCTCATCATCCTGAATCGGTGTCACTCTACCCAGTCTAGCCTTGTACCACTTAGGATTCAAGGCAAAGGCAGCCATATGCAAAGGAGTGTTCACCTTGTCCCATCTACGCTAAATGATTGGTCGGATGTACTCATTGTAGAATGCTAGAGAGGAGTCCTTCACTCACACAACAGCCCTCATCTGGTCAAGCATAGATTCGATGCACTCATACACCTCTCCAAGGTTAGGTGCATCCCCATCCCCATATCTGATAACCTGGAATATTGGAGAAATGATGGAGACAATGTCTTTCGCATCAGTCCAAAACGTATCACTCTTCACTATCTCCTTCACCCTTTTCCCCTGCCCTGTCTTGGCCTCGGCCCACCTATTCCACTCATTAGTCATAACCATGAGTTGCAATGCCTCTTGCAACTCAATCATTCTCTCCAAGAGAATGAAATAGGATGCATATCTGGTCTTGACTAGTTTCAAGAACTCCTTCGCGAAGCTCTTGAAGAGTGCATGTGAAGTGTGATGGTTGCAGATAAACATATGCACATCTCTCGCATCGGTGACCACTCCTTTAATCCAACCAATCTTCCCGATGTCCTTGAGTGCATTGTTCATGGCATGCACACAACATGGGGTCCACCAAATATGTCTATAGGCTGCCTCAATGAGTCTCCTTGCTGCTCTACACACATGGGTTGCATCTGTGACTACTTGGACCACATTTTGTGGCCCAGCCTCCTCAATAGCCTCCCTGACCTGAAACTGAAAATCAGCATCTTTGTGATGCCCTGTACAATCAACTGCTCTAAGGAAGTACGGGACCTCTGCACATGTGACCATGATGTTCATGGGGTCCACCAAATATGTCTATAGGCTGCCTCAATGAGTCTCCCTGCTGCTCTACACACATGGGTTGCATTTGTGACTACTTGGACCACATTTTGTGGCCCAACCTCCTCAATAGCCTCCCTGAGGACTTGAAACTGAAAATCAGCATCTTTGCAATGCCCTATACAATCAACTGCTCTAAGGAAGTATGGGCCCTCTGCACATGTGACCATGATGTTGATGAGTGGACGATGGCTAATGTTCGTCCACCCATCCATAACTATGCTACACCCAGATGCCACCCAACATGCCTTCATCTTCTCCATCAAAATATTGATCTTGGAAAAGCACTTATCCAAGATCGAGGTCCTCATTTTTGTCTCACTTGGTGGCACATATGATGTTCCTCCCTTCACCACCATAGCCATCATCTCCCTATAATAAGGAGACTGTGTAACATGAAATGGAATGCCATTGGCAAAGAAGAACTTGCCAATGGATTCATCTATCTCATCTCTTAGCTACACATTAAACATATCAACTATGGGGTTACTCTGCAATGTTTGCAACTTGTGTTTCCCTGTCCCCCTAGCGGCAGTAGAAGTGGAAGTGGATGGAGATCCAAACATCATTCCTCCCATTTGCGATGCATGAGGAGAAGTATGTGGCGCATGATGGATGTGCTGAAGGGCTGCCCTAGCAGACAAAGTAGTAGGGACTGAAATATTTGTGTCATCTGGAACACCCCAAAGCCTGTTAAACTCAATTATATCGTGTATATTTTGAGTCTCCTTCAAAAACTTACAAGGCTCCACACCTTTTCCTATCCAAAAAAAAAGTGTGCATTCACTCTAGTGATGCTACCAAACCATTCATTCCCACAAATGTTGCACTTCCACTCCCTTGTTCCCCCACCTGAATGTGATGTGCCTTGTATTTTTGAAGCAAACTGTTTGAGAGGAGACTTAGGATCAAAAGCACCCCTAGCATACTGTGTTAACAACTCTGAAGGGCAACCTGTACTGGCTGGTGCACTCGCCATGGAACTAGATTGGGCTCCAGGATCAACCCCATGGTCACCCCCCTCATTCTTAAGTTCAAAATCTGAATCATGTTCACTATGAGAATGGATTTCCATTTCATCCCCACTCATGTCTTCGGAGCTCATTGTGAAAGTGACACTACATTTCACAAAATAAAAATAAAAATAAAATCAGCCTAGTTTAACAAATTGAAATACAAATTTGAAATTTTAATTTTGAAAACAAAATTTACAATTTATTACTTATTATTTTATATTATTTAAAAATTAAAATTAAAATATTAAATAATAAAATTTGATGTTGAATCTTGAGGGAAAAATGATGAAGATGAATGAATCATTCATCATTTTGCCCTCAAGATTCAAAATCAAATCTGATTTTCAGATGAATAAGAAAGTAAAAAAACAAGTTTAATATTAAATTTTTACAATAAAAAACTTGATGTTGAATCTTGAGGGCAAAATGATGAATGATTCATTCATCTTCATCATTTTGCCCTCAAGATTCAACATCAAATCTGATTTTGAGTCTTTGAGATCAATAAGAAAAAAAAAAACAAGTTTAAAGTCAGAAAATAAATCAAAAACATCAAGAAATCTAAAAAAAAACTTCAAAAACCCTACCTTGTGCTTGAAAAATCTCTCCAAAATGCAATAGAATCCTCTTCCTCCTCTTCTTCTTGCTCCTTCTCACTCCTATCACACTTGCAATCACTCTTTTCACTCCTTCAAACAGACTTCTTCAAGTATTTCCTCCTCTTCAGATGGCTGCAAAAATAATCAGTCATTCAAAATGTGAGTGAAATGATAAAATTAGATGGTTTTGTATTGTTTTGGAGGAAGGGGTGGGGCCCACGCCAAATTAGGGTAACCCCAAAGCATTAAAAAATCAAAATTTATTTTTAAATTTTAAGTTCAAGTCGCCATTGACGTGGGGCTCAACAGGAGACGGCTAGGCATCTCCCCAGGGGGCATGGAGACGTATAGACGTCTCCCAAGGAGACTTGGAGACATTTCCACGTGGACGTGAGACGTCTCCACGTCTCCTTGGGAGACGCGGAGACGTTTCCCCGTCTCCGACGGAGCACCGGTGGTGGTCGTGGGACGGCGGGAAACATCAAGTACCCATCCCTGAAACGTCCCTATTTCCGAAACGTGGCCAAAAAGGGGGAGAAACGCATTTCCGTGGAACACTGGTTTGAATACTCTAGAGTGCCAATTTCGGTTGTGAAATATCAACCCTAGTTGGATAGTGGAGGAAGATACTTCAATCTTTCTCATTGAGATAATTGCAATCATTTTTGGGGAAGTTTGGTGAATCATTTGAAGTCTACAATTTTGTTTCTACCTGCAGATCAGCCATGAGAGGAATGACATTTTCATTCGATGCTTTTCAATAAGGAGATATAATTTTGTGGGCACTTGAGGGATTGCTTCCTTTGGTGTTGGCAATCATTTTTATAACAAGTTGGAGGGGCTTTGAGCTGTGTTTATTTTTATATCTGCATTTCTTCCTAGCAGCAGGGGCGGCCCTCTTAGGAAGGACGATTTTGGTTTAGAAGGCTGCAAAAATTCAAATAAAATTCATAGAGGCTCATTGGGACCTAAGGAGGATAGCGCAGCACTTTTGGAGGTTTTGCAAGCACCTTTAGGAAGAATCGAACTCCTTCTACTTGCTGCCATTCATTTCCAGGTTTCATATTTTGGCATATGTAATGCATTTTAGTCTAGTGGTGTCATTTTCAGTCATCAGCATTATAAAATCAGTCATTTTCATTCAAGTAGCATTGCATAGGGTTGAAGTTGTAGATGTCCTATGACAGCCATTTGGCATTGTAATTTCAGTCCAATTTGAAGTAAGGGAGATTTGCATTGAGCAATATATTGAACATTATAATCACTATATTTGGCAAAGGGGAATATTTGAAGTTGGCTGCAAATCGTTTGTCAAATTGTCACGTAGATTCTTTCATATCAGCATATGTTAGTTTTCATGCCAAGTGATTGTAAAAATGTCTCTTAGCTGTAGGTGTGCATTTCACTTTAGAATTTCATGTATTTGCATATGAAAGTACAAAAAGATTTGCATATCATCTTAGTTACTTGGTTAATCAGCTTTGCAATCATTTTCAAGCATTTTTATGTCATTGGCATTAAACCATAGTCAAACAAAGCAAACTGAAAACAAAAACCAGCAAGCAAGAAGGTTGCAAGACAAGTGTTTGACAAAATTACCAAGGCTGCAAATCAGTGTTTTATATCAGATTTGGTCAAGCACATTACAGTGGTATCAGAGCTTAAGTTCCTACTAGCTTGTAAGGGTTCATGAGTGACAGGGAAAAGAGATATGCAGCAAGAGAAGAAAAGAAAGGGTCAAAACATTGGCAGCCACCACAGGTTCTAGAAGGAGACACAGTTTCAGGTTTCTTTAGGAAACATTGGGAAAGTGAGGAAGAATCAGCTAGCACAATGGGTGAAAGAGAAAGTAGCAGCCCTAGGAAAGAAGACTCAAGTGATGCACTCTTGAAGGAACATCTAGCAGAGCAAAGAAGAGCAAATCAGCATTTAGAACAAATGATGAATATGCTGATAAGAATTTCAATGGGAAATAATAACAACACAAATGGAGGTAACAATGGACATGGAGACAATTCAGTCAATAATAATAGGGTTCCTAATCACCATACTACACAAAGTGGAACGAAACCTATGATGCCTGTTTCTCCAGTTAGAGAAGAACAACCAGAAGTAAACAATGAACTCACAATACTTGAGCTACAAGATCAATTCAGACAAGATTGGGTAGTTGCTGGTTTCCAAGAGGATATGTCTCTCAAAGACTATATAGACCTAAGAATGAGACATAGGCCAGGTAGAGGCAACAGGGAACATCACAATGATCTCAAGAGAAAGGTAGGCGAATTGAGTTTACCTTATTTTGATGGTTCAGGGAAGACTACAGCACGAGCTTGGGTGCAAAAGGTGGACACTTACTTTCAGCTTAATCCTATGCCTGAGGATGAAGCAATTAAATATGCTACCATACATTTAGATGGTATTGCACATGAATGGTGGTATCATGGATTAGTCACAATGGGTCATGATCAAATTACCTCTTATGCAGAGTTTACTGAACGGTTGATTGAGAGGTTTGATGTTAAGGATCCAGAGCTCCATTTCAATGAGTTAGCGCAGCTGAAACAGTGGGCATCATTAGACACATACATTGCTGATTTTCAGAGGTTAGTTATCTTAGTGACTGATATTTCGGAGAGGAGATTGCTGGTCCTATTCATGGATGGGTTGAAGGATCCATTGAGAGGTTGGGTTAAGGCTCTCAACCCTACTTCACTACAAGAGGCAATCAAGAAGGCTAGAGATATGGAGTCTAGCAATCAGGACAGCAAATACTCAAGCAACCAAAAGAATAAAAATACTTCCCATACTTCATTTTCCAAAGATAAGGGAAAGAAGTCCTTCTCTAAGGACAACCAGGGAAAGGATAAATCTTTTGATGACTTCTACAGGGAATGTAGAGAAAAAGGCATTTGCTATCATTGCAAGGAAAAATGGGAAGCTGGACATCGTTGCTTGGGAAAGGGGAAGGCTCATCTCATTGAGGTAGTATCAGATTGTGAGAGTCGGGGGGAGCATGGACATGAGGATGTGGACAGTAGTAGTTCAGATGAGGAGCAGCCTCATGAGGATGGGGGCGAGAGTGGCACTGTTGCCACTATATTAGGCACACCGAGGTTTAACTCTTTTAGAGTTAGAGGATCTGTTCAAAGGCAGCGCATTGCAGTTCTTATTGATAGTGGGGCCACCCACAATTTCATTGATGCAGCATTGGTGGCAAAACAGAAGTTGCCAGCCGAAGAGTTTGAGGGTTTCAATGTGATGGTGGCCGATGGATTCAATATGTCTTGCACATGAAGGGTCCCACAGTTGCCTATCACTATGGGCAATTATACAGTTACTGATGATTTCTATATGGTGGACTTAGGTGACACCCATGCTATTCTTGGTGTTCAATAGCTGCACTCACTTGGGAAATACACTCAGAACTTTCAAACCATGGAACTTAAGTTCCGAACTACAGATGGAAGGAGAGTGGTGCTTAGAAGTATGACTACAGGAGCACCCAAGATGGTGTCAACAAAACGTGTGGAGAGTATTTTCAGACATGGTGACGTAGCATGGGCAGCAGAGTGCTTGATTACAAGCAAGGAGACTTCAGATACAGAACAGTCGTATTACGTTGATATTCAGGAATTGTTGGGGAAACATGATGAAGTTTTTGGAGAGATACCACCAGGGAGGCCACCAGACAGAGGTTTTGAGCACACTATTGAGTTGGAGAAGGGGGCAAAGCCAGTCATTACTACCCCCTATCGTCATCCTACGAAGCTTAAGGATGAAATTGAAAAGGCAATCAAGGAATTACTGCATATGGGACATATCAAACCGAGTTCTAGCCCCTTTGCTTCTTCAGTAGTACTGGTCAAAAAGAAGGATGGGACAATGCAGATGTGTATTGATTACAGAGCTCTCAATAAGAAAACCATCAAAAATAGATACCCCATACCCAAGATCGATGAGCTCTTGGATGAGTTACATGGTGCAGTTTATTTCTCCAAGATAGATCTTCGTTCAAGGTACCCCCAGATCAGGGTTCGAGAGCAAGATATCCATAAGACCGCATTCAAGTTTCACTATGGGCACTATGAGTTTTTGGTGATGCCGTTTAGATTAACTAACGCACCTGCCACATTCCAGTCATGTATGAATCATATTTTCAATAAGCAGCTGCATAAGTTTCTCCTAGTATTTTTTGATGACTTGCTCATTTACAATAAAACTTGGGAGGACCACTTGAGTCATTTGGATGAGATTTTGACTATCATGGGAGAGCAATCATTATACGCTAAGGCCTCGAAATGTGAATTCGGCCTTAGAGAGATACTCTACTTGGGACATGTGATCAGCCCAGATGGAGTGCAAGTTCATCAGGAGAAAATATAGGCGATTCTTGATTGGCCACCACCCAAGACACTCATAGAGTTGTGGGGCTTCTTTGGATTGTGCAATTACTACAAGCAATTTGTGAGAGGATTTTCACAGTTGGGAGCACCCTTGACAGATTTGACCAAGAAAGGTGCATTCAGTTGGTCCGAGGAAGCACAAAGAGCTTTTGATAAGCTCAAGGAGGTGATGAGTACTTGTCCAGTTTTGGCGCTTCCAGATTTCACACAGCCATTTGTCTTGGAGTGTGATGCCTCAGGTGAGGGCATAAGAGCAATTTTGATGCAGAACCGACACCCTATAGCTTTTGAGAGCCGTAAGTTGAGGGGTCCAGAGAGGCTATACTCCATTTATGATAAGAAGATGCTCGCTATCATGCATGCCTTGGTGAAATTCAGGCAAGATCTAGTTGGAGCAAAATTTGTGGTGAGGACCGACCACAACAGTCTCAAATACTTCTTGGAGCAGAGGGATTTGAATGAGAGACAGCAGAAGTGGGTTAGTAGGATACAGGCATATGACTTTTATATAGAATATGTGAAAGGGAAGAAGAACATTGTTGCAGATGCCCTTTCTAGGAGACCTTCGGCTTGCTCACTTTCAGAGATTTCAGCTGATTGGAAACCCCTCTTGTTGGTGGAGTACTGCAAGAATAAGTTTGCTTGTGAGGTGATGGATGGATTGGTTCAAGATGACAGGTATCGAGTAGTGGATGATGTGACCTTCTATAAGGATAGAATATACTTGGTGCTGGAATCCAAATTGAAGGAGAAGATACTACATGCCTCACATGACACTCCTTTAGCAGGCCACCAGGGCTACTTCAAGACATACAGGCAAGTAAGGGAGAGGTTCTCATGGAAGGGCCTCAAGGAGGATGTCTTGAGACATGTCAAGGAGTGTGGAACTTGTCAGCAGAACAAGTTCAAGCTTTCACAACTAGCTAGATTATTGCAGCCCCCGCCCATTCTTGAGAGGAAGTGGGAGAGTATATCCATGGACTTCATCACGGGTCTACCCAAGGTGCATGGGAGAGATTGCATCTATGTGGTGGTGGATCGATTGACGAAGTATGCTCACTTCTTCGCTATACCGATAAAGTACAGGGCTCCACAGGTTGCTGAGCTATTCTTTAGAGAGATATTCAAGCTGCATGGTTTACCGAGATTCATTGTCAATGACCAAGATAGCAGATTTTTGAGTGCATTTTGGCAGGAGCTATTTAGGTTGGTAGGTACAAAATTGACACCTAGAACGAGTTACCATCCACAGACAAATGGCCAGACTGAGATTGTGAATAAATGGTTGGAGGGTTACTTACGCAACTATGTGTCGGGGCAGCAGAGAGCGTGGGTTAAGTGGTTGCACTTGGGGGAATACTGTTACAACACCACTTACCACATGTCTATTGGGATGTCACCTTTTCGGGCTTTATATAAATATGATGCACCATCATTTATGGATTTGGCTTCTGGGGAGAGTAGAGCTCTTAAGGCCAAGGATTGGATTCAAGAGAGCCAGAACATCTTGAGGGCACTTAAGGATAACCTGCAGACAGCACAAAACCAGCAGAAGACCTATGCTAATAGACACAGGGTTGAGCGTAGCTTTGAGGTGGGGGACTTGGTCTTCCTTTGTTTGCATCCCTATAGACAATCTTCACTGAAGAAAAGTGATGCAAAGAAGCTTCAACCTCGATTCTATGGGCCATATAGGATTATCAGACATGTGGGAGAGGTTGCCTACGAGTTGGAGTTGCCTGAGAGCAGCAAGATCCATGATGTGTTCCATGTTTCGTGCCTCAAGAAGGCGTTGGGTCAGCAGGTCACTTCTTCAGCAAAGCTTCCACCTTTGGATGAGGAGGGTCATTTGGTCCTCATTCCTGAGGAGATCATTGATACACGTGAGAAGAAGTTGAGGAGTAGGGTGCTAAAGGAGTTCTTGGTAAAATGGAAAGATTTGCTAGTAGAAAATGCCACATGGGAAAGTGAGCAGATTTTGGAGCATCCTAGCTTGCAATTGCTTGAGGGGAAACAATTCCGGGAAGGGAGGACTGTAATGTCCCCTTTCTAGTCACCACCAGGAGATTGATTATTTTAGCCTTTAATTATTCCCGAGGCTAAAATTGGAGAAATAAGAGAATAAATTATTAAATTAATTATTTATAAAGTCATCTCAAAATTATAATATCAAAAGGTGATCTTATATTTAATTAATTTAATATTAAGTAACTAAACAAAATAAAGAATCATAAAGTCACTTAACTTAAAATATATCTTTTATCCCACATTGACAAGAAAAGTGTGTGGGCTCTCCTTTGAAAAGTATAAGAAGAAGCTTGAGCTGGGCATTTGGACATCCAAGTATAGAATCATAAAGTCACTTAAGTTAAAATATATCTTTTATCCCACATTGACAAGAAAAGTGTGTGGGCTCTCCTTTGAAAAGTATAAGAAGAAGCTTGGGCTGGGCATTTGGACATCCAAGTATTTGACATTTACTACTACATTGGTGAAGGCTTGAATGCTGAAGCTAATTGCTCAAGGGTTTGAATACTCTAGAGTGCCAATTTCGGTTGTGAAATATCAACCCTAGTTGGATGGTGGAAGAAGATACTTTAGTCTTTCTCATTGAGATAATTGCAATCATTTTTGGGGAAGTTTGGTGAATCATTTGAAGTCTACAATTTTGTTTCTACCTGCAGATCAGCCATTAGAGGAATGACATTTTCATTCGATGCTTTTCAATAAGGAGATATAATTTTGTGGGCACTTGAGGGATTGCTTCCTTTGGTGTTGGCAGTCATTTTTATAACAAGCTGGAGGGGCTTTGGACTGTGTTTATTTTTATATCTGCATTTCTTCCAAGCAGCAGGGGCGGCCCTCTTAGGAAGGGCAATTTTGGTTTAGAAGGCTGCAAAAATTCAAATAAAATTCATAGAGGCTCATTGGGACCTAAGGAGGATAGGCGCAGCACTTTTGGAGGTTTTGCAAGCACCTTTAGGAAGAATCGAACTCCTACTTGCTGCCATTCATTTCCAGGTTTCATATTTTGGCATATGTAATGCATTTTAGTCTAGTGGTGTCATTTTCAGTCATCAGCATTATAAAATCAGTCATTTTCATTCAAGTAGCATTGCATAGGGTTGAAGTTGTAGATGCTGTCCTATGACAGCCATTTGGCATTGTAATTTCAGTCCAATTTGAAGTAAGGGAGATTTGCATTGAGCAATATATTGAACATTGTAATCACTATATTTGGCAAAGGGGAATATTTGAAGTTGGCTGCAAATCGTTTGTCGAATTGTCAAGTAGATTCTTCCATATCAGCATATGTTCGTTTTCATGGCAAGTGATTGTAAAAATGTCTCTTGGCTGTAGGTGTGCATTTCACTTTAAAATTTCATGTATTTGCATATAAAAATACAAAAAGATTTGCATATCATCTTAGTTACTTGGTTAATCAACTTTGCAATCATTTTCAAGCATTTTTATGTCATTAGCATTAAACCATAGTCAAACAAAGCAAACTGAAAACAAAAACCAGCAAGCAAGAAGATTGCAAGACAAGTGTTTGACAAAATTACCAAGGCTGCAAATCAGTGTTTTATATCAGATTTGGTCAGGCACATTACATAGCGGACATAGCTTGTAAATCAATATGATGTACAAAGAAAGCTTTCTGTCCACGGAAATATGCCTAGAACATGCCCACTCCATTCTCTTTATGTTTTGGGGACATCTTTTAGGCATCTCAAGTCTCCAAAAATGTCAAAGCAGTGAGAACGTGAGCCCCACCTCTAAGCACAGGTCCCAATATTTAGTTATTGCCATACTAACTAATCCAATTATATATGAACATTCTTCATGATACAAGGGATGTCTGCAAATAGTGTTTAAAGCTGAAGGCCTTGCCGGCCTAACACACTAACTTATATAATCATGTACAAATATATTGTACAAGGCTTTCTTTAGTCATTCAAACCAAAATGACCATATCCAAGACACACATCAAGACTCGTCTCAAGGTTAACATCTACCCTAACAGTTAACTTTTAGTATCATGCTCTTGTATATTTGGTGTTTGAATAAGCATCAAAATCCCAAACATGTTTGAAGAAGTTGTGTCTTAAACTAGTGTTGCTATCTTAATCTCTAATCAGCTCACCCAACTATTCCTTCCATTTTTAGCCTCAATTCTTCTGTCTCTCCAACCATGAGGGTGTCCTTCCATAATTTCTTGGCTTTATCAATTCCTCTTCATCTATTAATTTGCCTCACCCAACAACAAAAAATTTCTCCTCCCATTCCTAAGTTTTCTCTGCGGTGTATTAAAGATCTAGTTCAACCACATAAGAATTTTGTAAAGGATCCCATCCCTCTCACCCCTTTATTACAATCAGTCATGCCATTCTTGAAATTACAAGGAAAACTCTCTAAAGATAACCCTTTCCTTGCTTTATAGTCCTAAACAAAACAAAAATTGCTTTATTCTTCTAGAATAATCAAGAATTTTTTCATGGCTTTTATTTCCCTAGAATTGATGTATGCTTTATTCTTTCTTATTTTTCCTAGAATAGCTTTATGCTATTTACTCATCTTACTTCCTAGAAAAGTTTTATGCTTTAATCTAAGCCCATTTCCTACAATAACTGTAAGCATATCTTATTTCCTTGTCCAATATTCCGCTTCTTGCATGTCTGCCCCTCCTAAATTGCTCTGTCCACATGCAATTGGAGTGATTTCCTTGCCTCATTAATCATATGAAGCTCCTCCTTTTGCCTTCTCTGTAATTTTTGTACTTCAAAATAGCATTACAATCAAACATAAAGCTGAACTCTCTTAACAAAGTAGTTTGTCAATATTGTTGTTAAGATCTGCTTGCTTGCATCTGAGGGTAGACCTCTAACCATTATCATTTGCAGGCCTTGGTCTTTATTCACAATTTGCTTCTCAATGGATGTTAATCCCACTGATGGCTACCAAATACTTCAAGGTTTTCAAGAACAATAATAGTCGAAGGAGGATAGCCACAATGATTGACCAAGCTTTTAGCCTTAACTTTATTGCCGACCTCCTTTTTATTAACACTGCTTACTAAGTCCTAGGTATTTTCCAGCAGCTTCATTGACAAAGCTATTTCCACCCTTGCTCATGGCCACCACAACCAAATCTTCAAGTTCCAATAACCAATTATTTGATTCTCTTCATAAAGCTCAATGTACTCTAAAAAGAAGAGATCTTTAGGAGGTTCTTCTTGATGAATTACCCATAAGCACAAATATTGATCAACATAGGCTAACAGATTCTCTACTTCTCTGAGACAGTCTTATCATTGTTAGGGCTTCTCCCAAAACACCAGTAGAATCTTTTGATAACACTTTAAGATCCTGATAGAAAAATGAATATTCTAGAAAGTAGAAACAAAAAATTCTAGTTTTTAATATAGTTAAAAGGATATTTCAATTTAAGACAACTTGACCCCTGTTAATCTTTGAAGAACAAGGTAGATGTGTGCCTAGTAAGAAAATGTTAGATGATGTTGTTATTGCCCATGACACACTATACTGTTTCCATATTAAAGAAGAAAGGTGTCATGCAAGTTACATTAAATGTCAATCAAGCTTACAATGAAGTTTATCTTGTCTTCTTGAATAAGTTCTTGTACAGGTTCAAGGTTTCCTACAATGAAAATCTTAAATCAATAGCTGATATGGTTCTTCAAAATATTCTGTTTTGATCACAATATTTTGGTCACCTTCTTTAGGGATTTTTGGGTCTTTAGACAGCGTGAGTCCCTGTCCCCTAGTCTCTGTGATTTTGGTTGAGGCCTTGAAGAGAAATCTAAAATATTCCCAAACCATGGGATTTTGGAAGGTGTCCATATCAGCCATATGGTACTAGATATAAAATGCATTGAGATTTTTTTGAATAAAGGTCAAAATCGTATTAAATAATTGGTAAAAAATTTACAATTAAATGATTGCTAAAAATTTTACAATAATCATACCTATCTGTGCACATAGATAGGCATTGGCATTATCCAGCTGATATTTTTTTTTTAGCCCAACCAGCTTATATCAAAATTTATAGAAACCAAAAACAATACATATTATTACCTAGTTCCTCATCATCATTCCAAACCCTCCTTTCTAACCTAGATCTGATAGAGTTGTTAGATATATTCAATGTAAGGATACTGTTTTTTCTTAATATTTTTACGAACTCTGATCTTCCACTATGGATATATGTGTCTGTTAATTGACAACCAGGAAGTTGCAATAAAGAAATGTCAAACAAACATGATAATACACAGCAGAACAGAGGTTCCACAGTACTGCTGTGAGTACCAGCGTCTGGTTCCCTTCTAACCACATTTGGAGGTAAATTGGTTAGCTTGAGGACAAATTATAGGAGGCACACATTCATATCCCTGGACACCAGCAAATCCCACAGTTCCCAGACAGAAGGGCCTGTCATTTGGATGGAGGCATCAAGTTATCCCTCTCCTGAATGATCTCTACTTGGCAGGATTCCCACAAAAACAAAAAATTAAAATCTCTTTCCTTCCATTGAAAATTCAATATATGAGACTGAAGGAGAAATTCGCCATCTCAGGTTTCATGGACTCCCCTCATCGCCTCCCGTTATTCTATCCTCCCTCGATTCACAGCAGAGTTGCACAAGAGCCCATTGAACCCATACTCTGGAGGAGTTTTTCACAATTTGGGTTATTCAGTGACCTTTTAATATTAAAAGAGTAGCAGTCTACCTTTGCAGCCCGACTCAACCGGATTTCGAACTTTCATCATGCAGATTGAAGGAAACCCAACAGAAGCACATCAAAAACCCATCAATCATCCTTGTTGAGCCATCAATACTCACTAGACACCACAGACTGCAAAAAAAAATGATAAGCCCTCATCCATATGAATATCAAGGCGAACAAGAACGCATTTTTAGCATTTCTTTGAAGTTCGCTGAATTCTGTTATCACGGAATAGTAGCGCTCGTTCCACGGATAACCCCCCTACGAAACTTGTCCGTTTCTTAGGTTTGTGATTTTCAAGCACGCAAAACGAGGCGATTTTTGATCCACCTCGAAATGCATTCCGAAGTCTCAAATAGTCAATTTGAGCATCCCCCTGCGTTCACCTCGCGAAGCCCTTCGAAACGAGTACCTGCACAAATGCTCACTAATCATACTTCATGAAATTGTCAAAAGTGCAAAAGCTCTGAAAAAGAGCGCTCAAGCACTTAGCAAAAATTGACTAAGTATGAAAAGTGCAAGGGTGCTAAAAATCAGTGCCCTTGCACTTAAGTGATTTTTGACTTTAGTGCAAGGGCGCTGAATTTTAGCGCCCTTACACTTAAAGTGTTTTTGACTTAATTTTTTATGTAGGCATGGTTTTTTCAACCTTTTACATCTTCTTTTCAGTTTCTTCCACCTTTCATGCCTTAACTAAATGCACGATTTAAGTTTGCCATACTTCACTCACCAATCACTTAAGAGTGATTTTGGATTAATCTTTTCTCATTCCTATCATTTATTTTCCACCTCTCCTTGCTGGGCGAGCATTCTTGCATCTGCAAAACGCGTTTTGGAGTTTTTCTCTGGATTCAACTTGGTTTTTGATCGCCACACTTCTAGGTACGTTTTTGGTTTCTTCATTTACCACGCCATGTCTTTCTTCCTCCTCTATTCATTTTTCCTCTACAAGATAAGAAAAACCTTAAGAGTTTTTGTTTTCATTTCTTCATTTACAGGTCAACGTTTTGTCTTCAAAAGCAAATCACGATTTTGCCTCTTTATTTGACACGCCAATACCTTCTTCATTTCCCACGTGTTTTTCATCAAATCCATAAAACGTTTATATTTTGCCTTCATTTCCCACGCATTTTTCTTCCTTCCTCTTTTATTTTGTTAGATTCCTTATTTCGAATCTTTACTCACTTCTTCTTTATATCTCTTTCGTGTTTTCAATGCATGATTCCTCAAAATGGCGAAATACTGAAATACATTCATTTCGGTGATAGAGATATTTTCATGTATCGTTCATTCAAATTCATTTTACCTTAATACACTGGCGTAAAAAAAATTCGCTCTCACCTTCATTTAAACTTTCAAGTCAAGAAAAAGTGTCAGGGTGTTGGTTTTCAACGCCCTGACATATTTTACTAAGTCTCTTACAGTTAAGTGCAAGGGCGTTGATATTTTACTAAGTCTCTTACAGTTAAGTGCAAGGGCGTTGAAAATCAACGCCTTTGCACCTAAGGCATTTTTTCCTAAGTGCAAGGGCATTGATTTTCAACGCCCTTACACTTTTCACATTTTTTTACCTTTGACTTTCCAGAATTGCTCTCTCTCCATTTTGAAGCCCGTTTCTCTGCTTTTACCTCGTTTTTCGTGCCTTGTCACTCATGTCATGCTTGCTCAACATCATTGCTCGCTTCGCGCATCCCAATGCAACCTTTTTCGACTAATGGTTGTTGATTCTTATTTGCAGTTCTTTTTCAGATCTCATCAAGGGATCCTTGGAGATTGCATATCTTGATCCAGTTGCTCTCAGATGACAGCTGAAAAGCTTCATCGTCTTCAAAAGCTGAAGGCAAAATGAAATACAAATACCAAGGCATTTATCCGCCGACAGTAGTAATTTCAAAAGTGGACGAGATTAAAGACACCAAGGTTGGTCATCAAGACCTCATTGATTTCGTGAAGAGAAAAAGCCTCTCGAAGACTCTCTGAGAGCTATTGTGCACAGTAAACTACACCTTGTTTCTACATTCCCTACTTCTGCACACCATACGAAGTTTGTCCTTGAAGTTGCATCTCACTACATCCGAGAGAGCAGAAGCGTGATTGATTCTTCTAGACAAGAGATATTGAGACTAGACCCAGATTTCTTTGATATTGTCTTCAGAGTCTCGTAGATGGAGAAGTACATTGATATTTCAGTACAACAAGCACAGAAAGTCTATGATTCAGATCCGAACAAGGCTAAGTACTTGACAAATAGTCAATGGTTGAAAGAACCCAGGCATACTATCTCCAGATGGCCGAAGAGGCTTCCGCGAGGTGATTTCAAAGAAGATATCAGAGATATGATAATACTCTTGAGCAGAGTTAAGGGATTGCCTAAAACATCTCATTTTCAGGATTGGATATATGAGTACATTCGGATCATAAGAAGACAAAAGGCTCATATTGATTGGGGCAAACGGATCAGTGATGCTATCCATGAACAACTGATAAATGTGCCAACCACCTTGAAGTTTTATATGACTTCTTACCTAGTGTACGTTGCAGCCGTGATGAGACAATTCCCAGGTTTATCTACAAGAGGGAACCGGCTTTCTACACCTGTGTACAATTATTTCTACAAGCTAGAACTGAAGGAAAGCCATCACCATTTCAGGAGGTTCACCGATGCTTTCTTTGCACCTTTTCTCTTCAGCTTTGACCCAACTCTCAAGAAGAAGAGAGTGTCTGATGAGACCTACAAAGTGGTGAGTAAAGTCAGATGCATATTTCTCCAATTCCCGACTTTTACTTACATAAGGGTAGGATGCTACACTGGCTGCCCTTACATGTTGCCCAGATATCCTTCAGACAAGTGGATATTGATGGAGTTATGCAGACAACTGATTTCAGTCCACAAGGAACGTCAAAGGATTCACAAACTTGGATTTAAGTTTCCACTGACAATCGATAGGTATACCATCAAGAGTGTACAAAAGGCTAAATCAATCTATGCTGAGATGCAGGTCATGACAATCAGGACTTATAAATACAAGCTTGATTTTGACTACCGGAATGTCAAGAAGAGGCTAAAAAAGGGTCACAAGCACGAATACCACTTTGAAGACATCTGGGCTGATTGCAGAGATGAAGAGGTTGTCCGTAAGATGGAGTTTTGCAGGTTAACCGTTCAGCAAATCAGAGATCTTGGTGTTGCTGGCCTACCAGAGGAGTTCACAGATCCTGGCGATATCATGAATGCTACTTATGATGAAAAACAAATCTCTAAGAAACCTTTGCCTGCAATCCAATGGTCCAAAAAGAAAAATGTTTCCATCAGAGAGAGGTTGGCGCCAATATAGGCTAACACTGCTGAATGGTTACATAAGCATGGCTTTGAGATGAAAACTTTCAAGACAGAGTCTGAAGGAGAAGAATCTGGAGCACAAGTCAATCGACAACAAGAATCCCGCATGAAAGACAAATCAGCGACTATTTCCACTTCTTCTAGAAAAGGCCCTAGGATTAAATTCACTATTGGCAAAAAGGATGCTCAAGCCATCCGTGAAGAAGAAACAACGGAATCTGAAACATCCCGCTCGAAAGGAAAGGGGTCTATTTCTGAAGAGATAGATTCCAATGAAGAAGAAAATTCCAGTGATCAATCTATTGAAGAAGAGGATTCAGAAGAAACAGACTCTGATGAGGAAGAACATTCTAAAGATGAACAAGAGTCTGAAGGTGACCAAAGAGGTGAACAAGAGTTAGAAGATCATGAGAGTGATCAACAAGAACTCAAGCATGATGAAGAACAAGCTATGTCTCCACCTGAGACTGTAGTTGAAGATTTTCCCCAGCCATCATCACCTGTAACTTCAAACGTTCCTCGTACACTTCCTATTCCAAACACTCCTCCACCACCTTTTCCCACGTCACCTATTCCTACATCTACCATATCCGCAATAGATGCAGCACCACTTCTTGCAACATCAACCACACTTGATACTCCTTCGGTGACAAGTATTCAAACGGTTGACATTTTGTCAAGCCCTCCATCATCTATTCCTAGCTTGTCGTCTCCATCCTATGATCTCACTTCAAAAGCTGAGTTTAACAGGTTTATGAGTGACTCTTTGCAGAATCAGCTTAAAGTACCAATTTCTGGAGTGGTAATGACGGACACTACGCCAATTGTCCCTATACCAGCCATTCCTTCAGAAGTGGCGGTAACAAGAGAATTGACGATCAATCAAGAAGCTCATATTTCCTCTCTTCCCCCTTGGTTGGTATCTCAAGTATCGAAACGAAAAAAGCAAATGATCTCGTCAGAAGAGCTCAAGCTTGAAGAGATAGCCCCTCCAAAAGCCAAGGGGAAGAAAAAGGCAAAAGTCTATTCATGGCTCCAGGTTGACAAAACAAGTCAAAAGTATGCAGAGATTGGCATACTGCCTCAAGAGGAAGGAGATATCAATATGGAGAACTACACAGTGACAAGAGTCCAGCTTGGTAAGGTCACAAGTGAAAGTGCTAAGGCAGATGCGCAAGTGACTTTGAATATACTGGCAGGAAGACTAGACAAAATGGAGCAAGCTCGAAACTTATACAAACAGAGGGCAAAGCATTATGCCGCTATTGTAAGAAAGCTTGAATGCACAACCATTAGCAATGGTAAGCATGGAGGACCCAGCTATCAAGAAAGCTAAGAAATTTGCCTCCAAAGGCAAAGTGTTGTATGACTTCATTAATAAGGTTGTAGAACATGGCTCTCAAATTATAATTGCTACGAATGAAAAGGCTACTCAGATAGCTCAGCTCAAATTGGAGCTAGATAAAGAAGAAGTTGTTCTTTCCCAAGAGCACAAAGAGATGGAAAAATGCCTGTTATTGTGGTCACAAATGAAACAAGTAAAGCTCAGCAAACTGGTGGAAGCCGAGGTGATCCCCGACAAGGAAAAATATGTTGAGGTAAGAGAATCACTGAAGCATCGTATTCAGACAATTAAAGCTCTTGCAGAAGATCTCCACCAAGTACAGGAAAATGTCTAAGTACATCGTACTATTCTCGAGAAAAGAATCAAGGAGTTGCCAGGCAAGCTTCTTGAAGAAAACCGCATTTTCCTTCCGACCACAAAACTTTCTGAGACCTTCAAAGAAGCCATCATGAGTCACGTATAGAGTGTAGACTTCTTGAATGCCTCTATAAATGATCTTTGTGATACAAGGCTCACTCTTGACAACCTCAAGATGCATCTTGACGAATGCAAAAAGGTTCACTCATCTGCCAAGAAATCAATCACGAGGATTCACACCATTGTGGATTACACCATTGGTCCGGATGACAAATTCATGCAGGAGACCAGGAAGAAGTATGAAGACTTCTGCGCCCAAGCAAGGAACCAAGAAGACTCCTGATCTCCCAATGTTGAACATTTTGAGGCTTTCTCTTATGCATTTTGTAAATAGTTTTTGACATCTTAAATGTCTTTTTGTAAAGTGTAATTACAAAAAAAATATGAGATGTAATTCCACGGAGATAAATTACACTTTGAATTAGTCAAAGTTAGGGTTTCCTATTTTTGCTCACCTAATTTCCTAACTTTACTCTACTGATTTCCTAGATTAGCTCTTCCCTCTTTTCTATAAATATGAGGGATCTCTATTGTAATCTTTACCTTTTAGTATTTTGCAACGAAGTGCTTCCCTTTTGAAACGAACATTGAAACTTTGTGTTCAATTTTGTGAATCTGAATCTAATCAATAAAGAAGGAAGTTGCATGCCAGACTTTGTGTTAGAATCAATTCTCTTTTAATTTGAATGAGATTGGTGGTGATTAGTGAATGATATTTGAAGGCCTTCAAGTAGTTTATGTAAACTTTGTGTTGCATTCCTTATTTGGATTTACATTTATGTTTGGATACTTTGGTTGAAAGATCTACAAGACTTTGTGCTTATAATCGTTCATGCTGTTCGAGGAATTTCTGCATCTAAGAAGACTTTGTGCTTCTAATGCGACAAACGATACGTCTTTCGCAGATCCATTATTGAAAAAGCTACGGAACGACCTTGTGCCTTCGTGAGCTTTCCCTTTTCCTTTATTTTGTTTATTATCAATCACATCTGGTATCTCTACGCTTTGCTTTGACAAGATAGAGATATTGGCATTACTGCTTTTTGTTAAGTTTAAAGTTATCAGATTTAGAACTTCCAAACCATGAAGCATTGTAAAACATCTTCTCTAAAAAAAAAAAAAGCATGAATGTAACACAAACCCCCCCCCATTTCGTAAGTGTAGTGTACATTGTGTAAATACTTTGTTAGTTTTACCGTAGCTTTTGTTAGCAGTAAGAAGGGCGCCTCCCCTTTCTAAGATGAGAGATTCTATCTCACATAGTTGTGGCTGAAGTCTAGGTTATGTAATCTGTTGAAAAGTTAATTACATAATTTTCACCCAACAAATTCATAGATGAAATTCGGCGAACCATATGACTAAGGTTATACCTATCTTGTTTTGTGATTGAATATCCAGCATCTTTATACTTGAGATATATGTTTTTTTTTATGATTAAACTAGTATGGCATATTCAGCTTCACTATTTTCATTGATTATGAGATGTTAGTTGATTTTTTTCAATGGTTCAATATTAATGATTGCATGCGGTTCAATTGTGCATCTTTGTATTGTCCTAATTATGTTATAGTTAGAGAATTAATATCTAGATGTGATTATATACTATGAGTTGTGAGATGCATGCATCTTGCATTAATTGTTTACTATGATGTGCTTTAGTTATCATTATATTGAATATGCTTGATGGATATTTGAATATGCAAGATATAGGGTAAAACCAGTGATTCAGGAAACCCCTCTGAATAAGACCCATAAGCGTGTTCATTCTATGCATTTTAATGAATTTTTTATAATGCATAATGAATCGCTATGCATGAGGAATTTAATTATTGATCTTATAATCATTGAAATTTAATTAAAAATTAAAAAGGGGTTGGATAGAATTTGTGTAGCGTAATTACAAGTCTTCAAAAAGATTATTTTCATATCGTAATTGCAGAAGTACATTGGATCATATATATAATATATGGATGAGTGTTTTTAGCTTGTCAAAAAGGTTTAAAGTGACTTAATGAGAAGGTAGAAGGTCAAATTAAATATTTGTTTGGAAAAGATATTATCTAAAAGCTAGTTGTGTATGTGAAATGAAAGAAAAGGTAACTTTGAATTAGGTTTTGGCATTTTGCTTTATATTGGTAAAGAAGTTTCATTATTTAGGTAAAATTAAGATGTATAAGGCAAAATTGGTTGCTAAGGGATATTCCCAAGCTGAGAGAACAAACTTCAGTAAGAATTTGTGCAATTGCAAAGCTTACTTCCATTAAAAAAAATTATCTGTTGTTATTGCATTATCTGAGGTTGAACAAATGGATGTTAAAACAACATTTTAACATGTCACAGCCTGAGCACTTCATGGTAAAGGTTAATGAAGATTTGTTTTGTAAGTTAAAGAAAACTTTTTAACAGTCTAAAACATATTCTTAAGATGTGGTATCAAAAATTTGATATTGATTAGAGTGAAAGTTGATCATCGTGTTAACTATAAGCAAATAGGTAATAGGTGATCAGTTTGTGTTATCGTTTTATATGTTGACAACATGTTAATCAATAACAATTACAATATGTTTAGGGTTCTTAAATCTCAACTTTCATTACAATTTAATATGAAGGATTTAGGGGTTGCTAAGTTTATTGACACATGAAAAACATTGTGAATTTCGCTGTTTTCTGAGAGTTCCAACTCATTTGCAACCTCACCTATCCTCCATACTACCTAGTAAGGTCCATAAAATCGCAACTTAAGCTTCTCCACACCACTCCCCTTGAGGGAAGATTGCATTTAGGGCTGCAACCTTAAAAAAATCATGTATCCTACCTTAAAAGTCCTCTCCAAGCACTGGCAATCAGCATACATCTTTTTGTTGATATTGGGTCTACTGTAAGTTCATGAGTGAATTCAAAATATCTAGACTTTGCTGGACCAAATCTCTAGACCCAAAAACTCTGGTAGCCAAAAGAACCAAATTCATGAATGAGAATGCATCATAACCGTATACTGCCTTCAAAGGAGCCATACCTATAGGCATGTGATGAGTGGAGTTATAGCAATACTCCCCAAAGTAGAGCCACTTAATCCAAGTTGTTTGCTGCCTCGTAACATAATTCCTCAAATACCCTTCAATCCATTTGTTTACAATCTCTGTTTATCCATTTGTTTGAGGGTGGTAACTAGTGTTTAGATTCAATTAGGCATCTTTCACTCAAAAAGCTTCTTGCCAAAACAAACTAATGATTCCATTGTACCTATCACTCACAATATTCCTTGGCAGCCCATGTAGTCTAAACCATAGTAACAGAAAACTGCAAAAAACCCGATTAATCGCAATTTTTAATTAATCGGTGCCCTCCACGATTTTTTCCCAGCAAAAAATCGTTGAAAAAAGTCAACGATTTTTTGGACAATTAAAACGGGTTTTAGTCAAGTTTAAATCGGCAAAAAATCATGTTCATTAATCTCACCAACCCATCAAATGTTCCTGCGAATAAATGTAGCCCTAAAATCCACGCGAAAAGCTATAATTTGCCGACGCGTCTAGCTCAATCCACAAAATGAAAGCGGTGAGCATCAGAGGGAGGGCAAAAACAGCGACGATTTTCAGTTTGCAAATTGTTTTGCCGTCGATTTCCAGTTTGCTCGCAATTTTCCTTTATTTCCTTTCATTTTTTCCTTCCAGCGATTTTCAAGTAGGCTCGCCGCTCAATTACTCTATTTTCTGAAGAAGAAAAAATTACAGTATATATTTCTTTCGAATGGCTATTTTTATTACTTGATAAAAAAATTCCTAAATTATTTCTGTAGAAATATTTTCTGTTATTTTGTAATAATACAATAAATATTATTACAGTATAAATATTTTGTATTATTTTGTAATATTTTACTGAATTATTACAAAATACACAGTATAAAATAAAATATAAAATATTTATAATGTAATTGTTTTATAGTATAAATATTTTATTTTTATTTTATACTGTATTTTGTATTTATTTTATACTGTATTTTACTATTTTGTGTTTTCTTTTACAAAATAAAATACTGTAAATATTTATATAAAAATAAATATAAATAAAATACTATAAACATTTTGTATTATTTTGTATTTATTTTTACAAAATAAAATATTGTAAATGTATTGTAAAATACAAAATAATATAAAATATTTATACTGTAAATGTATTATTTTTAGTTCTTACAAAATAATTCAAATTTTTTTTATAGTATTTGCTTAAGATTTGTGACAGAATTATTAAGCTAGTATTACCAGCTTGCTGTAAATGCAATGGTTGCCTGAGTTATATCCAAACTTGGTCAATGGGATTCTAAACTACAGTGAATTTTTTTCACATTTGTGCTTAGTATTTATAAACAAAGTGAACTTTTATAGTTTAAATGTACTTTTGGACAATAGATAAACTGATAGGACTATGAAACACAAAAAGAAAAGAGCTAGTATACATATACCATTATGGAAAACATAAAGGAAAAATGAAACTCGCAGATACATTTGTAGATGTAGATATTTTGGTAAAAGGGAGAATGAAGATACAGAAACAGAAATGAAACATTTATACTTTAATTCAGCCACATGTATTGCTAGTTTTTTTTGCAGTTGATAGCTTCTTGACATTTAGTGCAAGGGAATTGAAATGAATTTGCTACTTTTTCCCAATTAATTATTCATGCCTTAATACTGAATCAAGATGCATTTGTAGATTTGATCATAATGCCACGTGTAAAAGACTTTGCGTGGACACATTGCAAGGCAATTCCGAGTTCAACGAAGGTTAAATGCAATTGGTGTTTGTGTGACATCAACGGTGGCATTTATTGCTTCAAATGGCATTTGGAAAAGGAGCCAAGAAATAACACCATTCTTTGTACAGAATGCCCTGCAGAAGTCACCTATCAGGAAAAACAAGCTCTTGAAGGGATTTCTGAGAGTAAGGCTAAAAAGGCAAGAACGGGGAATGAAATAGACTCCAGTTCTACAGAAGTTGGGAGGAATTACTTGGATGTGGAAGATGGTGCACATATGTTTTCCAGGGAATCTGGATCGACACCTTCTACAACACGTGGTCCAAACACAAGTGGAGGAAACATAAATTCTTTCTTCCCACCTTGTACTACACCAAGATCACAGACCACTTTGGAGAGTACAAGATGGAAGAAGACTGTCCATGAACAAGCAAAGAAGGCAATATCAAATTTTTGGTACTAATCTAGCTTGCCATTCCATGTTGCCAGGTCTCCATACTGGCAAGATATGGTGGATGCTATTGCATCTACAGGTCCTAGGTTCAAAACCCCATCTTCTGAGTCATTGAGGCTTCCTTTGCTTAATGATGCAATACAGGATGTTAATGATGTTGTTGTTGAACATTGACTGATTTGGGCAAAAGACTGGTTGCAGCATAATGTTAGATGGATGGATAGATAGGAGGAATCGAACACTCATCAACTTCCTCATGTCTTGTGAAATTGGCACAATTTTTTTAAAATTCGTGGATGCATTAGACACAATCAAATCTGCGGGTGCATTGTTTGACATGTATGGCTTAGTGGTCGAAGAAATAGGGCCACAAAATGTGGTTCAATTAATTACAGATAGTGTTGTTGCTTGTGTTGTTGCTGGGAGACTTTTGACAAACAAATACCCCTCCATCTTTTTTACTCCATGTGCAGCACAGTGCATTGATCTAACCCTAGAGGACATTGGTAAACTTGAGTGGGTTAAGGAGGTATTGCACAAGGATCGCTCAACTACCAAATTTATCTATAATCACACAAGGGTTTTGTGTATGATGTGCAATTTCACAGAGGGCAAGGAGTTAGTTCGACCAAGGGTGACAAGATTTGCAACACACTTCCTTGCACTACAAACTCTATGCGAACAAAGAATGAATTTGAAACGAATGTTTGTTTCAAGCGAGTGGATGGCATCTAGCTTCTCAAATCAAGCAAATGGCATAGCAATATCAAAGTACATTTATTCTGCCAGTTTTTGGGATGCAATGGAAGAAGTTGTACAATTTTCAAAGCCTCTAATGAAGGTCTTGAGATTGGTGGATGGGGATAAATCCCCCATGGGATATTTGTATGAGGCCATGGATAGGGTCAAGGAGGTGATGAGGAGTAGGATGGAAAATGACAGGGATAGGTATATGCCACTATGGGACATAATTGATAGAAGATGGGATCGACGGATGCATTCTCCTCTCCATGCTACATGATACTATCTTAATCCAAGTATGTACCATGACTCTTCATTTAGAGATGATGATGGTGAGGTTGCATAAGGTTCGTTCATATGCATGGAAAAAATGTTTGCTACCACAGAACAGTTAACGACAACTATCCAAGAGTTAGCCATGTACAAGCAAGCAACGGGTTTTTTCTCATCTAAGGCTGCCGTAGAAGGCAGGAAGACCATGCAACTAGGTAGAGTCTATAAAATTTTGATAATCTCTTTATTTTGTGGACAAAATCATAAAATGTGTAAAATTTTAAGATATTTTTACATGACATCATCTCCATATAATATGTTTTTCAACCTATGGTGGGATTTTTTTGGTCACAAAACCAAAAATCTTAGGTGGTTAATGAAACGCATTTTGAGCCAATCATGCAATTCATTTGCTTGTGAGCATACTTGGAGTGTTTTTGAACACATACATTCGAAGAAACGCAATCGCCTAACACAGCAACAGATGAATGACGGTGTTTGTTCACCACAACCTCTGCTTGAAGCTAAAGAAAGCTCAAGGTTAGACTTTTAGTATACTTGCAATCGTAGTTGTAAATTTGTAATTGTATTCATAATGTTTTTGCACTTGTAATCCAAAGACTAACTTGTCCATGGGCAAAACTAGGTACCATTGAGGATACTAAGCCAATTGACCTTGATGAGATTGATCCAAACAATGAGTGGATTGCTAATGATGAGGTAGCTCTTGAGTTTGAGGATTTTGAGATCCTAGAGGAGGCCAACTGGGATCCTCACATGATTGATGAACTTGGGAGAGGCAAAGCCCTAGGAGCTTCATCATCAAGGCCTGCAACCCTCTAGTATAGCTCTATTTATAGTAGCAACTAGCAAGAATCATAGGCTACTTTTGATTTTTGAAACTTTGTACTACAAACTATATTGTAATTGAAATTTTGTCATCTATTAGTTATGCATTTTAAACTAATGCTTTGAAAGATGTGGAATGCAATGTAATCAGCGATATGAATATAAACAACAAAATCTATTTTCTATGATTCATTAGTTAAACTCTCTATTTTATTTGCTCTCTATATCTCTATTGCTATGGAAATGCCTTTCAATTAAAAAAAAAAAAACAGTTTTTGTCTCTTTTCTACATTTTTTTACGTTTTTTTTTTAATCCGATTTTTTCCCGATTTTTTCAAAAAATCTTGAACTTTTGATTTGCCGATTTATTCTCCAAAAGATTTTTGTTCCTATGGTCTAAACATCTCTCTAAAAAATAAATCAACCACCTATGAAGCCTAATATTCTGAATATATAGCATAAAAATGAGCATACTCCGTGAGTCTATCCATTACCACAATGATACAATCCTTACCTTGCACATTTGGAAGCATAATAAAATCTAGAGAGATGCTCTCTCATGATTTGGAATGGGTTCAGTCTGCAACAAACTAGCTGGAAATACATGTTCTACCTTGTTCTATTGACAGGCCAAGCACTCCTAGACACGCCTCAAAATATCACTCTTAAATCCTTTCCATGCAAAACGCTCTCTTACCTATTTGTATGTCTTGTAATACCCCCGGTGACCCCTATAACCGGAAGGAGATAAAAAAAATGATAAACAAAAGCAGAGCAAAGAAGGTTATCAACAAAAGCAAAGCAAATAAGGGTATCAACAAGTGCAATCCTAAGAATGGTGAAAAGACAGAGCTAGCCCCTAATGCATTGGTGCTTGACATTACAAAAGAATGTGTGGAAGATGTAGAGATGTTATCGAAAACTACCATTATCTATCCCTTCATAGGCCCAAAAATGAAGAGGGTTCAAATCAGAAATTGGATTAAAGAAAATTGGAAGATGCAATGTGTCACAAAATTGCTACCAAAAGGGTTCTTCAATGTCGTATTCTTGTCAAAAGCAGATAAAGATAAGAGACTGAAAGGAGTATGGAAAATGGAAGAGGTTCCCCTTCATATACAAAAATGGACATTGAAATTCAATCCAAGACAATACAACAACCCCAAGTGGATTCGCTTATACAACTTACCTCTAGAAAGGAGCATGGAAAATGGAAGAGGTTCCCCTTCATATACAAAAATGGACGTTGAAATTCAATCCAACTCAATACAACAAGCCTAAGTGGATTCACTTATACAACTTACCTCTAGAATTTTGGTCCAAAGATTGTGTGGTAAAAATAGGGAGATCCTTGAGAACCCTAATTGACATTGATGAAGGACTGCTAGAGAGGGACTCATATCTATATGCAAGGATACAGGTGGCTGCGATAAAAGAGATCCCAAAAGAAATAATTCTTCATTCGCCCCATCATATGTGGTCTCAAATGCTTGAGATCGAAGAACCAAAATTCTATTGCTTAAATTGTGGTGGAAGAACTCATGCAACAATCTGATGTCGGAGACCAATGAAAAGAAGGGATGTTAGGATACCAAAGGATAAGGAAGAAAGTTCAAAGGAGATAATACCCACAAATAAGTATGTGTCGAAGGAAAACCAAATAATGCAAGGTCAAGAGGATTACCAATGAATATGGTAGATTTCTTTAGCAATCTATTTTGAATTTATAGAAGTGTTTTGCAAATAGGGAGGCCGATCAACCTTCCGAGTTTACAAGAGGTGAAGTATTGGCCTTTCCTTCATCAAGCATGCCACCCCGAGATGAAGCGCTCGTGAGCCAGGAAGCATATGAGTGCTCCTGGGCTTGTTGAGGAAAGCAGTCTTCATGCATCTTATCAAGAACACCACCTCAAGATGGAGCGCTCGTAAGATGGGAGGCGAATGAGTACTCCCGGGCTTGATCAAGGAGAATGGAGTGCCTCCAAGGTGGACTAAGGGATGGAGTGGACCTAGGATCCTACCATGTTCGTGGGCCAGGAGGTGGATGAGTGCTCCTAGGCTTGAGGGTCTTCTCAAGTATGCCACACCAAAATGGATGGAAGAGGATCCACCCACGCTCTCACAATAAAAGGACAATCATCCTTGAGATTGCAGTTTGCAAACATTTCAAGTGAATTCCTAATATGATTGGCTATAGGAATATGCCTTGGAATAACCATTAATGATGTTAAGATATTTTGAATTCAAATGTTAATGATGCTATAAACTATAGATCTAACTATTATGATGTTTTAGCTATGGTGTATTCCTCTCAATATTATAATATTTCATGCATTAATTTGAATGTTACCATAAAGTTGATACTCGTTATTACTAATATCAGTTTTTAGTGATTATTATTGTTTTGCAGACCTAAATTTAGGAATACCCCAAAAGGGGACATTACAGGTGGGTAAAAAGTTTACACAAAGGATTATACTACAGGAGAGTAAAAAATCAAACAATTGATGGTGACTAGGAATGTGCAGGTAATTGTGCAACAGACAGTTTCATGAAATAAGCAAGCTAAAGGACAGCTAAAAATAACTGAACATTGTAGCTTTAAGAACCACAACAATCATATGAACTATGAATGAATAGAGCACGCAAAAGTTGCTGTGAACTTCAAAATCAAATAGCAAAACACATTTTCTTCCCCTCACATGCTAGAAAACCAGAATGTAATTAACACCAACTGAACAAAAGCACTCAACTCAGACCAGCCACATATGAAAGCCAACAATCCTTAATTTGCAATGCTGCATCATCATGATGGAAGGCAGGTTTTTATTCAGTAATAATTAAGAAGCAATAAAAAATAAGGTAAGGAACAAAGCACTACTTCAACCAACCTCAGGTGCAAGATAACAACGTCGTCTTCCCCCAGTGTCAAAGAAAAAAGAGAAATCAGATGGGTCGTCATCAGGTATATATGTTGGCTTGAACGATGCATAATCCGCAAGGTACACCCAATTCCAAGAGGTCAAAAGTACATTCTCACACTTTATATCACCTACAAAAACCAGGTATAGAATTTTGTGAAAGTCAAAAGATTGGATTCTAAGATATTACATTAAAAAAAACTTAAGGTCATAAGAGATTCACCATGACAGACCCCATGCTCGTGACTCTGCTTCAAAGCATACAGCAGCTGCATAACCACAAAGCTCTTGTGGGCACCATGATGTATCCGAAAAACTAAAAACCAAACTCAACCTAGCCAATATTGCTAAGTTGCAGTAGTTCCAAAGGAGACCCACAAGCAGAACTCACTGATAGAGAATTAAAACATAATTCTAACTTCAGAAAAAAGTTGCATAATATTGGCTGACCTGAAAGGCAATCCACTTCTTTTCAATCATGTTGAGAAATGGCCGGGTGCTTAATCGATCATGCAAATTGCTGAAGAAATATTGGCGAATAAGGTATGCTGCTTTCTCAGTCTCAAGCCAAAACTGGGTATACACTCAAATGCAAATTATTTATTAATGTTGAATGGCCTTTCCAATTAAGAACAAAATCAAACCATAACATGAAATGCTAAAGAAATAGAATACTTACTTGAAATGGCCAAACATGAGAGTCTTTAATCTTTTGAAGCCTGTCCTTTATCTCACACAACCTTCTTTCATATTCCTGTTGAGTAAAACAAAACTTCGAAGTGTTGTAGACAGAATAAAATGAGCACAATATTTGTCTTACTATTGTAAATAATTTCCCCAGCTTGGAACACCAACCACCAAATGTTTTCCTTACACAAACTGTCATGAAAGAAACCTTCAAGCCCAACAAAAGTCAATATCTCTATACTCCCTATCAAATATGCATTATAAGCACCAAATTATATGTTATCACTGATATCTTCCTTATTTTCGTCCAATGGAACCTATTTGATGAATATTTTTCTTCATTTTATTTATCTAAACTATACAGGACGTGTGCCCCTGGAAAAACTTGTCACCATAAATGTTACTACAGGTTAGGATTCAAGCATATTGATACAAGTAATGTTCAAGAGCTAAAGGTCAAGTGCATAAACCTAATGGAAGAGCGCAATAACGATTTCTCTCAACCAGAGAGGAACTCGGACAATGTTAAGCATTTAGAATAGTGCACCCGATTTCACTGGATTATGAAAAACTAGAATAAATGTGTACAAGCATAAATCTTATTGTTTACAAACAAGCTATATCTCCTAAATATGTTCAGTCATTAATCATAAACCAAAACTATCATGTAGAATGAATAAAACTAAAAGTACTCAATTTCAAAACTATTAGTCAAAGTAACTCAAATTTATTTTTATTTAATAATATTCTAATAATAAAAGATCCCCTCATAATATGATCCAAACTGTGTTGTCATGTCCCCACAAAGATCACTAAATCTGGGCCGACCAGTATAAAGAGTTAAATAAATTAATGAAAGAATAAAATCATTTTTACCTATAGGTAGCTGACCTCCTCTCCATACATGCTGGCCGACTACATTAGCAGCTCTGAGCCGACCATGTAGGTATTCAATCGCCCAAATAAAGAAGACTGAATTATTTAAAGGGGGAGATGTTGAGATTAAGGCTAAGAGAAGGGAGCGGCTCATTCTGTAAAGCAACAATTCCTAAACTAACCGATAATGATATCTTTTATTTGTGGAAGCCAACCCAACATGGGGAAAATAGGTGGCCGACCCAGGGAAAAATAATGGCAAATGGTTTATATAAAAATGGGCCGACTTAAGTAATAAAAGCCAGCACTTTGTTAATTAAGGGCAACGATTAGTAATGTGCAAATGCAGCGCTTGAGTTTGAGGGACATCCCTTAGCAAGAGACAAATAGGCTGAATAGTTATGTCCCATCCTCCACCATGGGGGTATATAGGGAGGGACATTTTCAAAGGAGAATCATCAGAAAAAAAGCATTAATATCCTCTGAATATTAAATCAGCAATCATCTTCAGAAATACATTCATTATTCAGGCAGCAAATATTGCAGAATATTAGAAAAGATCAGATCTGGATATTGATAGTAGTTAAGGCATACAGCAGAAGTAATTGATCAACAGCATAGCCTCTCATATATATGCAGCAGATTCAATCAGAATAATAACACAATCAATTCATGTGCATATATTTACTGGTCATGAAGGGCTGAGGAAGGAATGCAAGGAGGGGGAACTGTGAATGATTCCCCACTAGGTATGGCACCTCATGATGATGGTTAAAGGCCATCGGTTAAGGACCACACGAGGCCAAGGAGGATAAGGTCCTATCCTTGGGCCTAGGGTTGAGGATCAAGGACACCTTATTGCAGCCCCCCTACTATCCCCACTTGAATCAATTATTGAAGTAAATAAAGAGAGATCTTCAATCATAAGAGGAGGGTGGCATGATGGAGGGGAATGGTGTAAAGCCCTCACTAGGTACACCACCTCATGATGATGGTTAAGGACCATCAGTTAAGGACCACATGAGGCCACAGAGGATAAGGTCCTGCTGTTGGGCCTAGGATAGAGGATACTTGGGGCACCTCATCATGTCATCTACTACAATCCTCATCATGGTTGAGCCCGCATAATCATTGGGACTCGTTATAATGATATATAATCTCTCTTAGACCTAGAATTAAATGTATTTCATGGATTATGTCTGTCATATTTATCTAATGTGGTTGCAGGTTTCCATAATCAGATTTACATCATCTAAATTTTGAGTAGGGAATTATATCTTTAACTATAATCTGCTATTGGTTTCATTTGGAATTGTGAATTCAGGGCAAAGTATAAGGTGATCCCAAAAGGGGACATTACATGTGTTCTGCACCGCTTTTCCTAATGTGGGTACACTCAACCCTTTTCATATAAAATGAGCCAACACACATTTTTAGGTAGTGGGTTCACCGTTCACCAACCCACATTTTAGCCAATAAGTTCACCAACCCACCTTTTGTTCTATGTGCACAAATTCAATGTATCTAGCTTGGTTAATAGGATTTATTTATTAACTCAAGGAAAAGTAGTTATACATAGGCCCTTGGACTTGAAAGTACAATTATGCTCTTAAATAGAATTTGTTGTGGAAAAGTCTACAGCTAATGTGAATGGGGCAAAGAAGCATCCAGGCTAACTTGGATATCTGGGCCTTGAGTTGACATAAATACCTTTTCAAGAAAGCTCATCTTTTTATTTTAAAAAATATAGCTAGTTTATCATTAAAGTTTCTGTTGAAGATTTGTTTTCTCCCTTCGCTTCCCTAGTTTCAAAATAGCTGTTGTAGCAATAAGTTATAGCTGTAATTGTCAAGTCTATCATATGTAGTTAACCTTCTGCTGTTGATTTGATGAGAAATTACTTTTATATATGAATCGACTATTGATGCAGAGTATTAGAAATCAGACCCCCCATTAGAATTCTTTCAAGTCCACTTTTGTGTCTCCATATTTTTGTATGGTCATCTTCAGTAATATTTCCAATTTTCTGATAGAGCTGACATGATATAAGAAATATAGTTTCCAATTTTCAACACAGATTTCAGACTAAAATTTTCCCAGCTTAACAGCAGGCATCTGTCTGAAACACAAATGGTAACATAGCAATTTCATAGCCTCGTGGAGAATCCCTAGGAAGGCACAAATTCAAGGAAGTTGACAGCCTATTAGGTCAAATCAATCAACATCAGGGCTTAGGGGAAACTTATAATCATGAATCTTTTGCAGACCTCTCTTTTTAAAGACATAGAAGATCAAAGGAAGTAATTATTGGAATTTAAAGAACTGACTTAGGCCAAGTGCAAGGATGACATGGTTCAGTGTATGATGATTTTGACTAACATCCAGACCCCAGTGACGGTCTTTATGAGCATGATGTCGAGAATAGAGATTTGGCTGAAAGCTTGCTCACTCATCATGGTCATTATCTTCTAATAAAGGCTATTGTTGAAAAGGAACCCCATGAGAGAAACCTCATCAAAAAATGGTGAAAGGGCTACAAGCAACATACGAACACAGAATATTTATGCCCTTGCTCCAGTAACATAGTTAAGCAGAAAGGAGGGGAAAATGCCGCTGCTGTATTTAGTTCTTTATTATATATCCCAAAATTTGTGGATTCATGGCTGAGAAACTTTTCTTTTCCAAATAAACTTCCATGTGAGCAACCTAAGCCTGATGTTTTCCTCGATCTTGAAGGCGGGACTTATGATACAAGCAAATACGTTAACAAAATTTCTTTGCTAACCACAGCTGAACCATCAATGTGATTTCCTTATCCATTTTGTTGGAACAATTTGGATTGAAACATACTTACCTAAAGAATCATACCCTGAGACTCTTGGTACTTGCCTTCCATATAGAAAATGCATCCCCATCTCAAAGACCCATATGGGGACATCACTAAACATTGAGAGACTTCAGATAAAGTTTCTTTGTGCCTCTACACATCTCCTAGAAGACTAAAAATGGGTTGAAATAAGGATACCAAGGTTTCATCAACAGATTAACCTGCCCCAAGAACAATGACCCCTTCAAAAGAATTTGTACCCTATCAGCCACAGATCTAAAGTAAATTAAAAATAATTCCTGAGCACAAGGGTAAAAATCAACAAGCCTGAAGATGAAAGGCTTCCAAGACCGAGACACGCAAGAATAGAGATCTAGCAGACTGGGCCACAAATGAGCAAACTTGCAAATCAAACCCTTTTTGGCATGTTAGGCTTCCTCCTAAAATACTTCACATCCCAGGAAAAGCAAATAAATATCCTCCAAGCATGCAACCACACGAAACCCACATCACAGACCTGAAGCCAACACCCTCATTTGCACCCAAAGAAAGACCCAGAGCAGAGGCACTGCCTTTGAGTCATCCTTCCCAACTGCATTTGAAAAGGAGCGGCATACAGGAAACACAACATTAACAAGACCAATATCATATTTGATAGAGGTATTAAACCAGTCCACTACTATCAAAGATGGGAGGACCGATGCCTTGACATCATTGACACTCCAATCAAGTCCAAATCATAGGATTTAGGAGCCATCAACATGAAGCAACAATACCTTGCATTCATCCAAGAGTAATAGGAGCAATGATAGATTAGAGTTTATAGGAGAACTAACAAGATTAATCGCAACCACCACATTAACCTAAAATATTGCTTCCTCTTTTCTGATACTTCAACATATTGATTTTTTTTAATTTTTAAGCATTTAGAATTTTACTTTCTTTAAATGTGCATATCTGTTGTACGCTTATAATTTTCAACTTCTTTTTTTTTGATACAGAGGAATCAGCACTACCCATGAGACCCCACATTTTGCAAGGTTCTAACTACAGAACCCCTATAACCTCTGGCCACATGAGCTGCCCTCACTCATGCAGTGGTTGCTGCCAGGGATTCAAACCTCTAACCACTATCTGTGTCTTTCAACAGCACGCCTGATCAATGGCCTGTAGACATGTTTCCTAAATTTAAACTTTACATATATATTTGTCTGCAAGTTTATTTGAAAATGGCATATCAGTACTCATCCTCGTCTCTGGCACTAATACCAATCCCTGTCTCCTGGTAACCATGAACAGAATTTATATAAGAAAATCAGAAATTCCAGCCATTAGTTAGATGTTCCAAAGTCAATCGCCTAAACTCAATTCAGGAAAACTAATGAAATTTGTTCTAGATTTTGCCAATTTCAGCATGTATTTCATGGAGGATAGAGTTAATGAAGTTTTTGAACCCATTATTACAATGAGTGATAGTGCATTATAATCTTCTACCTGGGAGATGAAAACTTCCAGAAATTGTCCTCATCTATGGCCAAGAAACATAGTCAACATATATTAAAGGCACTCTAGAAATAAATAAAGAGGCTAATATTTGTCAATTCAATATTTTTGTCTTTTCTCTTTACAACTATTCACCTCAAATCCTATGAAACAATATTTCTTTTATAGATGTAAGACTTGGACAGTCCATAATATCCTCAAACAAGAGTTTTTGCATTAAAAATTGTCAGATCATCAAAAACATTGATGAGAAAAAAAATTCACAACATTTTTTTCAAAAAAAATTGTTCCTAAAATAATAAATAGACTGTTTAAAACTTGATCATTATTTTGTAAAAATATATAAAACCTTAAGAAAATTGGAAATATTAATATATTTTTAGATTATTACTATAAGTATAAACACTTTTTCCCAAGGATAATATTGGATAATTGCTTTGGCTATTTGACCCAGGAGGCAATGTTGACAAACTGTGAAATAGCTTCAAGAAGTTGTAAAACTTAAAAAAGATCAGAATAGTTCAGCATCCAAGGCTTCTGCTTTGGCGAAAGAAATTTGAAGAGGAAATGGTACAAACCCTTTTTGCTCTTTGCCAAAAAATGATAGCATTATTAGTTAGTGGGTCCAGCACAACCTTTATATGTAATATGGGCATGCCACTTTTGAGTAGAATGTCCAACCCACCCTTTTTGTGTAAACTGGGCATGCCACTTTGGGAGTTAATGGGCCTACCCGCCTTTTTAGGTAGTGTGTACACCATGCACCAACACGCTTTTTAGGAAATTCATCCAGATTCAATGTCTCTGGGCGCTGTTTGGAAAGATATGGTCATCATTCTGCATAAACAAAATGGACAAAATATAAAGGAATAGTAGTTATATAAATAAGCCTTTAGACCCTAGAAGTGTTATTGTGTTTGATATGGCAGTTGGAACAAACCTGCATCAGATGTGTTTGGGTCCATGGCGGCATCAAGATTGCTTGGGATGTTTGGGTCCTTACTGCTGCTTTATGGATATTCATATTATCTACTTTTATTTTATGAAAATTGACTGTTATAAACTTGTAGATGAATCAACCTCTGTCAAAGCTACAAGTTTGCTGATATCACATGCCAGTTCCAGACTGCTGATTTTTTCAGACATCTTCACTAAGATTTCTGTTTCTTTGATTAAATTCATAACAGTCATATCAGGGCTGCAGTTTTCAGATTCATTTCAGGTTTTCAGCTTATATTTCAAATTGTCGGATTAAGTCAAAGTTTTCCATGCTAAGCAGGTTGCTTGACACAAACATAACATAATGACTCACCAGAAGCTATCCCTTGAACATTCTTAAATCTCAATGCACATGTAAAACAAGTACATACTTTTCTAGCTAGTTCAATATGGTAGGCATTGTTATGATCCTTAAAGTTTAAATTTTGATTTCAGGCTTATGTGTCCTCCAACATTTGTCAAATTTAGATTGCAGTGGTCAATGTGCACAATATTTATAAGTTGTCAATATTGGAACCAGTGAAACAAAGCAGAACTGAGTAATTGTTGTAGATAATATCATAATACAAATGAAAATATATATGCTAATGCAAGTAATAATTGCATCTAAATGTTCAAGCTCTCTTTTACACTATATAAGAATACAACAGTTAAAAAGAAAATCCTTCCAGAGGACAAGCTTTAATCATAACATCCTTCTATCAATCTTTACAGCAACCATAGTCACCCACGAAGTGGAATAGTGTGGCGTTGAAAGGAACATCATTTTAAAAGAAGGGAGATGGAATAGTGTGGCGTTGAAAGGAACATCATTTTAAAAGAAGGGAGATGGAGATGGGATCAAGTTTCCTGATGACTGAAGTGATTTTACCAACCTGCACTGAATCAAGGTGTCTAATTTTGGAAAATATTTCCACACCTATATAGGTTTTCAGAAAAAAGAGGATTACGTCTTACATGATTATCTAAAAAAAATCAGTAGAAATTCAATTGTTTAGTAAAGTAATATGTATTACTAGAATGGGCTCACTTTAATGAAAGACCTCTTACATAAAGCCTAGCACTCATGGAAGACTCGTTAGATACCAGACGATATGCAATCCTTAACAAATAAATAAATTACTGAAGACAACTCAAACAGCCTTTTTAAAAATCAAAAGAAGCTTAACTGTAAGTCACAAGCAACAACTTCCATAATGGTGGGGACTTATATGTGCAATGCACCCAGGTCTCATAAGTCTAGTGTATGTAATTTCAAACTATATATACTCTTTATAGTCTGAGTACTGCTGAAAATACATCAACTTGCTTTGATCAATTTGAAGTTTCAAGTTTTTAATCTGTAGCCGAGCAGATTTGAGATGTTACTAGAAAAACCAGATCAGAAAATGAGAGGAAAATAAGTTAATAACTCTTGAATGATACATGATTGTAAATAGTTTATTTCCCAAACAAGAAAGTTAATACTGAGTACCCAACATGCAGAAAATATGAACCATGATAGATTTCTTCAATAGATTTCAATGAGTTCAAGTTTCACAAAGTTTGCCAATTCGTACTCCCTACCATGATACGTAAATTCAACCAGTTAGCTCTATCACATATCCTTTCTGCCACAATTTGAAACCAAAGACTCATTTCCGGATATTAGATTTAGCTATTCACATTTACCATTGCTGACTTTGGATTGAATTGATTCCATAATGCATTGAAAAATCAAGCAAAATTATCAATAAAACATCAAATTATTTCATAATCAATAAGAAATATAATTTTGACCTTATGGGCAATCTTTCTCCTAGCTAGTCAAACCTAATCATTGACAAAACATTAGAGAAAAGCATGATCAACGGTACACTTCTCCAGTATGATCAGATATGACCTGCCCTATACATATGATGGACAGTTGTAGAAACTAGATCACTTGTGCATAAGACAACTTAAAAATGCATGTACAAAGCCAAGAAATGCCCACTGCAAGAGCACTAGAACATTCTAAGAGGAAATGTAATAATAAATGTCGCCTTTATGTACCATGACTTACAAGGGAATTAGGTTTATTTGCTTCGGAGATAAACTTTAAATAAGGATATAAGATGTTTGATCTTTTCGAGCCTCCATTCTGCACAAGGATGGTCGAATACCATTCCTAAAAATCTATAATGGTGTTTTCGTAGTCGATTAAAAGAAAGAGGGTTGTATCATGAGAATGAGTATGGATCAGTCTGCACTTTAAGAAGTTGCTATCAAAATAAGGTTTTTTCTCCAATATTTGGATGATATTCTTATAAATTCAAAGGTTACATTAGTATTTTGAATTTTCTAAGGCAGATTCAAGGCATATGCATCAACTCATGAAAGTGGTTTGCAAAAACAGATTATTTCCAAAGATGGGCATTATGTATTTTGTATTTATGGTATTTTCCTTTGATTCAAGTAATATCCCTAATGTTAAAAATTCTGAATGTGAAAAGAAGTAAATATAAAGGGGTTAAAAAATCAGAGCAGATAGATTCCATCTTACTTGTGAAAAAATAGAGCACACAATTCATCTGTACAATACTATTTAAACTTGGTTGAAAATAAATAACAGCCATTCGACAGAGGATAAGCAGTGAACTGTAAACAGCATAACTCCGAATGAGCGGAGAGAGAAAGAAATACAGGACCTTTCTGAGTTAGACTACATTGCAGAAATTCAGCCAAGAAGGTTAAAATGCCATTAGCGACAGTCAATTGGTCAAATCCCATGACTTTTTTCTTGAATTCTTACGAAGACGCTTTCCATGATTAGATTTTTTATTTTTGGTTTGGTTAATGAGCATTAGAACTGCATACCTTGAGATGAAGGGAGTCACCGCCGCGCTTAAAATAGACTTTGACGAGCAAGAGGCCTTCATCGTGCATGCACTGAATGGATTTCAGAAATCTGCCCCTCCCCACCACTTCCTTCAACACTAAATTTAATGACGAGGGAAGCTCGTGCAGATAATATTCCGACGCTGATGCCTGCGTCGTACGCGCGATCTTGTTCCCCATCGCTTCTCAATTACAATGCCCTAATATATTCCTCCTCTCCAACATCAAAATCAATTCAAATCCAATCAAAGTACACACCAATCAATTAATTTAACACATAATCTGCAGTATATTTCAGTCCTTCCGATAGCAGTTGCTCAGATTATCCGTGCTCTGGATAATCCCTCTCTAAGATTTGCCTCTGGTAAAGGTAGTTAATTCAGGGTTATGTTTTTGTCACTTTGGTGCCTGCTTCCTACATACCGTAAAATTGTTCTTTAGATGGGTTTCCAAATTTCTCAAATCCTTAAAAATTCCCTCTTCACAGGGAATCGATGCTGGGTTCTGTAAACTCCCACCAAAACAACTCAAAAGCCCAATCATCCCCAACATTTGTTCATTTAAACTTTTCATATTTCCATCCTCGCTCTATTTAAAACCCCAACGTATTTGCTTTCGTCTTCGTCAAGAATACTCTCTTCTCCGAGTTGCTTTATTCAATGGAAAAAAAGTTTGCAGAAATACTGCGTAATCTTTAGTTGTATAATTTTTAGTTCCGCCCGCAGGCAGGTGTCTTAATGCATTCTTCAGATTTTATTAGAATTAAATTAAAATACATTGATTATATTAGATTTTTTAATGTATATTTTTTAAAATTTATTTCAAAATATAAAAATTATTTTTTCATTCTATCGAATGATAGTAATGTACAGTATGGTTATTATAGAGGATTTTTTTTTTATTAAAATAAAAGTTAATAGTAAAATACTATTCTTGTGACAAAATAATTGTGCAATTGAATAATTCATATATATAATATTCTTAGTCAATTAAATAATTCGTATGTATAATATTCTTAGTCAATTAAATAATTCATATGTATAATATTCTTAGTCAATTATTTACTATTTATAGAATATTTTTTCTATTGAGTTAAATTTTCAAAAATATTTTAATATAATAAAATGTATTTAAATAAGATACTTTAATTCAATCAAAAGAATTATGTGAAAATTGATCATGTTAAATATAATAGATAAATTCTTATTAAAAATTAAATTGTATCTCAACATTTATATGTTTATGTAATGAAATATAATTTTACTAAAAAAATATATCTAAACTAATAAAAACAAGGTCGTGTTGTTGTGAAGTTTCAGCGAAATGCTGGTAGGACATTTTGTTCTTTGATTTGTAGGAAAATTGAGAGTAGCGATGGTTTGATCAAACTGACAAGATAGCAATTGATGATTGTCTTCTCAAAGTGTTTTGTTTGACAATAGAGATAGATAAAGGAATGGTGCTATGATATAATTGATTTGAATAGATATTTAGGTGAATTAAAATAAGTAATTTGTTACTTAAGTTATTGTTATGCATTGATAGTAACTATTACTAGCATACCTATATTAATTATTAATATATGTAAAACACGCCGAGTGTTATCTTTATTGAGATCCTTTTTGTATAGAGGAAAAATGGTTACATTTTTCGTGAATCTGAATTTGAAAAGCAATCCATTTTATTTTCTGATTTTTTTTGTCATTATTGATTTCAATCCCTATATATGCGGGTTTATATTCAAAATTGCAATTATACCAAGTTGTATATTACAACAATCAACTAAGAAGAATAAATGTAGAATCAGGAATTTTCATCATTCATTGATTTAGTATTGAGAGCATCAAAGAACAATATCACGTGAAAATTGCATTCACTAACTTAGATATATTGTTGTTTTTTTTTTTAAATGTTTGAATACATTTTTAACATTATATGCATTAAAGCATTTGAATGTCATCAAACATATAGCTTTGCAATTGAATCTAATAAAGCTTTGCTCTCAGATGAATAATCAAACTTTGTTGTTTTAATTAATGTGCATTTCATCCTCTCTTCATCATTATAAGTCTCTTTTTTCACTTGAATTTTAAATATGTATTTTTTGAATAGGGCCTTTTATATAATGTGTGCAAACTTCACATCATCTTGTTGTTCATGCTTCAAATTGTTCAATTCTTTTGCTGTAACACCCATAATTTCTTTTGTTGCTTCTTCAAAAGCTGTTATCCAAGTGAATGATGTATGGTCTTGCACTTTGCATTGAAGTATATATTTATTATCACATTAAGGGAAAGTTTTATCACATCTTCCACAATACCACTGACCATTTTCGTTAGTGTTGACCTTTTTTTTGTAGTGCCTATGTCCAATTTTCAAGGGGCAAGTTGTATAACAAAAATTGTCCACCTTAATGAAAAATAAGGTAGCTTTTATCACTATCCAATAAGGTTTACCAAAGTTTCCAATCTCGTGATCCTATATTTGTGAGATATTTATTAACATTTTTTCTTCTATTGTAGATGAGATTTTCTTTGTAATCGAATGAGGTTGGAGATTCTTCTCTTCTATATCAAACCACAATCTCAATTGTTGTGAGTAACGACGATCTAGATTTATAAGGAGTTTTGTTGTCGTTATTGTTCCCACAGATTTTCCACCAAAATCACTTTTATAGCAATAATGGGAGAAGTTCCTACATTGCACATTTCTTGGAGTAGTTGACCTTCCTTATTGTAGAATTCACCCCACATTGTTAATTCCACCATACACCCTGACATGTCTTTTAGTCAAAGGGTTCTTTTTTGAACTTGTGTGGCATTTTTTTTTAATATTGTGTTTGGTGTGTCGATTGAGAGAACAACACCAATGATATCAACCAAAGAATTGGTTTTCATGTTTTCAATTTCTCTGATTGATGTAAAATGGAATTGTTGTTTTGGTATACAGCTATCCTCCTCCAAACACAACTCAACAATTGAATTTGTTTCTAGGATAATTCCCCATTCATTGTGTAATTGGTTGAAATTTTTTTGTGCGGGTTTGAGTCTCCCTTTTGAGATGAGAAACACTTTCCCAATTTGAATACGTTCATAAAACTTCTCTGCAACTGCATTAAAACATGTTACTCTTATTTCACTACCATCTGAATCAACCAAGTCAAAAGTAAACACTTGGCCATCTCCTTTTGCATTGTTAAAATGATGAAGTTGTCCCTTTCTAGTAACTCTTGCTTTTATTGACCATGTATTCTGGAATGGATTGAGTGCTACAATTGGAATTGGAATTGTATGCGGTTCATTTTTTGCAACAATTGGGTGTTGATGTTGATTGTTTGTAGGATCCATGCCTGCATCATCAGCATATAAGAAAAATTATATTCAATAGATTTTGAATAGGGAAAAATTAATGGAAGAGTAATTGGAAACATTGATAATTTGTTGATTTTTTCATATAGCAGATGAATTGAATATAGCAGAAAACTTTTTATCATACACATATATTACTTTTTTTAATTTGAGACTCATGGCATTAACATTGTAGAAAATAAGCATGTTACATCAAGTATTCCAGTTCATTTTTTGAAACTATTTGGTGCTTATGTGGATTGTAGGTAGGATCCATGCCTGCATCATCATCATATAAGAAAAATCATATTCAATAGATTTTGAAAAGGGCAAAAACAATGGCACAGTGATTGGAAACATTGATAATTTGTTGATTTTTTTCATATAGCAGGAAAATAATTGTTATACACATATATTCCATTTTTGAATTTGCGACTCATGGCATTATTATTGAAGAAAGTAAGCATGTTACATCAAGTATCTTCTAATAATTTCAATTTGTTCTCCTTCGTCTTTCTCTTGGCAAGTTGTCTACCATTTTTCATTTTTTCATAACGGTCATATGTGAACGGTGGCATAATTCTTAAGCCTTCGATGCATTTTCACAGGATATAGCTACAAATGTCAATCTTGTTCTTTCTCTTGGTCCTATATCAATAGTAGCTTTTGATAGAGTCAAACCCTGTGATTTGTGAATTGTCAATGCCCAAGCCAATCTCAATGGAATTTGGCTTGTTCCGCCCCTCTGTATTGTTGTGATTGGAATTGTTTTTGGGTTACGATCATCAAATGTGATCCCTGAATAGCTATCAAATTCAATCATTACATATGTTGGTGGTTCTGGTGGACCGGTTCCAAGTTTGTATACAATGTTTTGTATATATCCTAAAGCTCCATTGACAAGGCCTGCATGTATTAGTAGATTTGAGGTTAACATAACCCTCACATTTTTATATATCAATAATTCTAGATCTAGCTCATCATTTGAGCATTCTTCTCGTGCATTATTGCTTCCTGATTTTATTGCAACACTACGTGCAATAGGATGTTGCAATGAGTATAACATTTTCTTGTTATGCTTATTAACATTTTCATTTGTGGAAAATAAATGCACATGATTTTCGAACTCATGATTGCTTGTTGCATCTAATGTATTAGTTGTTCTTGTCATAAGCAATTTCCAATCATCTATTGTGGGATTTGCTTCTATCAGATTTGTCAAAAGTTGACGGAATCTTTGTTGATAAATGTTTTGTCCATCTTGTCTGAATATTTTATCCAAAGTAATCACATTTTTGAATTCTTCCCATAGCAACTTAGCTCGTGCGTTGCTATCATACATTGGTCTATCGTTAACAGGAGGTAACTGACCCAAATCTCCAACAAAAATGATAGATATGCCTGGTACAACATTGATAACAATTATTGTGATTGCTATAGAACTTTTATTTTTCTATACCCATATCAAATAATCAATTTGAATAATCAAACTGATATCTACCTCCAAAGTTTTGATTTGCATTTTGTGGGAATGCTTGTCGGAGGCGAGAATCAATGTTTTGTAGCAAGTTTTGACCAATGAAGCTCATTTCATCAATTAGAATGTACTTGATGTTTGCTATTTCTTCTTGAAAACTTGCGAGTCTCGATCCTTCCAATTGAGCAAAATCTTTGATTGGGATTCAGAGTTTTGAATGAATGGTGGATGCTCTTATGTTGAATGTTGCAACTCCAGTTGGTGCAAGTAATAGAAGAGGAGAAGGTTGGGGATATGCTGCAGTTTGAATAGCTTGACTAATAGCACCAATTAGATATGACTTTCCTGTCCTTGTTGTTCCTTAAATTATCATCAATAAGGGTGTTGCATTTTGCTTATTATGGTAGTGTGTCATGATTATGTTGAGTGCCTTCCTTTGTTTGTCACTGAGGCTTGTGTAGTCCATAAGTTGTGGTATTTCATCATGTATGAGGCATCCATGTTCTCTCATGTCACTGATGAAGTTCACTGCTTGATTCATATAGATTTCACCTCGATATTTATTACACCAATCTATTTGTCTATCAAAATCTCTCCTTCCCAACATATCTATTTCAGAAACTTGTATACTTTGACCATGATTTAGTCTTGATAGTATTTCCCATTCATGCTCGATAGTATTTCTTTGAAGAGTGTCATTGTCTTCAATTTCAGTACCAGTGATGTTTTCATCATGTTGTTCAATTTCTATTCATTCCACGTGCCAAGGGTTATAATGGAATGACTCCCAAATTTGTCTGATTGATTCATCATCGTGACCAATATCTCTATCCACATCATGAAAAGGTTTGTACAACAATAATTCTGAATAACAAAAGTCAATCCATTTATCTGACTCGCGTGGAGGAATGGATAAAAACTTAAGACGTACTCTAACAATGGCTGCCTTTTTTCTTGGCTCCCATTTGTTATCTCTCCTTCTTTTAGGATTATATATCCACGTTTTGGCTGCATCAATTAGTGTAACACCTTCCATAGACAAAGGCCTTAGTTTATATCCTTGGATGAAATTTGTTGTGTGTTCTTCATTATTTTGTTCATCATTTAGAACTACAAGTTTGAACACTTGGCATGACACATTTAGATTGATAAATCTCCTACTACTCTCTACCAATGGAAGTTCAAGTAGCATGTGGCATGCTTCTTGAGCTCCAATGTCTCTTTCTATGACAGTCCCAGTCATAAGTCTTCTATATGCTTTTGTAGCCAAATCATCTGGATTTTCCATGTTTGCAAGTCACATTAACATCTGTTGGTATGTTTCTAAACTTTTTTCTGCTTTTGCTGCATATTTTGCAATATATTTGATTACAACATGTTTGGAAAGAACAGGTTGCCAATCTATATTTGCTCTCCACAATTGCATTATGTAACGATTGTGTAAGTTTAATCTGTCATCATTCCTTGCTGCCTCAAATATTTTGTCACCTGTTTCTGTGTCTTCATATAATTTGGATTCCTCCATATTTAATGGCCAAGGAGCTTTATACCTATTATGAGTAGGAATACATCGTGTGTTATTGTAGTTTAGAAACATATGATAGTTGATTTGAATACAATTATTTTAACTTATGGAAATTGTTACCTACAAACCATTATTCCTCCTTTTTTTTGTAGGCATGCACCCTCCCTACAGACCGTGTGTCTCTCTACAGAATTTAGTAGCTCTTCATAGTCATGGTCAGTATTGATCTATGCAAGTTGTCTTGTATTTTTCAGACATGGATGTTGAGGATAATTTTGGAATGCCTACAATTGTATAGACAAATAAATTGATTAGTTATGTGTTAAACTACAAATCATTTATGACATATATGATATGCGCATGTTTTTAAATTTTGTACATGCCTGGATGTTTTGCTGATGCCGATCTTGTCTAGGATTCCATGCTTAAACAATTGAATGGAAATATCTTTCTGCACTTTTTCGTTGCTCTTGATTTGACCAATCCAAGTTGTCCATATTTGGTGCATAATCCATGCACATGTGGTGAGCCCCTATGTTGCCACTCATATCTAGACCAAAAAATTTGAATTTTCATTCCTTTTTCTAGTATTTATGTTCTAAAGATGGAATGTCTTAAATGCATGTACTGTGTGACTATATGAGGATAGTCAATAACATTTTTTTTTCACCATATTTGAGCCTCTTGTGGCATAGTTGGCGATGTTCCCGGCATTAGTGCATGCAAATCTGGCCACTATAGATTTGCTGCACTCAAAGTGAAAAAAATTGTAGGAGAGCCTATTTGATGAAGCATTTCAATCAATTATGCACGACATTGTGTCCAATATGACCATGTACCCCTCAATGTTGTTCCAAATCGCATTAACCTATCAGCTAGATGGGATTGTGGCATGTTTTCCATATGTTGACACAACTCGTTGATGGTGATTGGGATGTCCTAAAAGCTTCTTTTGGCAAATACAGCTGACAAATGTTGTGCACCGTGTCTCATTATCATGTTCATCATAAAATATCGAAATCTTGGATGCTGACCAAAAAAATGGTCCCTATAACACAATAAATGTTTTACAAACTCATGCAAATGCATTGTTCTCATTCGTGGTTCTAACCAATCACATTTCCATCAGGGAACAATGTTGGGAATGCCATATCAAGTAATCCTAGAGTGACATATTCATTGATAGGAGATGAACCTATTTGTGGCCAATCAATCAATGTTGCTAAATTTGTTGCTGGGTTATTAACCCATGCGTGAATCAATTCCATTTCTCTTTGAGGATTAGGTGGTCTAGAAGCCATTGATGTAGTGTGCTCAATTATATTTCCTTGATCCATGTCCATGATTGGATGGGCAAATATAATTTCATTTGAAGCAGAATCAAATCCCATATGCACTATTTGTAATTTGTTGAATATATTTTCATCTAAATTTCCTATGAGATCAATGAGAGCATTTTCATTGATTTTGACATTTGAATAAAACTTGCCATGGTCTACTTTGTATTTTAATGCCTTATACACACAATCCCTATTTACTGTGAAGTTATAATTTGTGCCACACTGATCTCTTCTTCGAACAATGATGATTGGCAACTCTCTTATTGAATGTGGCAAAACATTTGCAACATATTCCATATTTTGTGGAAAGCTTATTGTGTGTCCTCTGTATTTATATTGACCACTAACTACATGGGTAACTTGTAATATTGGACTAACACGTGCAATCAACATTTCTTCTACTTGAGTTAATTTTGTGAGTTCTTCTGGTTGTTGCCCAGGATCCATATTATTTGAAGTTGAAAATCTATGGTTCCCTTTCTCTTGACGACATCTATTACAAACTGCACCTTGAGAGGTGTGAAATACTTTCATTCTGAGGTAGCATTCTTGATAGATATAACACATGCCTAGTGTTGTCAAGTTATCTAATTGATGTCGAAATTGTGTTTGAATTTTTTTAAAATCATCGTGAAGGATTCCATTTGGGTTTTGTATGTTTCCTTGTACACCTCCATGTCTTTCATCTTGTACTGTGACTTCTGCCCTTTGTGTAACATATTTTTCTTTGTCAACATCTGTCATTTGTTCCCATCATCGTTTTCTATATTCTCTTTGATATTGTTTTCTTTTCTCCTCTGATTCAAAATTCAATCTTGGTCGCACCATATCTAGAAAATCATTGAAGTTGGATTTGTCAAATTGATGTTTTTCCAAGGTTAGTCTACTTTTTGTTTTAAATGAATTTTATTTAATATCAAATAATATTGCAATCGCAAGGTTCTATAGAGAATACAAATTTACATGACTATTACATAAGAAGTATAGGTGAAACATACTTAGATGAATAGATTCCATGAGAAAGAAGAAAAAATGTAAGATTTAATGTGTTTTGGAAATTGGTCCTTGAATAAATGGGCTCACTATATGTGATTAAGTGACTATTTATATATCAAGTAGGTCATGTACATTCAAAATATTTGAATAGTTTTTTGCAAAAGTGGACATTAAATTGTATATAAAAATATTGTTCATCAACCCTCTAGATGCTTGACATGTGCCTACCCTACTTATGATACAAGTAAGAAATCAATTTGTGAATAGCATTTTTTTTGCAATTCTTTGGTTCTAAATAGAATAATTGCAATTGAAAGGTTCTAACAACCCTGTAGATGGTTGACATGTGCCTACCCTAATTATGATACAAGTACAAAATTAATTCATCAATAGCATTTTTTGCTACTTTTGTTTCTCAATAGAATACAAATTTACATGATATTGCAATGGAAAGGTTCTAAATAGAATACAAATTTGCATGGATATTACATAAGAAGTAAAGGTTAACCACAATTTATTAAAGAGATTTCATCTGAAAGATGAAACAATGAAAACTTTCTTGTTTTTTGGAAATTGGTCCTTGACTAAATGCATTGATTTTAGTGATTTTGTGACTAATTATATATCAAGCAAGTGATGTTCATCGAGAATACCTGAACAATCTTTTGCAAAAGTGGACATTAAATTCTATATGAAAATATTGTTCATTAGATCAAGTGATTCATGCTTTCCATCTACATACAACACATATGAACGATTTTTGTACAACATAGACAAGAAAGTCTATAGCTAAATGTTGTTCATAAAAGTGACCAAACCATTGAAAAATCATCTAGATGATTGACATTTGCCTACCCTAATTATGATATAAGTACCAAATAAATTCGTCAATAGCACTTTTTGTAACTCTTGGTTCCTCGTATTGCTCAGCATAATAAAGTTCCCTTAAAAAACTAGAGAATTCTACAACTTTCTTGCATGTTGCATGTAATTTGCGGGAAATGTCTTCCATGTCATCAATCTCTTGTCGTTCTATTCCATGTGCAAGCAATGCAACATCATGGAGTTCTCTAATGATTTTTTTTGAGTGGTCTGCAATTGACGTGTACAACTTCTCTATCGGACTTGGCACATGTGTGTTTGAATTTGTTGACTCGTCATGGGCTTCTAGTTGTTCAATTGTTGGTTCGCTAAAAGGAGATTCATTGTGGGTAACCATTATCTAAACAATAAATGAAACTCATAAATAAGTAACAGGTTATCAAAATATGTATGATTTTTTTTGTATGAATTTTAATTGAATTTTCAAAACTTAGAAGACTACAAAAAAAAGTGTAAGAAAATTATTGGTATCTAATTTCTTTTACTGTAGGAGGTTGGTGAGTTATAGATAGAGATCATAGTAGTGGTAGTAATAGTCAAAAAGCTTCAAAAGATCATGAATAGTCACAGTAGTTTTGAACTGAACTGCAATGTCAAAACTTTTGCTAGCAATATCGAATAAATAGTAAACTTTAGTGTCACTAGACTACATGTCCATTATGTAAAAAAATTGTTCATAAGAGTGACCCAACCATTGAACACCCTTTTATATGCTTCATATGTACCTAACCTAATTATGATACAAGTACAAAATAAATTCGTCAATCACGTTTTTTGCAACTCTTGGTTCCTCGTATTGCTCAGCATGATAAAGTTCTCTTAAAAACCAGAGAACCCTACAACTTTCTTGTATGTTGCATGTAATTTACGAGCAATGTCTTCCATGTTGTCAATTTCTTGTCGTTCTATTGCACCTGCAAGCAATGCAGCATCATGGAGTTCGCTAATGATTTGTTTTGAGTGGTCTTCAATTGACATGTACAACTTGTCTATTGGACTTGGCACACGTGTGTTTGAATTTTTTGACTCTTCATGGGCTTCTATCTGGTGTACTGATGGTTCGCTGGAAGGAGATTCGTTGTGGGTGGCCATTATCTAAACAATAAATGAAACTCAAAAAATAAGTAACAGGTTATAAAGATCAGTAAATACCACAAAGACAAGTGTAAGAAAGTTTTTGTTATCAAATTTCAATAAATGTAGGGGTTTGGTGAATTTACAATAGAGATGGTAGTAGTGGTACTCATTTTATGAAAGATTCATAAGCCAATTAATATTCATAGAAGTTTTGTAAAGGATTGCAATGTTAACATAGTTTTACCACTTCATTTGCAATCTATGAGTATTTCCCAATGCAAGATGAATTCCATTTAGGCACAACTGTTCATTTCAACAACCTTTGAATAATGTTTTATTTATTTGCCACATCAAGGCATACATTACATAGATAAATTAGGTTTCACTTATTCATGGTGCGAGAGGAGTATCATCCTCAGACTCATCAAAACTTATCACAATTATTTTGGGGGGAGGTTGCACTGGTAGGTGCTCCTCATTATGTTTTTGTTTCTTAGGAGGATTGTTAGAACTATTTTCACTTGGTACATAATGGGTAGGGGGAAAATTCTTGTTCAAATCTGCTTGGATAGAAGTTGTTGCTTTCTCCAACCATTTAATTTTTTCCCTAACATCCTGAATTCTCTCCATTGCATGAGTGAAGGTTTCATCGTCCTTGAGCCAGCCTACGCTTTCTACGTTTGTTCCTTCTACTGTTCTAGTCAATGCGGCTCGCTCCTTTTTGCATGTTAACTATCGAGCATTTCCAGCTATGGACTTATGTGCGGTCTGCTTCAAGCGCACCATGTCTAGCATAGAAAGGTTCATGTCAGTTGCATAAGCATGAATCTATATCTGCATACTTGACTCATAGGCCCTAGCATGCAACATGGGATGTGTGTGTTATATACCACATGTGACAACTACATTATATAATGTGGTTGTCACATGAAAACAATTGAAAAAACCAAGGAGGCTTTGAACAGTTAATTTGCTTATAAAAATGGAATTTGTCAAATTGCAGATTTACAAGGAAAAGCAGTAAACCAAAAAAATTGCTAAGTGGTTTATTGTTTAATGTCAAGGGTTGTCTTAATGGTTCATTGAAAAGTAAAATTGTAACCCTATTGTAACCCTAAGCCTAACACCAATCTTGAACCTCATATTGACCCCAAGATTCATCTTAGAACCCTAATTGAACCCTAATTTGAATTGACCCTAATTGAGTTTTAATCTTAGCCTTAAATCAAGCCCTAAGTCTAACTGTATTCATAATTATAAGTTTAATAGTAATGTTAATTCTAATAAGGAGCCTAATTCTAACCCATAACCATAATCATAACCCAATTATACTCATAATTTTAACTAACTCATAAGCATAATCCTAATAGTAAATAATCATGTTATATAATTGTTTTTTCATATGATAAACTAATGTGTCAATGTAATTTTCAAGCACATTATTGTTTAACTGCTAGTAATTTTCTTTTTTTTGATCGGTAAATTGTGGGAAGGGGCCCACTCCCTATATTAAAAATAAATAATAGAAGTTACATCAAATCTGTTCCTCAGAAATGAAAGGAACATAAGAAAAGAGAGGAAACATAGAGGGGACCACAATCTAAAAGGAAATACAGAAGAACTGTAGAAGTAAGAAGGGTCTATAACAAAGAGAAAATACCAAAGCCACAAAAAAGATAGAGAAAAATCCTGAGCATGTCTTTTGTTATAGGAGAGGAGGGCCTCCATGGTCCACTGAGAACCCTCTTCAATAGCTTCCATGCCTTCTAAGTGGATCTTTTTGGCATCAATCTTCCTGCCCTTCTTTCTTTTTGGACCACAATCTAGTTTGGTTTTGCTGCTCACCGTCTGAGAGATCCCGAGTTCTTGAGGAGCCAAAACCATGTCATGCCCAAAGCCTTTAGGGCTAAAATCATCTAAATCATCCATGAACGGGTAAGTGTCATCAAACTCTAATCCATCCACATCCAATTCAAAGGGGATATCTGACAAATTGTCCATAGTGGCACCGGCAAGAGGAGGAGAGGAATTCATTTGCAGCATAGGATCAAGCTCCGGAGCTGAGTGAGATTCAAAAACTATATCGTGGTTCTGCCAAATGAAGTCAACATCTAAAGAACCTACCTTCTTAACCCATCTTTTGTGGCTGACATACCTAGAACCATCCTTTCGTTGAAGAGAACAAGCCTCGATTTTATGTCCTAGAATATTGCAACGGAAACAGCGAAAAGGCAAGCCTTCATAATTTAAATATTGAGTCCAAATTCCATGAACATAATGGATCCGAATAGAGTTAGGGAGGGGTTTGGAGATGTCAACCAAAGCACTGACCCATTGAAACTTGCAATCAGTATCCATCCCAACATCATCAAGCTTCACAAATGAGCTAACTTGATTAATTATATCACATATAAGATCCATATTTCGCATGACTAGGGGCATGTTGTAGAGCCTGATCTAAAGGGGCACAAAATTAATCTTCGTTGTAGCGGGGTCAAAAAATAGGGACTAAGGAGAAATGAAAATGCCAGATTGCTCAAAAAACCAGGGGCCATTATTAACAACAAAATCACAATCTGTCATAGAGCTGAAAGAAAGCAAGAAGAAGTTGAAATCCAAGGGTTCAATCACTGGAACAAACAAGTTTTTCCAAGTAGCTTTGACCCAATTTAGAAGCGAAGCCATGGACGGGTGCTTGCGTAAACATCTCATAATTAAGGAGCGCTTACCCAAGTCTGCAACAATTGCATTAATGCAGCTGTCTGAAATACAAAAATCCAAAGGTGCTTCTGTGAGGACCACCTCCACATCCCCGAAGAAAAGAGTAGAGCCACTGGGAGGAGAAACCTGAACCGAGGCAGGCGAAGAAGGCAGGACAGGCACAGAAACAGGAGGGGGGGTTGGACTGCCAAATCTGCTCCATGCAATAGGCTGAACATTCATGGAAGGGGTTTGCATTATTTTTGCATTCCGCAAAAACTTGCGAACCCACAACAAGGATCGCACACCCTGCACTAGACAGTAAACCAGGTGAGGGCGACTCCAAAGGCTTAGATCCTAGGGACTGCGAAGGTGGGGATGACAGAGCAGAAATCGATGGAGCTGAGCCAAAGCGTAGGGCATACCTTTTATGACCCTCCCCACGCGCGGAGCAACTCCCTCCCTTCTTGAAGCCACCCGGTCATTTCCCAGTGCTCGCGGCCTGCACACTAGACTGTGTTTTCCTGCCTCTCGCGCCCTCCACCAGATCACCATTGTTGCGTGCAACTTGCGTTCCTGGGCTCCCCGCGCACATATTCGCCAAACTCATTTTCATCTTAAACAAATTTTTTAAGGTCTATTGTGCAACCTTGATTTACAACTATGCTTAATTATTCCTTCCATAAGTATGTTTTAACTGCTAGTAATCTTAATGGTTCATTGAAAAGTAAAATTGTAACCCTAAGCCTAACACCAATCTTGAACCTCTTATTGACCCCAAGATTCATCTTAGAACCCTAATTGAACCCTAATTTGAATTGACCCTAATTGGGTTGTAATCGTAGCCTTAAATCTAGCCCTAGGTCTAACTATATTCATGATTATAAGTTTAATAGTAATCTTAATTCTAAGGAGGAGCCTAATTCTAACCCATAACCATAATCATAACCCAATTATACTCGGAATTTTAACTAACTCATAAGCATAATCCTAATAGTAAATAATAATGTTATATAATTGTTTTTTCGTATGATAAACTAATGTGTCATTGTAATTTTGAAGCACGTTATTTTTTTAACTGCTAGTTATTTCAGTAAACTGTCTCGATTTATTTATTGCACTAAAAAAAATGTAGAAAGCAACACTAAGCATAAAATCCAAAAAAGCAAATGAAATTTGAAAGAAATTTTCTGATTACCATGTGGCACATTCTCAATGTTCTTTAACGTTATGATCTATCTTAATTTCTCACACCGTGGGCAAACCAACATTATTCCCTAACAAATGTAATTAACCTTTCTTTAGGACCTTACAATAACCTCCTAAGGACTCAACATAAAGCCAAGCACTTTCTTTAACAACACATTTTGATTGCCCTAAAGAAAAAAGAAAATTTGCTTTTTAAAAGCATATATAAGATTCTCTTTAAATGGTCCAAACGGTTTTACTGTAATGGTAAAAAGGTGTATTCATAAAGAGAGGAAAGTGGCATAAAAGATAGTAGCAAGAATGATATAATTCCCAAGAATGCACTGTGACTTAGAAGAATGATTAAAGGACAGTCATTCTCATGGCAAAGATTTAGAAAGGGGCATTGATAAGACAGTTCACAGTGACGAAGACAGTCATATGCATATTGAACAGTCACAATACAAAGATAGCAAGATTGTCAAAGGGAGTTTTGGTAAAGTGGACAAGGTTTGGAGAGCATTTGAATAGCATTAAAAGGAGTCACGTTCACCATCTACAAAGTCACCTTGCAGGGGCAGAGTAAGATTAATTGATAGTCATAAATGCTAATTCATGACAGTCATAAATGTTGATTTCAAGGTAGTGGATAGTCATAGCCAAAGGAAGCATATGCAGCCCTTCGAGGAGAAATGCAAGTTAATGATTGCGGTACTCTTAATGAAGAAGCTAATTAGATGGAAAATCTTTGACCATAAGAAAGAGAGGAGTTTCAAACAAACCTCGGGGGCAGTCCTTTTGGAAAATGACAGTGATAAATGCAGCAAACTGTCATCAAGGGTGCAAAAATTAATGAGCAGCAAACTGAGATCAAAAGGTGCAAAAAATAATGAGATCAAAGGTGCAAAAAATTGTCATCAAGATGTCCAGAAAAGAGCAGTGAGTAATGCAAAAAATGAGCAGCATAATGAATTCGAGTGCAGCAATAGTGTGAGTTCATAATGAGCAGCAAATCATTTTTCAAAGGTGCAGCAATATGACATTAAAAAGTGCAGCAAGCAATGATGAAAGAGGAAAACAAATATAGATACAAATGTGACATAAAGAGAGCAGCAAACTGTCATAAAAGGTGCATAAATTATGACAAATGAGCAGCATTCTCAGAGTAAATGAGCAGCAAATAATCATGACACATAAAAGTGCAGAAATTATAACATTTGGGTGCAACAAATTTATAACAAATAAGCAGCAATACCAAGTTCATGGGCAGTCATACAAAGTACAAATGACAATCATAAATGACTGCGAAAGCCTCTTTGACAGTGACTGTGCAATCTCATGGAAGATGAAGATAGGTGCACCCCTATGACAGTAGTGCAGTGATCATGCTAATCCTTTGATGACAGCAAGCATGGTGATTTGAAGAGTAGTCTTACTTTTCCAACGAAAGACAATCATATTGATCAAATGAGATCAGCAACATCAAGACCTAGATAGTTTTATTTTTAAAGGGATCAAAGCACAATCATGTTACATGAGAATGACAGTCAACTTTGGTATAAAAGGATGAAAGGGCAACATTTTTATTAATCACAAAGGTAAATGACAATAGCCAGACCTAGAGGGGGAGCCATTAGAGTATATTGACAGTTATGAACATAAGAAGATAGTCATAATGTAGAGGGTAGAGGTTTAAAAGATTGTGATAATGAACAACAAGATAATGAGATACATGGTTCATGAACAATCAAATGTCTTTTTTGATTGTGTGAAACCATGACAGTGATCGTGAGTTGAGTAAAACTAAATATTAGGATTATCTGTTTGTTTGGCAGAAGAATGCTTATCTGTTTGTCTGGCAGCAATATAATATTAGGTTTTGAAGTAAAAGAGAATATAAATTTTCCAATTGATCTTAGTTCTATGGCAAATGTTTTCAGCAACTTCAGAATAATGTAGCATCCTCTAAGTTGCATGCAGATTTTTGTTCTTACCCAATTGCTACCCTTCAGAAGGTGCTTCTTCAAATATTAAAACTAAAAATGAGGATTATCTGTTTGTTTGGCAGAAGAATGCTTATCTGTTTGTCTAGCAGCAATCTCAAATCAGGTAATTAAAAAAATAATAATAATTAATATAAAATATATATTATAAATAACAGAGAATAAGCAGCATATGAGTTACTGATGGGGTTCTACAAAGTAGCAATTTAGAGTTATTTATAAGCCAGTAGTGATTATAAGGGAGACATCGATAAATTGCAGGCCACCATTAACAATAGCGATCATTACTTAAAAGGAATCGATGATGAGAAGGCAACGCTTCTTTAAAGAACCAATTATATTTATTAAAAACAACAGATCATTACTAATGAGCAGCGGTAGGAGAAATTACTTTATAAAAGATACAATTCTTTGTGGAAGGTAGGAAAAGTTGTTATGCATTGATAGTAACTATTATTACATTGGTTGATATGCATTAGAATAACTTAAGTTGTATACATAAAAAATAGTCTTGTATATTTTTTAAAAATAGAAAATTCCAAGCATTAGGTTTTATTCAATTCACTTACAACTATATATTCAAGTTCATATGTCAATTCACTTTCATAGGTTCAAAGTTTAATATTTCAAATAAAAATCTAAAATAGAGTAGAACACCAACAATTTGTAGATTCTAAAATAGTTATTTGATAATTATTCAATATATTCCTTCAGAAAAATTCAAAGCGATAGCGATAGCAATGCATGAGCTCTGCTAGGGTTTTGTGTTTTCTGAGGTCATTTGTGGCCCCTCCCAGGTCATACTGCGCTTCCTGCACAGGAAATTGTTTCCTTCATTCAGTACAGCCGCATTTATTGCGGTTTTAGGGGTTTATTATGCCTTCAACCAGCTCTAACCCAACAATTTTTTTTGGTGTTTGCGATTCGTCAACATAGTTTAATGGCTCCCCCACCGAACAAATGCCCTAAAAAATTTGTTCCGAAAGTCTTTCACGAGGTAAGCATTCTGACGCTCCTGTTGATGTTGTTTTACCTTTACCTGATTTTGATTTTGCATGCCAATGGCTCGAACAACACACCCTTATGGGTTATTTTGTTGGGAGGACTCCCCCCAAAAGTGTGTTGAAAGACTGGGTCAGCAAGGCCTGGGTCCCTCATGGGGTCCGCCTTGATATGGTCCAAAATCTGATAAAGGGTTTTTTTTGTTTTTCTTTGCGAAAGTTAGTCATGTCCAAGCTATTTTGAGTCATGGGCCCTGGTATGTTCGGCCTTCCTTGTTGGTTTTCCAGGCATGGACCCGGGATTTTGTTGTCTCATAAGACTCCAAAATACGTGTCCCGGTTTGGATTGAGTTTTCTGGGTTACCTTTGCCTTGCATGCCCTTCTTGAACCATATTGCTTCCTCTTTGGGGAGGGTCGTTTGTATTGAACCTGATAGGTTATTTCAAGCCCGTCCTCAAAAGAGGGTTTGTGTGAAAGTTGATTTATCCAAAGATTTGAAAGAGTCTGTGGACATTCAAATTGGTGATATTCGACACACCCAGAAAGTCACATATTTCAATCTACCCAACTCATGTTATCGATGCTAGTCAACTGACCACAAAATAAAGGACTACCTTTTGACAGTTCCTTGTACATCCTCTCAGTCACGAGATGTTGAAAAATCTCGTCCGACAGAGCCTTCTGCTAAGGTTGAAACAAAATGAACTACAGTTTCAAACCAAAAAAATAAGTCGTCTAGTTCTGGGTTGGCTCCCAAGGCCCCTGAACCGACCAAAACGGTTTCAAACCCTTCAGAGAAGGGGATAGCTACTCCCTTAGGAGTTACTTCTACTATTTTACAACCTAGGTCAAAGGCCACGCCTCAATCTACGGTTGTTTTATGTGCTCAACCGGATTTATCCTCCGCAGGGGACTTAGCGGCGATCTCGCAACCTGTCTCCTCCACCGGAAGAAGGTGAACATGTGCCTGAAAAATGGAGATTCTCTCCTTCTATTCAGATTGGTTCTGTTCCGCAAGAGTTTTTGAAGAATAACTTCTCTTCCTTAGGTGAAGAGGACCGAGATTCTGCAAGTATGGAAGATTTTCCATGAATTTTATCTCATAGAATGTTCGAGGTCTAACTGACCTCTCCAGGAAGTATTCTGTGAAGAATACTTTGAAGAATTACCTAGGGATTGAAGTGTTTTGTCTACAAGAAGTTAAAATTTTTGGTTTTTTGCTTGCTTCGGCTTATCGCTCTATTTGGCTAGCCAGTACTATGTTTTGCACTTTGCATGAGGCTGGTCATGGTGGAGCTGCTACTCTTTTGGCCCCACGACTACATTCTTGTGTTGTAGACCATGGGGTTGATCCCTCCCAGTGGGTTGTCTAGGTTCTTCTCAATATTGAGAATCATTCCTTCGGGATTATTAATATTTATGCCTCTAATGATGTCGTGGAGTGTTGATTACTTTGGCGCTGGATTGCTGATTCTTTGCCAGTTGCCATCAGGTTGCTTTGCGGGGATTTCAACATGATAGAGATGGTGTACGACAAGAATGGCACCTTGTCTTTTCGTTGGGCAGCACATGAAAGGGAGGTGTGGTTTTACATGCACAATAAATTGGGGCTTTTTGATCCCAATATGGGCTACCACCATTCTCATTCTCTCTGGCACACTTGGTGCAATTACAGGGCTAGTTCTGACAGAGTCTTTAAACGCCTTAATCGTGCTATGATTTCGGCTCAATATTTTTTCTCCTTCAATAGTTCTACCTTGCCTATTAAGCCGTTAGTGGATGTGACTTTTTCTGATCACTTCCCAATTCATTTTTGCATTGAATGGGCGTCTTGTCAACCTCGCACATGTAAGACTCAATTCTTCTTGAACACGTCTTTGCTCTGTCACAAGCCCACCTTGGCCCACATTCACCGGGTGTGGAATTTAGAGTGCAGGCCTCCTGACCGTACGAGCTGGATTTCTTGGTGGAATGATGCCATCATTCATACTGCGCACTTCTTACGCATTTATGGGTGCCAACTTGCTATCTTTCATCGACGTTCTTACGAGGCCACCACTGCCGACTTGCGTATGACTATAGAGGCTTTGGCGGCCAGTCCTTTCTCCCCGTGAAATCAAGTCAGGGTGGTGGATTTAAGACATCAAAAGCAAGTGGTAGATAATTATTCTGCCAGAGATGCTCAAATCAAGGCTCGACTTCACTGGCTCAAAATTGGTGATTGTGCCTCCAAAGAGTTTTTTTTGGCTCTTCATGCCAAACACTCTTCCCCAAGCATTAAAGCAATCAAAGATGGTAACCAAGTGCTCTCTGAGCTACCTGAAATTCTCCAAGATTTTATGCGTCACTATGAACAGGTTTTCACTGCTCAGGACTCCACGCCTGTGCGCCAGCAAGCTCTTCAAGACTGCCTTATTGTTGTGCCACATAGGCTTTCTTTCACCCAGATTAATTTTTGTGATCAATTGTTAACAATTGATGATCTCAAAGAAGTCGTTTCCTCCATGGCCAATGATAAGGCTCCTAGGATTGATGGCTTTCCTTGTGAATTTTACAAAGCTCTTTGGGAATGTGTTGGGAGCGACTTGCATCATGTTTATCTTGAAGCTTTTCAAACCAATTCTCTAGGCAATTTAATAAATAAAGGCAATATTAAATTCATACCTAAGCCTGGGGATCCGAAAGATATTTGCAACTGGCAACCCATCACGCTTCTCAATGTTTCTTACAAAATCATTGCCAAAGCCCTGGCTCTGAAAATTCACCACTTCTTGCCTCAGGTTGTGCGTCCTGAACAGACTGGTTTCATTAAATCCAGGTTTATTTTTATAACATTAGTGTAGTTTGGAAAGGCATGGAGTGGGCCCAGCGATCGAACCAGAAAGTAGTGTTCATTAAAATTGATTTTGCTAAAGCTTATGACCACATTGAATGGTCTTTCATTCTTGCGATGTTGCAAACCTTGGGCTTTGGGCCCAACTTTCTGCAGTCTGTTCGTATGTTTTTTTTCTAATGCCTCGGCTTGTATTTCCATTAATGGGAACTAGTCTTCTACTTTTCGTATTTTTCGTTCCATACGCCAGGGATGCCCTCTTGCCCCTACTTTGTATGTTTTGGCTATTGAGGGCTTTGGATATCTCCTGGCCAATGTTATCTCCCAGCAATGTGTTAAAGGGATCTCTCTCCCGGACTCTCAAAAATAGCTTGTCAATGGCCACCTCGCGGATGATTATTTTCTCACTCTCTTAGAGGATGAAGGCTCTATCACTGCTGCCCTTGATTGTCTTAATACCTTTTGTCTTGCCTTCGGCTTTGCAATTCAATGGCACAAGACCTTGTGCTACAGAAAATCAGTGCTCCCCACTCCTGCATGGCTCCAAACTTATAACTGGAAGTGGATAGGGCAGGGAGAAATCTTTCTGATTCTAGGCATCCACTTCACCTTTCAGGCTTCCCCTCGGGAGCTTTGGTAGGCCGTGCTTTCCAAGGTTGAGCAAAAGCTGGCCTATTGGATTACTAAGCCTCTTTCGCTGGCAGACAAATTCCAAGTGTGCTCTAAAATTTTGGCTACCACTCACGTCGACTATTCTTCCTGTTGGGCTCCTTCTAAAGCTGCCTACAGTAGGCTTGAAAAGTTGCTTTGTGATTTTTTATGGGCCTCTTCTAAAACCCACAAGGGTTTTCATCGAGTCGTTTGGGAATTTTGATGTCTCCCCAAGGACTCTGGAGGACTTAGATTACTCTCCACTCAACGACAAGGGACTGCTCTCTGTGTCAAATGGATTATCCGAGCTCTCACCGGGGATAAAGCCTGGAAGATTCTCCTCAGACATTGTATTCAGTCTTGTTTTCTTGTTCACAAGCTCGCCTGGAAAGGAATTGGTCTCCAAACCCTCCTAGTTATGAGAGAGCCGGTTCAAATTTTTGGCTCCTTTGTGACCAAGAGCATCTGGCGCTCTTGGGAAACTGTTAAGCCTTGGCTCCGTTCTACCGGGGTTGGATTTCGTGATGGGATTTCCATCAACTAGCATAATTTATGGTGGTCTCCCCTTCTAGCTCAGAATGGTCAATCCCTGGCCAAGTCGCCTTGGCTCAAGGCCCTTAGATTTCATAAGAAGGGCATTCAAACACTGCATCAACTCTTTCACCGGCCTATTATGCGTCTCTTGCAGTGGGATGCTTTTAAAGCGCAGTACAGTCTTTAAAACCAGAACCATCTTACCTTTTACAGATTGGTGAGCGCCATTTCGATGAAAATTCTTCACAAAGTTGGTATTCATGGGCACAAACCTTGATGGAAGGACTGGAAATGGTTTCCAAACACTCATCTTAGGAACTACAAGCCACGACCTGGTTATAGGTGGCTTTCACCCTATTTTCCTATGCTCAGTTCCTTGAACCAGAGGTGACTTCTCAACTCCTCTGCGCATACTTATCGTATGAGGTTTGATGTCACTTGGTCTGCAATTGTTAATCTGAAGCTGACCCACTTTGCTTGGTGTATTCTTTTCCAAGGCTTGCCTGTGGGCTCTCGGCTTATTCATTTGGGGGTTCCTGACCCTCGCTACCCTTTTTGTGGGCAGTCTGAAAGCTTTAAGCACCTTTTTTGGTTTTGTCTTAGAGCTCAGTAGCTTTGGACTTGGATTTATGATTTCTTTCGGCCTTTTCAGTCAGAACCCTTCTCTTGGCATATGGTTCTGCTGGGTGACCCGCCTGGAACCTCGGCTAAGTTCACCCAGCTTTGGCACACTTTCAGGGTGGAAATCCTCTTCAATATTTGGAAAGACAGAAATGCTTGTATATTTGCTCTTCTTATTTAGATGTTAATGTGTCTCTTTATGCTAAAGCAGTTATATGTTTTAATGTTCTCTTACAGATTCAAGTGCAAGCTAACAAGGTTGCACTGGAAGTGACTCACCTACAGGTTCTCCTGGACCACTGGGGCTATGCCCCTTGTACTATGGCTCGGATCCCTGATTCGCCCTCCTCCTCCTGCGATCGGTCGCCTTCTCAGGGCCGAAAGCGGAGTGATTCTGCGCGATCCCGCTCCCAGCCTCCTACTCGACAAGATTCTCGGCCTCACAGGCAGGCTTGTTCTCTTTCGCCGCGTCCTGGTCAGGGCTGGCACTCTAGTGGTGCTACGAGGAGTGGTGGTGGCGGTTCTAGGTGGCCCTCTGATGCTCCACTTACTTCTGCCTTTAGCTGGCCTTCCAGTGGCAAAAGTTTTCCGCGACTGGCTCTTGGAATCTCGCCTCGACGTGAGGAAAAAGAAAAAGATGAAGATAAAGTTGATGATGGTTGGGGTGCTCCTCCTGACGTCACTCCAAACCCCACTGATGTATGGGGGAAAAATCTAGATGATAGGGATCCCCTAGGATCTACTGGCACTGCCTTGGCCGCTTAGTTTTTCTTTCTGTTATTGAACTTTTGGGCTAGGCCCATGTGATATTTTGGTTTTTCTGGGCTCTGCCCATGTGACTTTCAGGGTGTGCCTTTTCACCACCCGCCCCTTTTTTGTGAATTTGTAATTATATCTTTATATTAATATAGATATCTACCTATTCATAAAAAAAAAATAGTTATTTGATCAAACCATAAAATTCTAACATTAACATTCTCATCAATATTATCTCATTACTCTAAGCATTGAGTATCTTATGTCAACATATCATCAACCAATTTTATTGAGGTATGTGTAGATGTCTGTTATGCAACATAACATCACTCTAGTTTATTGAGGTGCTTGTAAATCTCAAAGAAACCAAAAGATTCTTCAAGATAAACTAGATTAAAATATAAATAAGTTTTAAATTGAGTGTTATGATCGAAATATGTCCATACCACATGTATTAAAATCCCTCAAATTTTGAGGGAAAAAAACAAGCTTACAAGGACTTGGATGGGTATGGGCCTCTTAAGAAATTAGTTCTTTTCCAAATTTTTGAAAGGATTAAATGAATTTTTGTATTGTGTTGTACCCAAAATATTTTTTTGGCATTTTGTTTAAATTGAGCTAAATCATGTAAAAATGTCGTCAAAAGTATGTTTTGTCAAACCAAACATAAGGTTTTTGTGGGTTTCTGTAAAGGAACATATGGGTGAAATTCTGAAAAATTGAAAATTAGGGTTTTGTGCCCCTATTTTTAGGGAAACCCTTGAAAATAGGACCTTCCCAGAAATGATCGAAAATGATTTTGATAGGATTAATCGACTTCACAATCACACTAGTCAAGTCAGAATCATCAAAAAACATGTTTTACTCTAGTGGGTCTATTCTTATTTTTCAAGAACAAAGTTAGGAACTCTGTAGCCATTAATGGTAGATTGGCCAGTACCAAGTGCTGACAGCTAAGCTTCAAAAGCTTCAATGAAGAAGCCATGGCAGAAATACTCTGAAAAGATGTTGTTTGATGAAGAAGATTCTCAAAATGAAAAAGGCCAAAATTTAGCTCTCTGGAAGGAAGATGCCTTGCTACCGAGGAAGAAATGTAGTCAACAAGTCAAAAGGTGCCCCTCTTGAAGAAAGGAACCCTTTGATCTCAAAGGGAAAATGCAGTCATCAGGTTCATTGGGAGCAATCATCCTCTTCATGTTCATACTGGCTAATCAACGCATCATCAAATAAGATCATCTAATTCAGAGATCATCGGCAAACGTCGACGAAGTATAGAGATGTTGCAAGCAAGGACATAAGGCAAATCAGCGAACTTCATAGCAAAAGCGCCCTTGTTGGCTAGGGGTGCCCCTCATTTCAAGGCACCTAATGAAGTTATCAACAATTGCTCTATATAAGGCATTTGTTCAACTCTATCTCAGCTTCGTGATCAATCCGACAACACATTCACAGGACATGTCAAACAGTCAGATGTTGAGATCAAGCATAAAATTCCAAAGGTGAAGACTGAAAGAACATGCCAAGAAATTGGTTGAGTGTCAGTCAAAAGATCCCCTCTTGAAGAAAGGCGCCCAGTCTTTTGAGGATGTAGATGTAGTCTTTTTGCTCAGTGACCTTCAGGATGGCCTCCTCCACTTTGATCGATCTCGATAATGAAACCATCAACAAAGACATTTGACAACTCAGTCATCTAATGATGAAGATCAAACTAAGGAAATTTACAACATGAACATTATCAGTCAACAAGTCAAAGGCACCCCTGTTGGCTAGGGGCGCCCTTAGATTTGAAGGGCCTAAACTTACTTTCAGAAGCCGAGAAACCAATCATCCTTTCCAAGACTGATTTGGCTACCCAGCGCACGATCAAGCAAATCCATCTGACTCATCAGTCATCGATGATGTCAGATCAAAGCACACAGGGTCTAAATGGTGAAAATGAAGAACTGTCATGAAAAAATTAACTAAGTCAAAGCTAAAAGCGCCCCTACTAGAAAAAGGCGCCCTTGAATTTGGAGCCTCAAACTTAGTTTTTTGACTTGATGACTCCTAGGCATACCTCTTTAGGATGGTTCCATCTCAACAACAAATTCATCAGTAGTTGCTCAAGATCAACTAAATGGCCGAGAGCAAGGATCAAACAATGGCACTTCAGCCTGACAAAATGATGAAAAATGCTCAAAACTCAAGAAGGATGCCTAAAAGGTCAAAGATGAATATCATGACTTGAGTTAAGAAATTTTGGAGGCAAAAAGAGCCAAACACCCCACAATCAATGGAAATCAGCTTTTTGAACTCCAAATTAGGCTAAATCAAGCCTAAATCATGAGTTGGTGCCCATACTTGATGGATTCAGACTTGAATCATTATATAATCAAGCTAGGCGTCCCTTTTTCATTATTTCTTTTGTAGGTTGAAGATCAAAACAACAATTTTCTCTCAAGGACGTATTTTCAAGATCTAGGAAGGGTTTTTGACCGTTCTTCAATATTTTTTGAAGATCAGTGGTAGAAAGAGATTTCTTCTCAAGGGTTGAATACAGAGGCAAATTTTTACAAAGAGACAACTAATAACTTCCAATCCACCTCTTGGCTACTTCCTCTCTTTTGTCTTAAAATTCTTGCATGTCATAGAAAATAGCAGATTACCACAGATCTAGCCAACTGGGTATGATCAACATAATTTTCCAGTGAAACCCATCTCTTCAAAATTTTCAGAAACAACAGACTTGCTACTCCTATTTTTAGGGATTTTTTTCGGAAAAGTCTCAAAATTAAAAATCTAAGGGACTAGGTTTGTTCAGCATTGAAGCACAAACAAAACCCATGTGCTAGTTTTTTCTCGAAAAAATACTTCTCGACAAGCGTTATTTTTAAGGGTTTCTAGAAATTGTCAGAACAGGGTCGTGTGCACAATTGATCTTTGATTTTTTCAAAATGTAGTACTCCCAGGTACAATACAAGACCAAAACGGTCTTGTACCATGATTTTCTGAAAATGACTGACTCAAACCTATATCAGAAGAACCCAGAGGTCAATTCAGAGGATTTAGAGGGCATGAATCAAATCATGTTACAAAACATAGAAGAATCTAGATTAATTCAAGTAGCGTCAATCCCTATTACATTACAGAGTGTGGAGCTTGTAATTGCTTGCATTAAACATTACAATCCTACCACACGGGAAATCTGATCAGTGGATGGAAGGGTGATCTGCAACTTGAAACCAAAGGATGTCAAAGCATGTTTTGCTATTCCGCCATGCCCGACCAATAAAGTCATATCTTTGAAAGAATGCAAAAAGGCATTTGAAGCTTCAAAGGACAGGTGTTTGCTAAAAATGGCAGAATAATGGTTAAAGGTAAAAAAGGCTAGCTTGCCCAAATTAGTTGGATGAGGAGAATTCATATACGAGTATGCAGTGTTAATCACTCTACTCAGCGAGATCATTGGACAAGAAGAGGACAATCAATTTCAGTTGTGGATGTATTACATCATTGCCAAGATTATCAGTAAAATAGAACATTATGATTGGGCCACCCTGATCAATGACACACTCCACCAATAAATTATCGGGTTTCTAGAGGCTCATAGGTTCCACATGTGTTCCTACCTAGTATACCTAATTGCCTTCCAAGGCGAGTTCAGGACATTAAGCATTGTGGGGACCTTAGGTGTGCAAAAGGTCCTTGAATATTTTCTGCATCTTGAGTTTACTCTAGCGGAACGACACTTCAAATAGATGAATGACCTCTTCATCATGCACACCGTGTGAGATCTCGACCATGAGATGCACGTGTGTATATCACCAATGACCAAGGAGGCAATGGTGGACTGGGTGGATTAGTTTATCCAATTTGCCACCTTCACCTACATATGTGTGTATGGTTACAATGGTCACCACGCCATGATGCCACGCTACCCTTCAAATAAAACAGTGTTCATGGAATTCCTAAGGCAATTCGTTGAATTTCACACTCACTTACGCCTGAAGAAGAAGTCAGCTATGAACTTTCCCATTCAGATGGGACTCTATAGATGTAAAATAACGACTGATGCCAAATTGATGAGCCAAGAAACAGTGAGATTCAATCTCAAGTAGCTCATTGAGAGGAGGTCATATGATCCAAGAGGCCTCTATGCAACACATCTCGAGCAATGCTCATCACATGAATCTTCCATGGAAGCTTACCGAGTCAATTGTGACGATGAGTTTGAGGTGCGAAGAAGGAACTAAAGTTGGCTTAAGCTCTCACAAATTGCTGACTTTATGTCAGAAAACAATGAGGGCCTATCCGATGATGAGGGAGAATTCATTCTCCCCACCTTATTCATATATCAAGTGGACTCATAGCCACTTGGAAGAGTGGATTGGTATGCAAAATAAAATACATCTATAGAGGAGAGATCGAGTAGAGTTGTCAAAAACAATCAACTCTACCTAGACAACAAGAGGACAAGGAAGGTAGTACTTCCCCAAACAGAGCTGCCACAGGTTCAGTCTACACTACCTTCCACATCCAAGAAGAAGCCTAGATGAAAGCAGTGGAGAAATCCTTCCAAAGAGATGCAGATGTCAGGGCTTACATGGGGAAGAACACATATTACTGACATAAATCAGCAAGGGTACAAGTGGAGACAACCACCAACTTACCTAAGATAGTAGAGACTGTTGTAGCTAAGCCCGTGATTGAGGCAATCACGACCAAAATAGAGCCCATGCTAGAAGCAATTGCAATAGATACGGTGCCAGTAATAGAGATAGAGTCGCCTACTTCACCACCATCATAGCAATCACAAGTCCCCATTGACTTGGACTCTCCATCATGAGATATCAATGAAGCATAGTCTCATTCATCTAGCATTCAGAGGCCTAACATTCCTCCTTCTAGTGAGGCTAGTCAGAATTCCATCTGGCTTGAGGGTCTCCTAGGAAGGAAGAGGGATAGGCCATCCTACCAGGTTGACTTCACCGAGTTTGATCATGTCCCTGTAGACATGCCAACAAATAAGTTGAAGAAGCAATTACATGTAGGAAAGAATGTGGATAATGAGTTCATCATAGAGACTGCTGCCCCACCTGAGGATAGAAGTATACATGAGGTAGAGGTTGAAGACTTCACATTGTCAAAGATCAACCTCGGAAATACCACTCGTCAAGTGGAGGTAGACCTTCTCAAAATTGCCTCAGTGAGCACCCAACAGAGAATAGCTAAGGACGGCCAGGACAAAGTAGCTTTAAAGGTTGAAAATCAACTATTAAGGATGTACATTTCTAGCTTGATGCACGACACTCCCAACTTATTTGCTTTGCCACGGGAATTGCTAGACCTCCCCAAGGAGAAAAATCATCATCAGTTGATCACATATGGAAAACACTTGAGAAATAAAGTGGATGATTTTGTTGTCAGAGGATGATGTATACTAGCAGAAACATACCAGTTGAGAGATAGAGCACATGGACTCCACTCATAGATCCAACAGTTAGAACTAAGGAAAACAAAGAAGAGGCCAGGAGATGAAATGATTGTCATTGATTTGCAATTGGCATATCAATCAATTACCACCACAGAGAACAAGCAACATCTTTTTGCTTGGAAGGAACAACTGGTGTACAAGGTGAAATCCTATGATGCCAATTCTGTGGAGCTGATTGACTACAGACATATTATCGCCAGTATTATCAACTTCGCAAGAATGTTGGTAATATCCTTCCCTCACATAGAATATCAACATGAAGGGGGAGAGTACGTTGAGTTGGGAACAGTGCATAAACAATTATGAGATGTCATCCATAGCACATTCCTTGATGATCCTGAGGGTTGCAAGTTGGCCAAAGTTGCAACCATGTCTACCAAGTTGGATGACGCATTTGTCAAGTGCATAGACTATCAACAACAGCTTGTGACAGGTGAAGAAATGATAGGATGCCACGTCGTCATCTTACAGAGCATTGATTTCCCAGGGGATGAAGAGGTCAACGACTAGATAGAGGCACTGTTGACTAGTGGTGATGAGGTGTAAAGCACCCCAAGAAGGATTTCCTACCCTCCAAAAAGACATTAATTATGACTGGAGTTAACTTGATGCCCCTTTCCAAGTTAACTCTAGATCCCACAGATCATGCATGTCAGATCCCACTAATTAAGGATGTCTAAATTAACTTCCACAATTTGTGGATCTCAGATCTCCACTAAATGTGGATGTCTATTTTAGAGGCACATTTGTAATTTAATTTCACTTATAGTTAGGTTTCAATCAACTGAGGTAGACTTCCAATTTGACTTTTGTTTAGTTTCAGTTAACTGAAGTAGTTTTCCAGTTAACTGCTTGCTCACCTACATTTATACATAGGAATAATTCTTGTTGATTGGCAAGAACTGATTGTTAACTCTAGGAGATTTTAGGGTTGCCTACTCCTTTGAGTTTCTATAAATAAAAACCTTAGGCTCATTAATTGTTAATCTTTATTTACTACGCAAAATTGTCGTGCCATTGTTGCCACAAGCTTGTAAATTTATATTTGTTCAATCTTGGATGAGAGTTAGTTGGTTTATCACAATTGTGCATGATTTTGTGCCTTTGTTGTCCCAATCTTTGTAATTCATTAGAAAAGCTTAAAGAAAAAAATCAGATGGCACATGCTTGTTTGATCTAGATATTTGAGTTGTTTCAATGTCTTATTTCCAATAACTTATTGTTTCAATATCCTCCTCGGTCAGGGGTTCCTCCTCCTTGGATATTTTTTCATCAATAGTTATCATTTGATGTTGTTTAAAGATCCAGATTTTAGCCTATACTTCAGACAGGGGTTCCTCCTCCTTAGCAATCCTGATATCCATATCTTCGTAATTTTTTGTTTCTAGGAAGTTGTTTCCTGACCTATACCTTGGATAGGGGTTCCTCCTCCTTGGCAAGTCTTTGATCCAACCTACCATAAAGAGTGTTCACTTGTATAAAACCTTATCCCAGCATATATCTGAGAGTTCAGAGCCTCAACCATATTCTAAGGAGATGACAAATTCAAGTGATCCAACCCATCCATTTCACTCCTATGCCCTCATGCTCTATTCATCTTGAGGAGATAGGATAGTTTAGAAGCTAGTTTAGTCGTAGTTAAGATCTGTAGAAACCAGAGAAAAGCTTAGCTACGGTGCATTGTGTTTATGCACCCTTGTGTCCTGCTGTTGAGTAAAAAAGATAGGAACCTTAGTACCCTTTTTTACATACAACATCAACAATGAGAGATCTTCCTCTCTATAATCTAAAGAGCAGTACTATAACACTTGCAATAGCTGTCAGTTTCCAATAAGCACTCCAAAGGTGCAAATTGAAACACCAACATATTGCACACCTAGTATATGATATGGCTTGGAGAAGATGACTAAATAAATGCATAAATTGAAATTCGTACATTATTTTCTATGAGGATGACAATTTATGCCCTTGGTGAATCGATTAGGTTATAGAAAATTTAGTATGTGATAAAATAGAGGCCTATGAAAACCAATAAAAAGAACTCTCTTGAGGTAATCAACGAAAAAACTCCTCACAATTAAAATATTTCACAAATATTAAGTTAAATTGAGCATGCATACAGATTTAAACTTTGTGCAAGCAACAATTATTTCAACTAAAGACTATAGCTTAATTAACCACTAAGTTAGAATTTCAACTTTAGTCAAAACAAACTTGGCCAAAATGTCTTAGTAAATAAATCATTTGTAGGCGAGTCTGGTAAATTTGTAGCAAAAGATAGGTCATGGATTCAAATTGTGGTAGTGCAACAATCAACTGCAACTAATTATTACAAGAAAAGAAAATAAATCTCAAATTTTTTACATTCTAATTTTTCCCTCAATTTTTGTTACTTGTATAATTATCTAATGCATTTTTTTCTCGATCTCACATATTGAGTAAGGTAGGTACATTGCTGCAATATATTACCTTGTGATCATGGAGTAGGGATTGCCAGTTATATTATTGGATAGGGAAAAACTAATTTGAACCCGAATCCACACTTTTGTATTCACATCTACAACGTGATGGTTTGAATTCACACATATTTGATAGAAAACTAAGAAGGATCACTATTTATGCGCTTCAATATGGTTTTAATGGAGTAAATGTTGTTGGCTATATCCCCATCCATGAATAAATTGGATCCCCTTAACACATTGATACTATCATATCAATAAGATTGTAAATATTTCAAATTGGTTATGCTTTATTTTAAAAGAAAAATAAAATAAAAAATCTCGTGGATGGTTGTTATTAGTCATTTGACATCAACAATGCATGTTTGCTTGACAAATATACTAATTGTTTTATCAAGTATTAATTCTTTGGCTATTGATTTTGATAATTTCAACACATCTTGTAGGTAGTTTGAACAAGGCTACATAAAAATAGCTCAAAAAAATTGACGCTCCCATAGTCTACGTAAAACATGTTCTGCAATTTGTTCATTGCAAGAAAATAGATCACGTGTCACTTATTTTACTATTATTATAAGTTTTTGTATAGTTTTTTTATCTAGTTGTGATTCAGAGGTAGGCCATAAATTGCAAAGTAATAATTAGTAACTTAAAATTATGTTATATATATATATATATATATATATTCTAACCCTAAAACTAAATAATTAAATAATTGTGTATATGATTTTTATTCTAATTTTAATTAAAACATTATATCTCACTTAAATTAAATAATTTTTTTTTATTAATTATGTCGAGAGGCGTAACCTACAGTGATAGCACAAGGTGGAGTGAGATGCGTGTTAACAAAAATAATTAAATGGCCGACACATTAAATAAGGAATAAGGAATAATTAAAAAAGTGTCGACACATATAATAAATAAAACATTATATATGAAGTTAAAAGGTATTTGAATTGATGTGTTTCTTTGTAAATTATAAAGTAAGGAGTAAATTGAGAGTCAAAAGCAACAAATTGATGCAAGAGTGTCCTCCCCTCTGCCAACCAACTCAAAACACAAAATAATTTTCATAGGCAAACTTTGCCCGAATTCAACATTTAATAAAAAAATAAAGATTGCAACAAACTCAGACCTTGTTAATTCACTTCATTTTCAAATAAATATACAATACAAAAATGTTCTATTGCATTCAATGGCCTCTCATGCCATTTCAATCTGTTATCTCATTCTTCACAATCTGCACCTTTTCTTTCCTGTGATAACTCACTATGCAATTCCTATTGTCTTGGTTCTTCTCTCATCTCTATTGATATGCAACCCCTTCATTTCATTTTTCTCCTATCTACAAGGTCCCATAAACTTTGCGATACTCCCTCAATTCTCCCTTTGTACAACACACTCTCCTCTTTCTCACAACCTCCCATGGTTAAACCAATTTCTATTTTATTTATCTTGTTTGAAACTCTCTTCCTAGCACAGTCTGTTAGAACACACACTTGATGCAACCTTTGTCTTTTACTATTCCTAGCACCCTCCACATTCCTACATTCCTATTTGCAAAGAAAAATGGTTTGCCTTTACATGTGCACAAGCCTTTAAAGGATCTTTCCTTGTGGCCTTGACTCCCTCTCCAAGTCTATGTCTCTCTCTTTTTCATTTCAAATATGCTTCTTGTTAAACAAAACACCCAAAAGTATTTTGCCATCCCTTCATATTCCTATCAAGCTTTCTTTTTAAGCATCAAATTTCTCTCCCAAGCATTTATGTTTCTCTCCACATGAGCTAAAGGTGATAAGGCATAGTAACTTATAAGATTCCAAGACTTTATTAACACCCAATCGATATCAATCATATATAATAATTCCTAGATATTTAATAGATCATCCCAAACAAAAATTACATTACTCCATCAATTATAAAAGAAAACAAATCCTATGGGTTCATGTGTTTGCAAGTGACTAATCCATTTTGTGCATATTTTGCAATCATTGCAGATCTCATGGGTAATGTGATACCACATTTCTTTAAAGCATTTTTTCAAATACGTCACATGCCATTGATGTTCCCCAATTGCATATGAGTTCACTAGGGTAGTTGCTACTAAAACATTGACAAATTCTACCAAAGCTCACGCTTCAGGTAGCCAATTTCAATTGCTTAATAATCTCCTCATCTAGGTTTCCATATTTTGTATATGTGTCGAACAAAGTAGTTGAAAATACAAAATATGAAAAAATTCCATAGGTTGTGATGGATGTTGGCAAAGTGAAGGAATTTAACTTTACACACCAATTGATTAAAATCAATCAACATTTTAAACTTTCCCTTTCACCCTTCACAATTTTTTGATTCATCATAGAGCGAGGTCGAATATGGAGGTACTAAGTTCAACAAAATTTGAAAGAGAGATGACAAAATCAAAACCCAAAACCAAAACTGAAAATTAAACTACAAATATTTTTTTGGTTGACGTAGGATTGCACCTATACCTGGATGCTCCTGCATTAGACATATTGGGTAGAAATATTGTGATCATAGGATTATAATGGTGGAGTTGAGTAGTTGCACTACTCTTAGAGGTAGCCATCAACCTCCAGTGAACTCCTTCACTATCCAAGTGCTCAAGATTAATCCTTCTTTCACTTTTTCTAGCATCGTGTCAGAACACACACCACCTCCCTCTAGCAACATTGCATCATCCTCCTTTTCCTCCTCATGGACTCATTTCCACCATAGCCCGACCTCCTCCACCAATTACTTTCCACACTCTTCCCCTCCTCTATGGGTTCAAACCCATCTCTAACCGACCACCTCCACCAAAATTCTGCAACATCCTCCACAATCTCTACTAACAAATACATAGTACCTACAACACTCTTGACAAAACAAGAATAGACAACTGAGAGGGGGGGTGAATCAATTGTCATAGAATTTAATACTTATTCAACCTTATTAACCTTTAATCTCATATCTGATAATTAATAGTGAAAGCATGAATCAACAACACATCAAAAACACATGAACACCAAGATTTTATACGTGGAAACCCTGTTAGGGGAAAAACCACAGTGGATGTTAGTCCACAAGATTATACCCTGTTAGAGGTATAATGAAAAATGAATAAAGAATGCACATGCATTCAGGCACACTGCCTAGAGCTCATTGTTCAAAAGGGAAGGCTCATTGCCTTACATAAAACAATCAGATTAAATCCATATGATGAGGTTGAACTGAGAAATTAGCTTCTTCAAAAGCCTGATGACAGTTCTAGTTAGACACAAAAACACTTCTTCACACTTCGCTTAATCTTCTTCACACTCTGCTTTGAAATCAAATGATCTGATCTTTATTCACACATTTCACACTCACACTTCATATACATTCACCGAGCATACTTCAAAATGAGGAAACAATCGCTCTTATATATTAGCTACATGAAATTACATCAACAACTTTGTTGGCCAGAAATAAATAATAAATGAATTACAATTTATCGACCCAATTCATGAACAACTCTCAATGCGTACCAACCTAAGATGGTCACAACACAATGAAGACCTAAATCAACATCCTCGAACATGCCAAGCATAAAAAGATTAATCCACAAGGATTTGCAACATGCTACCATCATCATGTCGGCCAAGAACATGAAAAAATCAAACACACAAAGGAAAATCTTCAATCACGAGCACACTGATCAATGCAAATGTACCACAATGATAGAGCATGATCTAGAACCATCACTGAACATCATAGTAGCATACGCAACAACTTAATTTACTAGAATTGCATTCTCTTCTTCTAGAAACACCTGCTACAGTAACAAAATAACTGTAGGAACTCAGAAACTCATAACTCGCTCCAAGCTTGATGCACACCTCTAAAATTTACAGACAACATACTAGATAAGCTCAACAAAAAACCCTTTAATATGCAACTTACGATTATCAACGTACACAACTTTCCACCATTTTGATCATCACAGCTTCACAAACTGCTTGCAACATATTTATTCTAATTTTCTCAATATCCTCGACATATACAGCCTTCAGAATCATCAATGCTAATAGTGTTGACATCAATGACAACCACATATCAACAATACAACCACAACATACAACAAACACAATCTTGTCCCTTATCCATCTTACCTTCTATCATCTCATCTGAAACCAAAGTAACATTATAAAACTGATATTACCTCATCTTCATTCATAGCTGCAACATCTAACTTCACTATGATATCTTCCACATTCCCATCAGTTGCACCCTTTCGTTCATCTCCCTTCATTGCACCAATGAGCTTCAACATCTATTCTTCCTCAATCGCCAACAGTTGAGTGAACAAATCTGATTCACCTTCACCATTCGTTGTGACCTCTTCACTTATCACCTCAATCCTTTCTTCTTCTCTCCTCATGCCTTCCTCATGGCATGTCTCTACTACAACTTCTTCATCTACATCGGTAGGGGTTGCTCTCATATCATCCTCTTTCCATCTCAGGCTTCTATCCTCGTTCTTCTTCTTGCTCATCTTTATCACCTTCCTCTCACTTTTCCCAACATTCTTTTCTAACTTCTCAAGCCTCACCTCAATCTTTCCTACTTCTTCACAAGCTATTTGTCCCATATGTTCAAACGTCTCATCATCCACTTTATCCCAATATTGTTCCCAAAATAGTATCCGCATGGGTCTCCTCATGACCCAACCCATCTTGCTTGCTGTAATCTTCCATCACACTCAATCTGCAAAAGAAAATTCTTTGTGGCTTCAATCTCTTCGCTGATCATGAATCCTCTACTTGCAATAGCCCTCGTGAGCTTATTCTCTACCGCTTCACACACTTTCCTCTAGGTGTGAACCACCTCATGGTTGGCGATCTGTTCACACAACACCCGCAAGTCCTGGTGGATCCTCTCCACTCTCAAGACTACCCACTCTGATACCAATTGATGTAAGATGGTCCTCCCCTCTGCCAACCAACTCAAAACACAAAACAATTTTCACAAGAAAACTTTGCCCAAATTCAACATTTAATAAAAAATAAAGATTGCAGCAAACTTAGACCTTGTTAATTCACTTCATTTTCAAATACACCTGTAACAAAAATGCTCTAGTGCATTCAATGGCCTCTCATGCCATTTCAATCTGCTATCTCATTCTTCACAATATGCACCTTTTCTTTCCTGCAATGACACTATGCAATTCCTATTGGCTTGGATCTTCTCCCCTCTCTATTCATATGCAACCCCTTCACTCCATTTTTCTCCTATCTGCAAGGTCCCATAAACTTGGCGCTTCTCCCTCAATTCTCTCCCTACACAACACACTCTCCTCTTTCTCACAACTTGCCATGTTCAAACCAATTTCCATTTTATTAATCTTGTTTGAAACTCTCTTCTTGGTGTGGTCTGTTAGAACATACACTCGATGTAGCCTTTGTCTTTTACTATTCATGGCATCCTCCACATTCCTACATTCCTATTTGAAAAGAAAAATGGTTTTCCTTTACATATGCACGAGCCTTCAAAGGAGCTTTCCTTGTGGCATCGACTCCCTCTCCAAGTCTATGTCTCTCTCTCTCTCTCTCTTTTGTTTCAAATCTGCATCTTGTTAAACAAAACACCCAAAAGTATTTTGCTGCCCTTTATATTCCTATATCAAGCTTTCTTTTTAGGCATTGAATTTCTCTCCCAAGCTATTATGTTTCTCTCCATGTAGGTTGAAGGTGATAAGGCACATCAACTTAGGAGATTCCAAGACTTTATTAACACCTAACCGATATCAATCATATATAATATTTTCCAGATATTTAATAGGTTGGCCCAAACAAAAATTACATTACTCCATCAATTCTAAAAGAAAACAAATCTTTTTGGTTCATATGTTTGCAAGTGACTAATCCATTTTGTGCATATTTTGCAATCATTGCAGACCACATGGGTAATGTGATACCATATTCCTTTGAATCATTTTGTCAAATACTTCACATGCCATTGATGTTCCGCAATTGCATACGAGTCCACTAGGGTAGTTACTACTACAACATTGACAAATTCTACCAAAACTCATGCTTTAGGTAGCCAATTTCAATTGCTTAATAATTTCCTTATCTATGCTTCCATATTTTGCATATGTGTCGAACAAAGCAATTGCAAATACAACATATGACAAAATTCCATAGGTTGTGATGGATTTTGGCAAAGTGAAGGAATTTAACTTTACACACCAATCGATTAAAATCAATCAACATTTTCAATTTCCCTTTCACCCTTCACAATTGTCTGATTCATCATAGAGTGAGGTCGAATATGGAGGTACTAAGTTCAACAAAATTTGAAAGAGAGGTGACAAAATCAAAACCAAAACCAAAACTAAAAATTAAATTGCAAATATTTTTTTGGTTGACACTGGATGTGGATGCTCCTGCATCACAAATTCATAGCAGATAATAAATACAAGAAAGTGTAGCAAATAAATTAAGAGTCAAAAGTAGCAAATTGATAGCAAGTAATAAATACAAGAAAGTGTCGTGAATAAATTAAAGTTAAAATCCAAGTAATTCATTTAACTTCTATTCCTTTTTTTCCAAAACAATTGCAGATCTTAGTAATTAATTATTTTCAAAGTGCAGCAAATAAATCAAAGTTAAAAAAAATCCAAGTAAATCATTTTAACATTTATTCATATTTTTCGAGAACAATTGTAGATCTTAGTAATTAATTATTTTGGAAAGTGTAGCAAATTATTTTTGAACATCTATTCTTTTTTTCTAAAATAATTGTAGATCTTAGTAATTTATCTTCACTATATTTGCATTCTTACAATTTTTTTATTTTTATTTTATATATGCATTATGCTATTTGAATTACTATATTGTAATTTATTTTTACATATTTTTGTTTCTCTTTAGGTTCTAAATTTAAAATAAATATTTGTCAAATATGAATTATGTGTTATGCCCCTTTAATAAATTATTAGAATTATCTTCTTATATTTACTTTCCTACAAATAGTAAAAATTTAGTTTTTTAAGGATATCAAATTAAAAGAACCACTACAAACATCTAATAAATATATCATAAAATTTCAGATTTGTAAAATTACCAACAATATATTTTCTATTAAATTTTAAAATTGTTCTATTACTTTTATTTTTCTATTAATTTTTAGAATTTAAAATTAAAATGAATATTTTTAATTATATATAATATATTGCTCTAATATGAAATATTTGTTATGTCTTTAGTAAATGAAATAATTTTTAAAATTTTATAATGATTTAACTATTCTAGAATTTTATAATTTTTATTATAATAATATTTTTTACAATTATTAATAATAATATTTTGTGGAATAGTTATTAAAATTTATAATTATTGATGATCAATATATAGTATATTTTAGAGGATGCCTTAGCCAAGGTTAAATTTTGAAAATGAAGAGCAACGAAGATAATATGCTTAAAATTATATGAGACAACAACATGAACAAATGACAGATACACAAAGACAAGAAGAAAGAAGTCTTCAAAATGAAGAACAACAAAGAGAACAATGAAGAGAATATGCTCAAAATTATATGAGACAACGACGTGAACAAATGAGGGATGTAGAAAGAAAGCGAGTAAGAAATCATCGTAACCAAAATGATAGAGAAATGGGTATTAAACATACGATAGATAACAATGGAAGAGATTGAAGCAGAAATGAGACAAGCATCTCAAGAGGAACAATATATATTGAGAAGAAGAAATCACCAATCTCATGGGAATGTTGAGGTTAGTTCTGAAGGGATGAATTCCATTACAATAGACCATGTGCTAGAAACACCAAATAATAGATTGCAAGATGTAATGAATGTTTATAATCAAAATCATGTACAAAATAACAATTCACAAGAAGAGTTAACATCTCAAGTAAGAAGACAAAAACAATTTGAAATAACACAAAATGGAAGAGATCAAGAAAGAGTTAATAATAATAGAAATGTTGAGATTGATTTGAAGAATTTACAAATGATATTCCAACAAGGCCTGGATAAAATTGTTACACCAGGTATGTGCTACATTTGTGAAGAAAGCTATCTAGTAATGAAGGTTATATGGGTACCTGAAGGCCCTATTTGTAATAGATGTTAACAAGAGAAACATGAAAATCGATTTTCAGTAACAAACAACATGGATCCTGGTCCATAACCATTAGAATTTAGAAACTTAACGTAAATTTAGGAAATATTGATAGCACACATCAACCCAATTCTTCAAGTCACACATGCAACTAGAGGTCAGTATAAATATAAAGGAAGGACATGTACCATAAGTTTTCCACAAGAAGTAAGGGAAATAGCTAAAAATTTACCACATCGAATAAAATATTTGTCAGTTATTATTGTTCGAAGGAAGGATCAATGTGGAACAAATTACAATTTTATAATTAATAAAAAGAAGGTGTACAAAGAACTAAAATATAAGATAGAACATGATAAGTCCTATAGAGATGTTTAAAATGATGAAAATACTCTTAGTGAACTTACATGAAATTCAAATGAAAATATTTTGACAAATTGAACTCTATCCATATGGAGTTTGATTAAGATACAAATGAATATATATGTGTGGGTCCAATGATAGAGATAGATGAAGGAAAAATGATTGAACACACTACATCAATGGTATCAAAACCACAAAATTTTCAAAGAGAGATGGAACTAATCCAGGCATGGGTAAATAACCATAATTTAGATCTTGGATCACTAATTGTGGCCAGGAATTGGAACATCTCTAGTAAATGAGTATGTCACTAAAGGATTACTTGATATGGCTTTTCCAATACTATTTCTAGATGGATGATGTGATTGGCTAGAACCACGAATAAGGGGAGTCCATGTACATGATTTTGTGAAATATTTATTTTGATATAGAGATCATCTCTTTCGACGACACCCTCGATTTAGATATTATATGATGAATATGATTATGAGACATCGTGCATAAAAATAATCTATAATGTTTGTTAAAAAGAGCTTTCAAGACATGCCAATCACAATCAATGAGTTAGAGAGCATATGGAAAATATCCCCACTCAAATCTAGTTGATTGTTTGATGCATTTTGGTACTATACTACGGGGTACAAGATCTTATTGGGAAAAATATCGATCCAAATTAACTAACCTCTTGCATCAAATCGAAACACCTAATATTTTATTTTCCCCCCCACTTTGATATGTATGGAAAATACTATAAGGACACATCAAATTAAAAAATCATTTCCACATGAAAATAAAATGTTTTCCAATACTTAAAGGATACAAATATATATATGTCAATAATGACATAGTTTGATAGTTAAATTATGGTGTTGTAGTTCTTTCCACCAAGGTTCAAACCACTACTAGAGTGTTATTGTTGAGTGCTCATGTTGGAGATGATTTTCCTCATTTTGGCATCACCAATTCATAGCTCTAATAAAAAAGTGTTTACCCCTAATTTTAAAAAAAATACAAACATATACGAAATTTATTTTACTCCCATTTAAATGACTACTCCATTGGAAAAAAATGTAAAATAGAAAAAATATTTAATAAGTAGCATTTGTCCTGTATTTGAATAGACACTGACTAAAACTTGCTAAAAAAATCTCTTTAAATTAATAAAAGTAAAAAGATAAGGGTAAGAGATTCTAATTAAGTGAAAAGTGGTAAACCTACAACTAAGTAGAAAATATGGTAGGAATATAACTAAGTAGAAGATTCTAACAATAGTGAAAGGTAAATAGAGCTCCCTTCATCATGGGAATGACTATGATCTTATCAATTCAAAATATAAAAAAATTAATTTTATTGAAATATACTCCCCTCTCTAATTTATTTCAAACAAAGGTTAAAATAAATTAAAGGTAAAGAGAAATAAGTATGATCATGATAAAATGTGTCAACATGGTAAAGATACCATTATATGATAAGCATATAAAGACATGGGTAAGATGTGATCATGAAAGCATATATAATAAGGGAAAGTAATGTGACCTTCAGTTTTTCCCCTAACGAGGGAAAATAACAAGATAATGATAGTTGTAGATGCTAAGAAAGGATCATGTAAGCACAAGTAAGATTTAAGATATAAACTGTTAAAAATAATAGCATGGATTCATAACATATAAGCATAATCAATATCATAACATAGAATCACAAGGCATAATTATGATAAGGATCATATATGTAAGGTATGTGAGTATTGTCAATGGTTGAGATATACACCTGCAAGGAGTCCTTGTAGGAAGATATTCTCTACAAAATACATTGCAATTAAAATTTGAACTTTTAGGTATTATGATATAATATTTGTGTTGACTAACATGTGGTGATTCTATAGTAGTAAATTGTGGTACAACATAGATAGCTTATCTACATGTGGCAATATTATGAAAAAACCAAAAGTCATCCAAAAGAAGAACTCACAATAACATATGAATATTATTTTCTAGAAGCATGGATAGTGTTACAAGAGCACTTGTAGTAGAATTGGAATTCGTGTGACACAATATGAGAGATAATGTTATGAAATATGGCACAAGGTACCACAAGTAGTCATAAGTAAAGTTATGTTTATTTGTGCTACTATAATCAAGGAGTTGGTAGTGTGAATTTAGTAGAAACATGTATGTATGCCAACAATGTTAAGGTTATAACTATTAATTAATAGTGTGTGGTAGCAAAAAAGTATACAAGGTGGCTAGATTCAAGAGACACCATACATAAACCTTTGTGTAATATACTAACATCATATGTGGTTGGATTATAGTTATATGACTCTTGTTATTCCTCAAGTTGGTTGGCTAGTTAGAAGATTGGTATTCTCATTAATACATCTATGTGTCTCTTCTTGTGTGAATGGACCAAGGTTATACATTAATTTAATTTTATGTGCTAAATTCATTATTAAATTATGTTGTAGACATCTAAAAATGCCTAAACGTATCACACATTCGCTAATACTACATTTTCATCATTTCATCACTAATTTCCTCATTTTCCATCATTTTCCTCACTTTCATCACTAATTGTGCGTTTTCATCACTTTCTCATCATTTATCATCATTTTCATCATTTTCATCACTTTTCATCTTTTTTCATCATTTCCCTCAAAATCACCTTATTTCCTCTTGTTATCTCTTAAAGTTGCACCCTGGTTAAGTTGTAAAACTTAACACTTTGGAGAAACATGGGAACTTTTCCAGGCTGTGGGTCACCTGTAATGGAAAAGAACCTTCGAAGAAGACTGACTTCCTATGGTGCCACCTAAAACTACTGCTTATCAAGGAAAAGGGTAAGAAGGAGTACTCAAGTTGAAAGAAACTACTCCTATGGTGATGCACCTAAACATTACAAGGACTATGTAACCCAGACTTGCATAACACTTATTTACAATGACAAAAAATAAACTTTCACTAACTATTACTGTATGTTTTCTACATAAATATTTCATAAAAGGGTCTCAAAGCTCAAACCTCAAGGAGGAAGGTAACCTCACAGCTAGAAGTCATTATGCATTTTTATGACACAATTTGTAACTTGCATTAACATATCTATGAATAAAGGCATCAACATCATGAGACAAAGTTAAAAGGAGGTGAAAAATATCTCATTGATAACTTGATCAATCATGTGGGAACACACAATAATGCAATGAATAAGAAGGAATTTTTTTGTATCAATGGCATCCAAGGCTTTCACTATATTTCATATTCCAAATATCGAGTTACAAAAACATGCTTTTTCCTGCCAAAAGGATTGAAAAGTCACTAACTCCAGAAAATAGCATAATAAGAACTCCCTATCAAATGAGTCCAAAGACTGACTTTATCCATCAACTCCAAGTAGTTCCACCAAAAAAGGCTCTAGAATCCTCATTTTTCGTATGCCTCCAAAAAGCCTAAAATCTAGCAACTAGATCTCCTCCAAATGAGCTTCAAAATGCAGAAAATGTCAAATTTGACTAAGTCAAACATAATGACACATGAAACAACCCTCCAAAAGCTCCTATTTGCTCCAAAAAGCAATTAAACACCCCTAAATTCCCTCCTCATGTTGGACAATTGTTTCAAACCTCCTCCAATATGCTTGCAAAATCATAAATTGAAACAATTACACCCTCTTAAGGCATTTACAAAGCGTACCACTTAATTTTTTGCATTTGAAAAAGTAATTTGATTTAATGATTTATAATGAAATCATTTAAACCAAATACTTTACAAATCAAAATGAATGCAAAATTACATCAGCTTTATTTGACTATATATAAGTCTAAAGAAAATTTTAAAGACCCAAACAATTGCAAATTCACTAAGGCACCAAAGGGCACAACATACATAAGCTTGTTGCATATTTTTAAAAAGAAAAGCAAAAATTCCACCGACATAAACCTAGGGTTAGGAACCCTAAAAACAAAAATGATGTAAACACAAAAGGTTGCATCTCATTTTTTACATCCTTTTGGAGCCTTCAACCACCGACATAGGGTTTTAGAAGAGTTTCATGGAGGTTCTATGGAATAAACAGAGGCTTTCTCTTTGCATTTTATGCAAAAATCAACACAAAACAACTCGGGTGAACCAACGGTGAGCACATATTTTCCAATTTCCTTTCATTTTCATGTGATTTCTGTTGATTTTAGCAAGCCATGGCTCGACCCTTGGCATTTTTCATCTCAAAAGCTTTCGAGGGTTTTTTCCCTTCCTGTAGTAGTCGCTTGTGTATTTTCATGGTCACATTTCACCGATCAACATTATTATCTTTTATCGGGCCCTTGAAATATGTTGAATCTTTTATAATGTTGACTGTAATTTGTTTGTGAAATTCTTACCACGCATATTCTATGATCATTTAAGCAAGGAGAACAAAACCTCACTATTTTATGCATGATTTTTCATTCACCATGGTTCCTTTGATGAAGTTAAAATGCATTCCATAGAGCCTTCAAAGAAACAATCTCACCTTTGCCATTTTTGTTATGTTTGCTATGAAAGTTGTCTGTTGTCCTTTAGATATTGATCACTGTGCGTTTTCATCGTACATGGCTTTCATTTCATATATCATTTATGGAACTATCTTGGTGCTCACATGATTGTTAAGTTGCAATTAACATTACTATCATTTCATTTGTTGCTCCATGTTTATCATTTTATTGATACAAAAACCACTGTCAAATTGCCTTTTGTCATTGCAATAGTCCCTTGACTAAAACACACTTCAATTCCTTCTTTAAAACTCCTTGTATAAGGATTTGTTAATTGATCATAGGAATTTACACTTGGATTTGTGCTTGGATTGACACCATCACTACCAACACTTGTGATATTCAACCTTTTTCATAATTTTCTTTTCACAAATCATTTTCTATGACTATCCCTTATCAGGCAACCTCTCTTGATAGCATTAGACTATCTTACATGATGAGATACCTTGAACACTTCATCGCCACTATCATGTGGACTGCCATACACTTTGTTTATGCATTTTGTTCTCACCATTAGTTCCAAAATTATTGTTGCTCTCTACAACCTTTGGAATGATACACTTGTCCCTTTGACAAAGTATTTGTCAAAAATGACTAAAGTCACTATCATGGTGATCCTCCTATGACTATTTGGGAAACCTACACCTTGCTAAAGACTGCCATATGATTTCTGGACTATCACCAATGAGATTTATATTGTCCTTTATCATGGAACTCCTTCAAATAGTCCATATGTATTACTCCTTATCTGTCATGCAATAAATGTGACCATTGCCTTCCATGAGGGGTCACTTTATTATCCTTGTTTATGGAATTTTCTTCTTATTATGCAAGAAACTAATAGGCTGTCATGGTATTACTTCATACACATATTGCTTCATACAATGCCTATCAATGTACTAATAACCTGATTCTCTGTCAATGTGCTTCAAAATGCATGAACCAATCCTCGAATAAATAAAGAGTAATAGGGACAACACAAAATTCACTTGAAAGCTTTTACATTCCAAGATTTTGCTTGGTGATTGGGCATATGTAGTTCCCTCATCATACTGTGAGATTGATTTCAGTGTGCTGCTCCTGATGATCACTCAATATTGAACTTGTACACAGTATATGGGTTTCAACAATATCATTGTAGGCTTAGACCTTTTGACTCTGTCTCTTCAGACTACATGTGCTATTTGATGTTATGCTAAAAAAAACAAAATAGCTAGGTGCAGTTATTTGATCCCTTCATGAAAATTCTAATTTTTCATTTATGCATTCCAAAACAAGTGCAATACTTTTGGCTCTATGATTGTATCAATGAATATTATTCATAGTGTAGTATAAATTCTGCTTGGAAACCATGGCAATAGATGCATTGAACTATGTCCTTTATATTGTATTTATGATTCATGGATCCTGATATCTTATGATTGCATTTGAACCAAAACTAAATACCCATGATTTACCTATTTGATGATATGTCACCTATGACAATGATCTACAGTTCACTGCCATAAGTGATGTGTGATTATTCAAGTAAACCATGAGATGATGATCTCAGTTTGATGCCTTGTGAAAAGCAAAACTTGACAACATGTTGAGCTCAACCCTCGTGGTAGCCCATTTTACTCCACATGTTGTAATTTGATAGCTCAAGACAGAGACATAATTTCACCTATATCTACACATTAAGCAAACATGTTAAAAAAAAAGTGTATATCTTAGATGTGTTTGATGAATTTGTTGTTTTCTTGGACATCTAAGGTTTGCATGCCTGTTTAATGTACATGAAGCTCAGTTTATACATTTATGGGTGTTTGTACATGTAATGTGAGAGACCTTCATTGCTCTAACAACATTTTATTACTCAGATGCAGGAACTAGGAGCAAAATGGAGCTAAGGAGGACACAAAGCAACTCAAGGAGGAAGACAATGCAAAGCAACACACACTAAACTAGTCATTTAGGCAATGACTAGCCTCTTTCCTTACATGTGCATTTTATTTTTTACCTATCAATGCGTATACTTTTCTTCCATTTACATTGAACAAGTCAGTCCCATGGCTTGTGTAAGACATATTCATTCTATTATCAATAAAGATTACTCTTTTTAGAAAAGAATTGTATAAATCTTTCCTATGTCACATGCACTTGTATAAATGCAATAATATGTTAATTTAATCTTTTTGATTTCTGGTTATGCACCTGAATGTAATGTAGGAAAGATTAAGAAATGTACCTTTCTTTTAGTTTTAATTTTTAAATCAAAGATCTCTACCTGAATGAGCCATTAGTGAAATTTGGTAACATTTCTTGCAACATCTGCTATATGTTTGCTTGCTAAACATGAAGACCAGTTGCCTAGCCTTGTACATTGGGCACAAAGTCACTTAGTAAGCTTAGAAATAGACCTAATACAACTTGCACATGGCTGTAATTCAGTAAAAATGATCATAAAACTATGATACTTATTGAATACACCAAATACGGAAAAGAAACTACTTAACTGTGTTTGACAACACTTAGGGAAATGAAAACTTGCAACTAAACCTACCCTATACTAACAACAAGGCAAAACTACTTAAACAAAACCATCTACAGGAAGACTGAAATAGCTACCCCTTCTTCTCAGAATACAATGACTCACATGCTCAAGGACAACTAAGAAAAGATAGGACACATAGAAATGTTCAACAAGATGATGCACTGCCTCTTGAAAGAGGTAAACAAGTTTTCTTACCTCACTAAACTAATCATATGCATTGTTAATCAAAGGAGGATAAGTGAGTTGAACATACTCTCGTTTAGCTGCCAGTGCATCTTTGATACCATCTTCAGCTAAAGCTTCAAGTACGGGTGCCTTATTGGACTCCATATGGGCTAAATACCTAATAGGACAACCTCTTGTAAAGATAAATCTTGGACTGCCCCTGCTATGCTCATGGACAACTGCTATATCTTCTGGTTGATGTTCATGGGTCTCCTCCTTATCAATCAAACAAGGAACTTGGACACCCACTTGCTTTACATAGTACTGCTCCAAATGATCACTCATTCCTTCAATAGAGTAAGGGAAATTTCCAAACAATAAGATGGATTCTTCCAACACACTTTTAATCAATACATTAGCCTCAGGCTCTTTTATACACCAGAAAGGGAGCTGCTCATAATCCTCATTGTCACTCAAAGAAAAACATTCCAATTCAGGCTTGTCCTTTTCAACGAAGGTAGGCAAGTGTTCAAACAATGAAGAAGCCTCTTCCAACCAGCTAAGACCTTACAAATCAAGTTCATGAGGAGTCTCTTGATTTAAAAGAATGGATTCCTCTTTCTCAAGTTCACATTCCTTCTCCTATTTCAACACTTGTTCAAGCTCGTGAACTTTTTGTTCTAGTTCATCATGATTGTCAACTTCTTTTGATTCTTTGCCATATAACTTTGAACAAAACCATTCAATTATGTCTATGTACACCTCTTCATAAAGCTCAAAATTAGCCTTCTCATTCATAGCATGCCCGAAAACATCAAAGCTCTCACCTTGGAGAATAGTGTCAGGTTCAATTTTTTGTTCTTCTTCATGGTCCAAGGCTCCATTTTCTTGTTGATTGTCATCAATCAACAACTCACTACTTTGTCTGATGTCTTCTTGTTGTTCTAAAATGGCCCTTGGTGTGGACATACCCACAAATTCTTCATCATGTTGAATGAATGAAGGTAACTCCTCATTCCAAACTATAGAATGCACTTTATCATCAACCAATTTCACTTTCTCATCCTGTTGTCCTATGGGCATAGTTTCACCATCTTGGAGGGATTTTCTTTGTGTTAACCGATAATGCTCCATAGCTAGATGCAACAAATTTGGAGTTCTAGTCTTCTCCATAGTGAATGAGCTATTTTGATCAAGGGGCCACTCCTCTACTGCTCTCTAGATATTAGAGCATGGTTCCATTTGTATGGCTGATGGAGGAATCTCAGAGGATGGAAAAGATGAGCCTTTCCAACTCGAAATCTTGACACAAGGAGGCTTACTTGAGGGCTCAGAAGGTAAGTCTTGTTTAAAACTTGGGAACTTGTACTTGGGGGCCTCCTCCTTCACAAGTTGACTTGGGACACATGAGGGTGATTGGGATTCCAACCTTTGTACTTGTGCAAGTAAGTGCTCCATCTCCTTCTCTTTGACTGCAACCTGACTAGCCAACACTTCCTTCTCATATATTTGTGCTTCCAACTCCTATTGATGAATGTGAGCTTGTTAGGCAAGCTCCTCTTGTTGCATGTTATACTCATTTTCTCTTTCTATGTCTAACATCTGCCTTTGAAACTGTAGCAACATCTCCTTGATGCTACCCAACTCAGTATCTGTATTGTTAGAATTTTGGGACTGACTTGGGAGGCTACAAGGCTGGTTCAAAGTAGGATTAATATGTTGTAAGGGGAATTGAGCAGGGGTGGGAGGGTGGAAAGCACGAATGCTAGTTGCAATGAGGAGAAGGGCTGCTTGGAGACCAAAAACTTAAATTTTCATGAAATGGAGGAGAATAACCATTATATTACTGATAACTAGACATTGCAAGGTAAACAATGAAGCATAGGAAAGTCTAAATACCAAACCTTATTCAGTTGCAGGCCTTTGGACTGCTGGTATTAAATTAGAGTCGCCATGATGTTATTTGTACTACCTGCAAAGGTTGTTAATACTGAGAAAAACACCAAACTTCTCAATATTTTGATATTCACAATGATGCATTGGTTTGCTTCTTCCACACACAGAGTCGCCAGATGTGCTTTAACCTATTGAAAGGCTTGAAATTTTTTGGTTGCACATCAAAACCAAAAAAACTTAAAATCTTTTAATTGTTAAGACTCGACGATCCCACTAGGCATGCCAAAAACTGTTATCTCTTAAAGTTACACCATGGTTAAGTTGTAAAACTTAACACTTTGGAGAAACATGGGAAATTTTCCAGGTTGTGGGTCACTTATAATGGAAAAGAGCCTTTGGAGAAGGCCGACTTCCTATGGTGCCACCTACAGGTACTACTTATCAAGGAAAAAGGTAAGAAGGAGTACTTAAATTGAAAAAAACTACTCCTATGGTGATGCACCTAAACATTACAAGGACTATGAAACCCAGACTTGCATGACACTTATTTGCAATGATAGAAAATAAACTTGCACTACCTATTACTGTATGTTTTCTTCATAAATATTTCACAAAAGGGTCTCAAAGCTCAAACCTCAAGGAGGAAGATAACCTCACAGCTAGAAGTCATTATGCATTTTTATGACACAATCTGTAACTTGCATTAACATATCTATGAATAAAGGCATCAACATCACGAGACAAAGTTAAATGGAGGTGAAAAATATCTCACTGATAACTTGATCAATCATGTGGGAACACACAATAATGCAATGAATAAGAAGGAATTTTTTTGTATCAATGGCATCCAAGGCTTTCACTGTATTTCATATTCTAAATACTAAGTTACATAAACATGCTTTTTCCTGCCAAAAGAACTGAAAAGTCACTAACTCCAAAAAATAGCATAATAAGAACTCCCTATCAAATGAGTCCAAAGACTGACTTTATCCATCAACTCCAAGTAGTTCCACCAAAAAAGGCTCTAGAATCCTCATTTTTCGTATGCCTCCAAAAATCCTAAAATCTAGCAACTAGATCTCCTCCAAATGAGCTTCAAAATGTAGAAAAAGTCAAATTTGACTAAGTCAAACATAATGACACATGAAACAACCCTATAAAAGCTCCTATTTGCTCCAAAAATCAATTAAACACCCCTATATTCCCTCCTCATGTTGGACAACTATTTCAAACCTCCTCCAATATGCTTGCAAAATCATAAATTGAAACAATTACACCCCCCTTAAGGCATTTACAAAGCGTACCACTTAGTTTTTTGCATTTGAAAAAGTAATTTGATTTAATGATTTATAATGACATTATTTAAACCAAATACTTTATAAATCAAAATGAATGCAAAATTACATCAACTTTATTTGACTATATATGAGTCTAAAGCAAATTATAAAGACTCCCAAATAGTTGCAAATTCACTAAGGAACCAAAGGGCACAACATACTAAAGCTTGTTGCATATTTTTAAAAAGAAAAGAAAAAATTCCATCGACATAAACCTAGGTTTAGGAACCCTAAAAACAAAAATGATGTAAACACAAAAGGTTACATCTCATTTTTTATATCCTTCTGGAGCCTTTAGTTGCTGACATAGGGTTTGAGAAGAGTTTCATGGAGGTTCTGTAGAATAAACATAGGCTTTCTCTTTGCATTTTATGCAAAAATCAACACAATACAGCTCAGGTGAACCAACCGTGAGCACACATTTTCCAATTTCCTTTCATTTTCATGTGATTTTTATTGATTTCAGCAGGCCATGACTCGACCGTTGGCATTTTTCATCTCAAAAGATTTCGAGGGTTTTTTCCCTTCCTGTAGCAGTCGCTTGTGTATTTTCATGGTCACATTTCATTGATCAACATTATTATCTTTTATCAGGCCCTTGAAATATGTTGAATGTAATTTGTATGTGAAATTCTTACCACACATATTCTATGATCATTTAAGCAAGGAGAACAAAACCTCACTATTCTATGCATGATTTTTTATTCACCATGGCACCTTTGATGAAGTTAAAATGCATTCCACAGAGCGTTCAAAGCAACAATCTCACCTTTTCCATTTCTGTTCTATTCGCTATAAAAGTTGTGTCTGATGTCCTTTAGATACTGATCACTGTGCGTTTTCATCGTACATGGCTTTAATTTCATATATCATTTATGGAACTATCTTGGTGCTCACATTACTATTAAGTTACAATTAACATTACTGTCATTTCATTTTTTGCTCCATGTTTATCATTTTATTGATACAAAAACCACTATCAAATTGCCTTTTTGTCATTGCAATCATCCCTTGACTAAAACTCACTTCACTTCCTTCTTTAAAACACCTTGTATAAGGATTTTTTAATTGATCACAAGAATTTACACTTGGATTTGTGCTTGGATTGACACCATCACTGCCAACACCTGTGATATTCAACCTTTTTTATAATTTTCCTTTCACAAATCATTTTGTATGACTATCCCTTATGAGGCAACCTCTCTTGATAGCATTAGACTCTCTTACATGATGAGATACCTTGAACACTTCATCTCCGCTATCACGTGGACTGCCATACACTTTGTTTATGCATTTTGTTCTTACCATTAGTTCCAAAATTGTTCCTACTCTCTACAACCTTTGGAATGATACACTTGTCCCTTTGAAAAAGGATTTGTCAAAAATGACTAAAGCCACTATCATGGCAATCCTCCTATGACTATTTGGGAACCTACACCTTGCTAAAGACTACCATATGATTTCTGGACTATCACCAATTAGATATCTATTGTCCTTTGTCATGGCACTCCTTTAAACAATCCATATGTCTTACTCCTTGTCTATCATGCAATAAATGTGACCATTTCCTGCCATAAGGGGTCACTATATTATCCTTATTTATGGAATTTGCTTCTTATTATGCAATAAACTAACAGGATATCATGGTATTACTTCATACACATATTGCTTCATACAATGCCTGCCAATTTACTAATAACTTGATTCTCTATCTACGTGCTTCAAAATGCATGAACCAATCCTCAAATAAATAAAGAGTAATAGGGACAACACAAAACTCACTTGAAAGCTTTTACATTCCAAGATTATGCTTGGTGATTGGGCATATGTAGTTACCTCATCATACCGTGAGATTGATTTCAATGTGCTACTCTTGATGATCACTCAATATTGAACTTGTACACATTATAAGGGTTTCAACAATATCATTGTAGGCTTAGACCTTTTGAATTTGTCTCTTTAGACTACATGTGCTATTTAATGTTATGCTAAAAAAACAAAATAGCTAGGTGCAGTTATTTGATTCCTTCATGACAATTCTGATTTTTCATTTATGTATTCCAAAACAAGTGCAGTAATTTTGGCTCTATGATTGTATCAATGAATATTATTCAGAGCATAGTACAAATTTTGCTTGGCAACCATGACAATAGATGCATTGAACTCTGTCCTTTATATTGTATTTATGATTCACGACTCCTGATATCTTATGATTGCATTTGAACCAAAACTAAATATCCATGATTTACTTGTTTGCTGATATGTCACCTATGACAGTGATCTACAACTCACTTCCATAAGTGATGTGTGATTATTCAAGTAAACCATAAAATGATGATCTCAGTTCGATGCCTTGTCAAAAGCAAAACTTGACAACATGTTGAGCTCAACCCTCATGGGAGCCCATTTTACTGCACATGTAATTTGATAGCTCAGAACAAAGACATAATTTCACCTGTATCTGCACATTAAGCAAACATGTTAAAAAAAGAAGAAGTGCATATCTTAGATGTGTTTGATGAATTTGTTGTTTTCCTAGACATCTAAGGTTTTCATGCCTGTTTAATGTACATGAAGCTTAGTTTATACATTTATGGGTGTTTGTACATGTAATGTGAGAGACCTTCATTGCTATAACAACATTTTATCACTCAGATGCAGGAACTAGGAGCAAAATGGAGCTAAGGAGGACACAAAGCAACTCAAGTAGGAAGACAACGCAAAGCAACACACACTGAACCAGTCATTCAGGCAATGAATGGCCTCTTTCCTTACATGTGCATTTTATTTTTTACCTATCAATGTTTATACTTTTCTTCCATTTACATTGAACAAGTTAGTCTCATGACTTGTGTGAGACATATTCATTCAGTTATCAATAAAGATTACTCTTTTTAGAAAAGACTTGTATAAATCTTTCCTATGTCACATGCACTTGAATAAATGCAATAATCCGTTAATGTAATCTTTTTAATTTCTGCTTATGCACGTGAATGTAATGTAGGAAAGATTAAGAAATGTACCTTTCTTTCAATTTTAAATCAAAGAACTCTATCTGAATGAGCCATTAGTGAAATTTGGTAGCACCTCTATTAATTAAATAATTTTTAATTATTTAAGTAATTCATGAATTTTTACTAATTTTCCTCTATCCCCTCTAATTAAATATTTTTTAAATTATTTAAATAGAAAATTTAACTTTCTTCCATCTCCCATAATTAAATAATTTTTTAGTTATTTAATTATCTATTCTCCTTCCCTCCCACTTGCACATGGAATATTCTTTGTCAAAAGGAATATTCTTTTCCTCACATAATTAAATAATTTTGAATTATTTAAATAATCTAATTTTCCCTCTCAAAAGCATATTCTAAGGAATATTCTTTTCCAAAAATATATCAACATATTCCCTGAAATTAAGTAGATATTTTGAGTTAACTAAACCTCTCAATTAATCCCAACCCTTGATCTTCAAGATTAAATATGAACCATTGATCTCGATATCTGATCTCCACCCTTCATCTGATTTTTGAAAATTTATAAAATAAGCCATCTCCCTCCATCTCAAATCACATAGAAGCATAGTAATAAAATCATGTAATTTTGAGCATTGAATCATATCATAATCATATCATTTTGAGCACCTTTTAGGTCAATTCAAGATTTTGCAATCATGGGTGCTAAGGTTTGAGAAATCTAACATCAAATCAACATAATTCATAATGAAATGTTAGGTTTGCACTACTTGGATTTTGATTTTGAATGTTAATTTTCATGTTGATGGCCATTTTATAATGTAGGAGAACTCAATTTCATTAGTTAGTGGGATTTATCAATATTTTTCATGTGGGTGTTTGAGATTTCTAACCCTAATTGCTTCGATTGTGTTTTTAATTGATTTTCCACTAAACCCATACACATATACATTATTGGTGTAAAACTATTAGAATAATTATGAAAGAAGTATGCTATATATTGAGACTCTTTTAAGATCTTGTTGTATTGAACATATTTTTATTCTAAATAATATATTTTTTGGTGATTTGAGTTGTAAACTCCCAAATCCTGAAGCTTGGCTAAGGGTGCCAAGCTTAGAAAGAATACAACAAAATATATATTCTAGTTGGGTAACTAAGAACCAATTATTGAGGTGGGTAGAACCTCCATTTTTGGCTCTACTAAACTAAGGGGGGTTTATCTAAGATTCTAAGTTGTATGATATTAATGGGATTGAAAATTTACCTTTCCATAAACCATATGAATTGCATACCATAAGTTTTCCACAAGAGGTAATGGAAATAGCTAAAATTTTTACCACATCGAATAAAATATTTGCCAGTTATTATTGTTCAAAGGAAGGATCAACATGGAACAAATTATAATTGTATAGTAAATGGAGAGAGGGTGTACAAAGAACTAAAGTATAAGATAGAACATGATAAGTTCTATAGAGATGTTCAAATTGATGAAAATGCTCTTAGTGAACTTACATGCAATTCAGATGAATTTTTTTTTTGACAAATTGAACTTTGTGCATATGGAGTTTGATTTAGATACAAATGAATATATATTTGTTGGTCTAGTGATAGAGATGGATGAAGGAAACATTATTGAACACACTACATCAATGGCATCAAAACCATAAAATGTTCAAAGAGAGATGGAACTAATCCATGCATGGGTAAATAACCCGAATCTAGATCTTGGATCACTAATTCATTGGCCAAGAATTGGAACATCTCTAGTAAATGAGTATGTCACTAAAGGATTACTTGATATGGATTTTTCAACACTATTTCCATATAGATGATGTGATTGGATAGAACCACGAATAAGGAGAGTCCATCTACATGATTTTGTTAAACATTTATTTTGATATAGAGATTATCTCTTTGGATGACACCCTCAATTTAGATATTATATGATGAATATGATTATGAGACATTGTGAACAAAACTCATCAGTCGTGTTTGTTAAAAAGAGATTTCAAGAGATGCCAATCACAATCAATGAGTTATGTGAGCATATGGAAAATATCCCCCACTCACATCTAGTTGACCGTTTGATGTGTTTTGGTACTATACTATGGGGTACAAGATCTTATTGGGCAAAATTTCAAGCCAAATTAACTAACCTCTTGCATCAAATCGGAACACCTAATATTTTATTATCCCCCCACTTTGATATGCATGAAAAATACTATAAGAACACATATCAAATTAAAACAATCATTTCCACATGAAAACAATATTTTCCAATACTTAAAGGATATAGATATATATGTCAATAATGACATAGTTTGATAGTTAAATTATGGTGTCATAGTTATTTCCACCAAGGTTCAAACCACTACTAGGGTGTTATTGTTGAGTGCTCATGTTGGAGATGATTTTCCCCATTTTGGCCTCACCAATTCATAGCTCTAATAAAAAAGTGTTTACCCCTAATTTTAAAAAAAGACAAACATATATGAAATTTATTTTACTCTCATTGAAATGACTACTCCATTGGAAAAAATGTAAAATAGAAAAAATATTTAATGAGTAGCATATGTCATGTATTTAAATAGACACTAACTAAAAATTGCTTAAAAAATCTCTTTAAATTAATAAAAGTAAAAAGACAAGGGTAAGAGATTCTAATTAAGTGAAAAGTGGTAAACCTACAACTAAGTAGAAAACATGGTAGAAATCTAACTAAGTAGAAGATTCTAACAATGGCGAAAGGTCAATAGAGCTCCCTTCATCATGGGAATGACTATGATCTTATCAATTCAAAATATAACAAAATAATTTTTATTGACATATACTCCCCCCTCTAATTTATTTCAAACAAAGGTTGAAATGAATTGAAGGTAAAGAGAAATAAGTATGATCATGATAAAATGTGTCAACATGGTAAAGATATCATCATATGATAAGCATATAAAGACATGGGTAAGATGTGATCATGAAAGAATATATAATAAGGGAAAGTAATGTGACCTCTAGTTTTGCCCCTAATGAGGGAAAATAACAAGATAATGATAACTTTATAGATGCTAAGAAAGGATCATGTAAGCACAAGTAATATGTAAGATATAAACATGTTAAAAACAAATAGCATGGCGTCATAACATATAAGCATAATCAAGATCATTTTATGGAATCACAAGGTATAATTATGATAAGGATCATAGCATGTAAGGTACGTGAGTATTGTCAATGGTTGGGATATACACCTGTAAGGAGTTCTTGTAGGAAGATTTCCTCTACAAAATATATTGCAATTAAAAGTTAAAATTTTAGGTATTATGATATAATATTTGTGTTGACTAACATGTGGTGATTTTATAGTAGTAAATTATGCTACAACATACATAGTTTATCTACATGTGGCAATATTATGAAAAAACCCAAAGTCATCCAAAACAAAAACTCACAATAACATATGAATTTATTATTTTTTGGAAGCATGGATAGTGTTACAAGAGCACTTGCAGTAGAATTGGAGTTCATGTGACACAATATGAGAGAAAGATAAAGTTATGAAAGACGACACAAGGTACCACAAGTAGTAATAAGTAAAGTTATGTTTGTTTGTGCTACTATAATCAAGGAGCCAGTAGTGGTGAATTTAGTAAAAACATGTATGTATACCAACAATGTTAAGGTTATAACTATTAATTTATAGTGTATGGTAGTAAAAAAGTATACAAGGTGACTAGATTCAAGAGACACCATACATAAAACTTTGTGTAGTATACTAACATCATATATGGTTGGATTATAGTTACACGACTCTTGTTATTCCTCAAGTGGTTTGGATAGTTAGAAGATTGGTATTCTCATTAATACATCTATGTGTTTCTTCTTGTGTGAATGGACCAAGGTTATACATTGATTTAATTGTATGTGCTAAATTCATTATATTAAATTATGCTATAGACATCTAAAAATGCCTAAACGTATACACATTCGCTAAAATTGCATTTTCATCATTTCATCACTAATTTCCTCATTTTCCATCATTTTCCCCACTTTCATCACTCCGTGTGTTTTCATCACTTTCTCATCATTTTCGTCACTTTTCACCATTTTTCATCATTTCCCTCAAAATCACCTTATTTCCTCTATTAATTAAATAATTTTTAATTATTTAATTATTTCATGACTTTTTACTAATTTTCCTCTATCCCCTCTAATTAAATATTTTTTTAACTATTTAATATTTAGAAAATTTAACTTTCTTCCATCTCCCATAATTAAATAATTTTTTTAGTTATTTAATTATCCGATTTCCTTCCCTTCCACTTGCACATGGAATATTCTTTTCCTCACATAATTAAATAATTTTGAATTATTAATTAATCTAATTTTCCCTCTCAAAAGCATATTCTAAGGAATATTATTTTTAAAAAATATATCAATAAATTCACTAAAATTAAGGAGACATTTTGAGTTAATTAAACCTCTCAATTAATCTCAACCCTTGATCTTCAAGATTCAATCTGAATTGTTGATCTCCACCCTTGATCTGATTTTTGAAAATCTATAAAATAAGCCATCACCCTCCATCTCAAATCACCTAGAAGCATTGTAATAAAATCATGTCATTTTGAGCATTGAATCACATCATAATCATATCATTTTGAGCACCTTTTAGGTTAATTCAAGATTTTGCAATCATGGGTGCTAAGGTTTGAGCAATCCAACATCGAATCAATATAATTCATAATGAAATAGGTTTGCACTACTTAGATTTTGATTTTGAATGTTAATTTTCATGTTGATGGCTATTTTATAATGTTGGAGCACTCAATTTCATTAGTTAGTGGGTTTTATCAATCTTTTTCATGTGGGTGTTTGAGATTTTTTTACCCTAATTGCTTCAATTGTTATTTTAATTGATTTTCCACCAAACCTATTACACATATACATTATTGGTGTAAAAATATTAGAATAATTATGAAAGAAGTATGTTATATATTGAGACTCTATTAAGATCTTGTTGTATTGAACATAGTTTTATTTCAAATAACATAATTTTTGGTGATTTGAGTTGTAAACTCCCAAATCTATAAGGTTGGCTAAGGGTGCCAAGCTTAGGAAGAATACCGCAAAATCTATATTCTGGTTGGGCAACTAAGAACCAATTATTGAGGTGGGTAGAACCTCCTTCATTTTTGGCTCTACTAAACTAAGGGGGGTTTCTTTAAGATGCTAAGTTGTATAATATTAATGGGATTGAAAAATTACCTTTCCATAAACTAGATGAATTGCATGGTGTAGCCCTATTTTGGTTGTCACATTGTACCTACATGTTGGTTCAGAAATGAAAAGCTATGAGCCTTATATAGTAGAAATGGCTTATCATCTAGAGTGTGTGAAATACAAATAAATAATCCTGATTGTTATTATGCACCCATATATGGAAGCATGGAAAAACTAATACAACATAATTGAAAGAAGGTTATTATGATTCTACTAATATAAAGAGATAATTGAATTTGTAGAATATTAAATGAATATACTTAGAAATATATAGACATACATGAACATTTCCTTTATTATTGTGAAAAGACACAATGCAAAATCTTTGCAAGGATTTTTATAGTCATGTAGTTGGCCAAGTGATCACATGTACATCTAGAAATGAACATAGTGCCAAACTAAATCAAGGTCAATTATACACTTTAAAATCATTCTTCATAGATTATAATAAGTTCATAGTATATTTGGGATGAACCGAGATCATTAAAATATAAGAAAACATGTATTTTTCCCTTTGTTATAGTTGAAACCTTAGTTATTTGAAAGTGTATTCTTCTTAGTTCTTCTCTAAAAATTTTCCCTATCGCTTACAGTCATAAAAATTAAGGTCCTTATACCCCACTTCAAGTTGTTCTAGAGTGGGAAACATACAAACTCATAAGAAAATCCTATAAATATTTGACCTCATCAACTACATGTGGTTCCCATTTCTCTAAATCATGTTTTTCATCATTTTGGTTCTTTAAAACTAACACAACCATGTCCATCATTACTCAAAAATATGGAGAGCCATCCTTATTTCATTTACAATGCTTTTTGTCATTAATGTCATCCATGAAAGGTGGCAGAGAAGGTGGAATAAATTTTGGTAGCTGGGTGAGCCTTGCTTTGAAATTTTGGACAACTTGGCACCTAGTAGGTTTTATGTTTTGGGAGGAACTTGGAAAATATAAACATTGCCTTTGGGGGTTTGGGATCCTAGAGGAACTTGGAACTTGAATATTTTTACATAATCAAAGGGTGATAGAATAGAAATGGGACTTGGGATTTATAGATTTGGTTTGGGAATCGGGGTGGAAATGGAACATGGAAGCTACAAAGGATCAACAGGTGATGATAGCGTGGAAGAAATAGGGAAAGGAACTTAAGATTAGCAGGGGGTCAGGTCTCGAGATGGAATGGGGATTAGAACTTAGAAACAACATTAGACTAGGTGTCAGGCTTCATCGTAGAATGGGGACTTGGAACTTGTTACACCTCATTTCATAGTTACTGAGTTACTTTCACCTTCAAGAGTAAATATGTTGATAAATGAAAATTGTGACTTTAATATGTTTACCAGATGAATGCTATATGTAAAGATGCATTAGGATGTTATTGCTATTAAATGAAAGATTATGTTTTATATTGATGATTTATGCGATATGTATTACAATGTGAAAAGTTTAATGCTTTATCGATAAAAATGTTTTATGATAAATTTCATAAGAATAGTTGACTAAGTTGTTGCAATGTATTAAGCTAGATGCAAGAACATATTCAAGCCCTCAGGTACGCAAGGGGGAGTATCACTCAGGAGAGGAGCTTGTTCGGGTAACCCTTAATAAGCCTAACTGAGCTTTCACACACTCACTTCTAGTTTTGTTTAGTTGATTCAAAGACAATGAGGATTTAGTAAGTAAACCCTTACTCGAAGTCTTGGATTATTTGGGGAGTTTGTTTGGTCGTCTTTGATCGATTATGCTTTTAGCCTTTGTTTTTGAGATTGGTTCTTTGGTTAAAATTGTGTGATTAAATCTATGTATTGAGTTTGAGTTTTCCTTTGTGTGTGTGTGTGTGTATCAACCAATCAATGTGATTATTATGGATATTTAAATAATAAAATATGAGTAAGAATATATGTATATGTATATATGTGCTTTTTATTATACATGTAGACACTTAAAAATGCCCTGAATGATATCATGCAATCGAATTAGATATACTAACATCGCTTCATCTTGAAGTCCATCATCTTTTTGCTTAATTGATTAAATTTGCCTAGCTATTTAATTGATTGCATTATTTTCATCTATTAACCTAATTAACCTAATTCTAGGTGAATTCACCCCCTTTCACGCTAACATTTCGTCCTATTAAATTGAATAAATACAATTATTTAATTTAATCCCTAAAGTCCTCTTATTTAATTAAATATCATATCTCCCCTTTTTATTAAATAAATAAATAATGTAATGAATATCCTAATTCCCCTAATTTGCATAATTGGAACTTTATTTAACTATAAAATTACTAATTAAATCTTATCCTCCCACTTGCAAGGGAATATTCCTCCTTTGCACATTCCTCCAAAAAGGGAATATTCTCATGAAATATTTCTTTACACAATTAAATTTGGTTTTAATTAACTAAATATCTAATTTCCCTCACCCATGAGAATATTCTCTTTCTTCACTCATTTGAAAAAGGGAATATTACTTTTTTGTAACAAACTTTCTACATGACTTTTTGTACAAGTTTTGAAAGTGTGTTTGTTTGGATGAATGTGAGCCCTTGATTAAATATCATCTTGCATCCTCAACCCTTGATGGGAATCCATGATCCATGCCTCCATCTTCCTTCCGTTTTTACCATTGATTAGCTTTTTCAATCTTAGCCCTTCATTTATCATTTGTCCTCCTATAAATAGGTCACTATTTGGAGACAAATGGATCCACCTTTTCAGAGCAAACTTATGTTGTTGAAACTCATCCATCCATCATTTAAGAGAAAACTTATGTTCTTAAAATCACTTTCACTTGCACTCATATTTAACACTTATTTAGCATCTTTTTAGCATCATTAGCTTAGCTTCCATTAATGGCTTCCATAATAACATAGATGCATCCATTTAGCATATTTCATAATTAGGGTTTTAATATTTTTAGCTTAGATTCCATTTAGATTAGCTTTGCATACAACCATATCAACCATCTTAGCATAGATCATATTAAAATAACTTGCATCATGTTAATTTAGCTTTAAATAATATTTTCACACACATCTATCATCGGTTTTGTCTATTCTCTTTAATAGAATCGATTGAAACAAGCTCATTTATCCATGGGATTGGGAAAGGGTCATCATTCCACATCAATGCGACACCACTCCCCTAATAGGATAAGTTTCAATGGATTACATTAGAGATTTATTAAGCTTTCGTATTTTAATATGCTAGTTTCAATGGCTTCTTGTCTTTGTTTATATTGAATGATCTCTATTGGGATTGATGTTTAGTGGCTTGAATATACTTCAAATCCTCATGGATCATGTGCAGTCAGCCCATACTAAGTCATCAGTCACATTTTAGTGCTAGAAGGAGGGCATGAACTAACCAATCTAATGAATTTCTTGTTAAATCTTTGTTTTCCTTGTGTTTTAAGGTTCAACGACACTATTGATTATTCAATGACACATTTGATGATGTGTTGCTATACGACGATGCACTTGAGTTTTCATTTTAGCAATGCATATTAAATTTTATCACCGCATATTAAAATAGCGACACTAACTTTATTTTTCATTGTGCCGTAAATTTTTATTTATCGATGCAATTGATATAGTGACACATTTGATGTCATTGTTTTCTACATATCGATGCCATCAATTTTTTATTATCGCAACACTTCCTATATGGCGATGCTATTGATGAAATTCAATGATGCCATTTATTTCAGCATCATGATTTACTGGTAAATAGAAATTGAACCTAAATTTTGACATGTGCTTTAATTTTTTACTTTATCTGATTGCTAACATGTCACTGAATTCTCATTTTTGCTTTTTAGACTAACTGGTTTTATAGGTTGGAGCGATAAATTTTGAAGTGAAGAAGCATATTACCATTTGAATATAATTGTAACAAGTGTTTCAACACTTATGGGGCAATTATAACCCATTTATGATGCTTTATTTCACGTTTTAGGACCGAACTAGATTTTTTTTGGGCTTTAAAATGAACATTCAAATTGGTTAAAAATGAACCCTCACAACATTTTGCTTGTTGGTTTAAAATTGAACAACATAATATTCACACTTCAAATTGGTGTTTAAAAAACTCATTTTTCTATAATGAATTAAAATGAACATGTGTCTAAATTGCTTGAGTATATTTATTGTGCATATCCAATCCCCTTGCACTTCATGCGATCTTGGGTGAAGAGAAACACACAAATATACTTTTTCTTCTTGGAAGCGCTAATCCTCTCCCCTTGCGTCTATTGGAAATATTGGGTGATGAAAGGAATTTTACACTTCAAACATGTGTTACCTTTAGAGGGCCTACCTCCTAACTTGTGAGAGGGAACAACCCAAGTGGTGCTTTCATTTCGGTCTGTGATATAAATACTTGGCATGATAAAATTCATTGACCAACTAGTGTAGTTACACTATATCGATGATCATCTCCTCTAGTATATGTGTGATACGTCAAAACCCTTAGATGTTTCTAAGGGCTAGGAGTCCTCTTCATTGAGTAAATTTTCCGCATGTATAACACTAGTATATCTTGAATATGGTTATTAAAATCCTTGTTTATAGTGGCTAACCAAGTCCAATTGCCAAAACGTATTTTAAGGTAGTGCATTGGAGGAGCACCGCTCCAAGAAGTTACTTATCATGTCTATTTTTTTATTGAGGCAATAAAGAAAATGGGGAAGGGACTCCTTTTCTTGGCATGTCAAGATGTTACATTTCCTTGACGTAGCCTATTTATCTATTTCATCTTCTCAAATTAATCATCTCTTATGATGGTGGTAAGCCTACTAAGAAATATGTACCCACTTTATCTAGGATTGTAAATTCTTGTGAGTTAGTTTAACACTTGCTTGGTTCCAAAACAATTGCAAACAAAAATCAACAAGTCTTTTCAAAATTTCAAACCCTTTGGTATAAGTATGGATACTCCTTGACAAAACCTTGATATTGATGCTTGTCCTAAGGATTTATTCTTAGAGACTTCTAAATAGTTTGGTTTACATCTCAATCCATACCTCCCAAAGTAAACCTAGGTAACTATGGCTTGAACTTCATCATTTTCACAAAATGGACCTTGTGAAATTTATGATGTTTTTTGACATAGACATTTAGTTTGAACTTAAGCAAGACAAAATGTTTGTGGTAAAAAGAAAATAATTTAAGCAAATAGATTGACAAATTGAACCCCACATGACCATTTGGTGTTTGATTGCTCCGATTGAACAATGTAACCTTACGCCCACTATCATTCAACCAAAATTTGAACTAATTGAGGGAGAACAAATAAATATAATTAGCAGTTTGAGAAGCTTCTCTTTTGAAACAAAGGAAACACCAAGTCAGTGGAGAAACACAACCAACATCTTAGACAAACAAGAGGAACACGTTGATATTGTGGCTGGAAGGCCCATATTACCACCTCATACATGGAAATAAATATCCTCTTTTCCATAATCTTAGGCTTCTCTAAATGATCTCTCACAAAATTAAAATTCCCAAGAGAAGGTCTACATGTCGTCACTTCAAACTTAGGCATCATAGTCCAAAAACTATCAGGAGATACCTTGTGGTTCTCTACAACAACAAAAACATTTTGGTAAGAATTTTTTATAGACATGTTTCCATGAATGATCCAAACATGTATGCTCAATATGAACCCCTCATTTAAGTCAAACATTGGTCTTTTTGATTGAACACTTTAGAGGTATAACATCCTTCTCACTACCTTGGTCTTGGAAAACAAAGGTTCACTCTAGGTCAACATTGGGTCAAACATTTCATCCTTCCCTTCATCAAAACTCATCCTTCACTTCACCAAACTTTGCAAAAATTTTGAACACACCAACACTTTTTCACTTAGACATCTATCAACCAAAACCCTAACTTAGCTACTTTGTATGTGAAATGAATCCTTTTCCATGCACTTAGCTAAGTTAGCTATCATCTTTGGACTAGTTTATCTTGAAAGTCACGAGTCTACCCTAAAGATTCACAAGTTCATAAACATCCTTTATCCAAACATCAAACAATTAAACTTAAGTCAAAAGTGTTGTCCCAAAATGTTTGCAAATATCACTCCACACATCATTCATCCTTTTCATCTCCCATTATCACTATTGCTCCAAAAAGACTTAGAGTGTCCCTTGTACCTAGATTTGAGTCAACTCGAGAGTTTAAACATTACAAATCTCAACACAACTCTCCCATAGGTGACCCAAAATTTATGGTAAAGAAAAGATCATAACACAAGAGAATCAAGGAGAAAACCAAAGTCACATTCACCTCAAGTGATCCCAATCCTCAAGAATTTTATTCAAGAAGTCAAGTTACCCCATCGGAACAACCCTCATCTCCATCAGGACCATATGAGATATAAGACATTACAAAAAACCCATTTGGACTTACTAAGGAAGAAATCATGGAATACAAACAAGAACATAGAGCCTTAGAAAACATGACTCCAATTTCCCCATATTTTGTTGTGCAACCTTTGACACCAGGATTAACAACTCCATTTCTAGGGATAAATCAAACATTCGTTCCTAGTATTGCAGCTAGTCTTGCTAAAGACTTTTTCCGCACTCTTCCATTTGAAAGCAACACACTTATGTGTACTCTCAACACCAATCCATCCACCAATTGGACACCAAAATTTGGGACTTCTACCATTCTCAAACACCCCTTGTATCAACATAAACCACTTACACTTCATGAATCCATGACAACCTCAACATATTAAGGGTACCCATCTTCATCCATCCCCACAAGTACCACAAGCATGCCCAACATCCCATAAGGAAGTGTGTGGACCACGTGTATCAAATAGACCAATAATGGCTTGCCAATACCCTCATGCAAAGTCAACCCTTAACGCAAATAGGGACATCTTTATCCAACCCCCCAATTGGTTCATCCGCATCATTGGTTTCATAAAACACATCCATCCCATCCATCATCTACCCGAATCAAAATAATCCCTTGGTCATGAAACCCATAAACTAAGGTAATACCTTGTTCACATCCATAACACAAGGAAATCCCCAAGAAATCGGTCAAGGGAACCTTTTCAATCAATGGCACCATCGTCATCTTTCCCAACGGTCCCCCACGCCATGCAAAATTAAATGGGACCTCAAACTTACATTCCTCTATCCCAATCCACCATCTTGCAAGGAATGTTAAACGAAGGGAACCCCCAACCTCTCATCAACAACCAACAACCCACTCAAAACATCAACACCCAAAACCCATTGTAGATATCCCAACAACCAACTGATCCTACATTGCAAGCACATTCATTAGCTTTACAACAAGAACAACAGGATTATCAACAAGCCATCCAACAATAGCAACAAAAAATATCCCTAGCAACACAATAAAAGAAGTAACAATAACAAGCAACCTTAGCAACAAAACAAACAACCTTAGCTGCAGAACAACAACAACAACATCAAGTAGTCCTAACAGCACAACAACAACAACAACAAGAAGTATCCCTAGCAACACAACAATGGTTGTAACAACATGAAGAAGCCTTAGTAGCACAACAACAAAATCAAGAAACCTTAGCAACACAACAACAAAAACAATCCCAAAAACAAGCCCTAGTGGCTCAACAACAACAACAAACAACCTTAGTATCTCAACAACAACAAGCCCAATAACAACAACAAGCCTTACTAGCTCAGCAGTATGCCCAACAACAACAACAACAAGGTTCCTACTATAATGCACAACAAAATATTATCAATACGAACACGTTAGGAACATATACATCAACACCAGAACCAACTTTAGAATACCACACACCTCCATACACACCATACAACACACTATCATATCAAAATCCCATGTACAATCCATCCGCCGTCCCATAATACACAACGTATGTTCCTCCACCAAACCCACAAGATGATGTAACATCGCATATTAAGGCGTTATCACAAGAAATGTAGGATCTCTAGATGGGCAAGATGAAGAAGCCCCATACATAGAACCTATTCCCATATCCATTTGATTGAAACATTGCGATGGTACCATTCCCTCACAGTTTTGAAGTCCCTAAATTTGATAAATACAAAGGGAGAGGAAGTCCTATGGACCATATCAAAGAGTTTAATGTCAAGTGCATGGAGGTCGCCTACAATGAATCCTATTTGATGCGCCTCTTTCCACGAAGCTTGACATGACCAACCATCAACTTGTTTTCTCAATTGCCTCCAAGTATCAAAACCTTCCAAGAAATCATCGATAAATTCATAGATCACTTCTCCTTTAACCTCAACATGGACGTAAGCCTAGAAGAGTTGTACACTCTCAAACAAAATAAAGGAGAATCTTCACCAATTTCTTGCAACGATGGAGGAAAGAGCTAGCAAGAGAAAGTGGCCCATTCTCGATGAACAGCAAGTGGGGATCATCATAACAAATCTATATCTAGATCTATCCTTCCACTTGAAAATGCAGTTCATTACATCTTATGATGAGCTTGTCCCTAGAGTCCTTACCATCGAGAGAGCTCTAATCTCACAGGAAAATACTCGAGACTACAAAGATAATCACCCATAAAATAGTTCAAACAAAAAGCCTCGTGTCTGGGTTGAGAACAAGAATGTAAAAAATGATGGTGTGGTTGATGCTAAGCTGGGTCTAAGTGCTCCTAGGCTAAACAACAATCAAATAGCTAACGTCCAACCAACTATGCAAAAAACAACACCATCACAAAAAAATCAGATCAATAACATCGAAACACAATAAAGACGAACCCCTAACAAGAAAAACTATCCAAAATGCAAGTACACACAGTTGTCGGAACCTATTGAGACTATCATGAAGGAATTGGTAGAGTCAAACCTAATAACACTTCCCAATTTTGAAAACTACCAAGAACCACAAGATAAACTGCCCCGGTACAATGAAAATGATCTTTGCAACTTTCACAAAATTAAAGGACACAAAACATCAAACTACATGAGGCTCAAAAATATTATCCAAGATCTTATAGAGAGTGAAGCCATATCTATTGAGGTACTAGCCAAAAATCAAGATCTTAAGATATACAAGAACCCTATGCCAGATCATAGCAAAGGAAACAACATTGGAAAAGCTAAGGATTATAGAAACGTACAACATACCTATTCCAATGTAGTCGCTTCTTTTGATAACGTCATCACCACTGTCACCATCAAAGGGCCTAGTGTAGAGTGTGGAGTCACCACGTGACATGGAAAAATCACCATCCAAGGAGTCCCATCTCAATCCAAGAAACAACATACTTTTCCAACATAAAACCCTAGCAAGTACAATCTCCTAGATCAACTTAAGAAGACCCCCACACAAATTTCTATCTTAAACTATTGAGGCTATCCCCCACACATAGGGAAATCTTGGAGAAATCTTTATCTTCATCATCTGTCGATGAGAATATTGATACAAAACAATTTCAAGCTATGATAGGGCATATCACTAATCATCTTCTCACCTTCTTAGAACAAGACCTACCATCGCAACCATCTCATAACCATGCTTTACACCTTGAGGTCATTATTCATAAAAACAAGGTTAAAAGAGTCTTAGTGGATGGAGGTGTCGGTTTGAAAATTTTCACCCTTCAGTTGATCAATAACTTGGGCTATTCAGAGGATACTATAGAGAAATAAAAGAGTACCACCATTAGAGCATATGATGACTAAGAGCAGTTATCACAAGGCATCATCACAATACCCATCCAAGTGGGACCCATCATTGCAGAAACTACATGCCAAGTGTTAAATCTTGATCTCCCCTACAACATCTTGCTTGGCTGACCATGGATCCATGCGCTAAAAGTTGTAGCTTCAACCTATCATCAATGTGTAAAGTTTCTTTTCTAGGGTAGAGAAGTTACCATCCATGGAGATCTTGAGCCATTTTACTACTGCTAGAATCTTGAGGCCAAGTTCTATAAGATTCCCTAGATCCCTTAAGAATGATGAAGGGCCTACACCATCTTCCTCATTTATTGACCCATCATCCCTTGCATCTACCTCAGAAACAAAAACACCCATTGTGTAGAACATTCCTGACATCAAAGCAGTGATCCAAGATGATGGTTGTGGAAACTATAAACTAATGAAGGACACTTTTGTGCTGGGGGAGCTACCTCTTTCTCCCAAATCTTATGGGAAACCCACACCTATCAACAAAGAGGTTGAAATAATCAAAATTGTAGCTACCAACTTCACCAAGTGGAGGGATTTGAACAAAGAAGATGTCAATGAGGAGGATGTCTCTAAACTACTCTATCAGGATGAACGACCCATCCCTGTTATTCCCATGGAAGATGACAACAAAGGCTTGCAACTAATGAAGGGATGGGGCTATAACAAGATCGAGAAACTAGGACAAAATGATAACAGTTTGCTAGAACTTATCGTTCCTAAGAAACACCCAAATAATCTTGGCCTAGGTTGTACTACTAGCAAGGTTACCCTTCTTGGCAAAGGTACTTCCGCTCATCGCGCTGAGGCTTCCTCTTGGTTACCCACATCACGTGATACTACCCTAGATGACTTTCCCCTTGATGTTGCTGACCTATTTAAGAATAAATCTCTCTTCATGATATCCACAACATCCGTCACCTCAAGCGATCAACCGACTGAAATTAGCCTAGTATACCCACAATTCATTGACTTGGACCAATGAGGACCACCGATTCTTGATTTATTTGAAAACGATGAAGCAATCTCAAAATTCATGGGACTTTACGACAACTTAACATGGGCAGATCACAAAGCTAGTTTTGATATAGAGCTAGACATAGGGGCATACTATGGGGAGATGATTGAATCCTTCAATCACAAAATTGATGAAATGCAACTAACATGTAGATCTTTGAGTGAAAACCACACTGTGGCACTTTTTAATCCTAAAATAGTAAAAATAAATGATGCATACGAGTGTGAAAAAATTTCTAAGGCACCCAAGGATGAGGGATTCAATCTCCTCCTTAGTGCAATGTATCTAGAGAAGTCAACAATTGTAGAAGAAAAGGTCACTCTAGTGAATGTGGGAACAAAAGAAGCACCCAAGATCACTTTATATGCTAAATCCTTGTTGGCCAAAGAATAAAAAAACCTAGAAGCATTCTTGAAAGAGTAAAGAGCTAAATTTGCACGGTCATACACAGATATGCTAGGGCTTGATCTAGAAGTGGTTGTGCATCATTTAGCAATCTATCCTAAATCCAAACCAGTAAAGCAAAAATTAAGAAAGATGCACCCTCAGATAGCACTCTTGGTGAAACTTGAGTTACAAAAGCTTCTTGACATTGGATTCATCTGACTGATAGATTATTCTAAGTGGGTTTCCAACTTGGTCCTAATCTCCAAACCCACTAGAAGCATCAAAATATGCACAAATTTCAGGGATTTAAATAAAGCATGTCTAAAGGATGATTTCCCTCTTCCTAACATTGACATCATCATAGATTTAATAGCTGGGCACGAAATGTTGTCACTCATGGATAGTTTTTTAGACTATAATCAAATCATGATAACCAAGGAGGATCAACACAAAACCACATTCACTTGTCCATGGGGAACATATTGCTGGAACATGATGCCATTTCTGTTAAAGAACGTAAGAGCGACCTATCAAAGAGTAACGAACCTCATCTTTCATGACATGATACACAAAATAGTCAAAGATTATGTGGATGATATTTTGGAAAAATCAAAGAAAAGGGGTGAACACATAGAATTATTGGGACCCATCTTTGACAGACTCGAAGAATATAAGGTACGACTGAATCTAAAAAAGTGTCTTTGGGGTTACATGAGGGAAGCTCCTTGGCTATATCATCTCACAAAGAGGGATATAAATTGATCCAACAAAAGTAAAATCCATCCTTGATATGGAACCACTACAAATGTTGAAGAAGATGATAGGGTTACAAGGATGGTTGCAGTCCATCAAAAGGTTCATAGTGCAATTATCAGACAAAATCCACCCTTTCTCACATCTTCTCTATAAAGGAATAGCTTACAAGTGGGAAGAGAAGTGTGATAAACATTTCTAAAAAATCAAGGACTAACTATTGGCACCTCTAGTGCTCATGCCACCAATACCGAACAAGCCACTGATCCTGTATATCTCAACAACATCAACAACATTGGGTGCTCTTCTAGCACAACATGATGAAAATAAAAAAGAAAGAGCTATCTATTACATTAGAAGGACCTTGGTGGGCTATGAAGTGAACTATTCATCCATTGAGAAAGTATGCTTAGCAGTGGTTTTTGCTTCACAAAAGTTCAAACATTACATGCTATCACATCAAACCAAGCTTATTGCAAATATCGACCCATTAAAATACCTGTTATCCAAAGCAACTCTCACTGGGTGAATGGCCAAATGGGTGATGATATTGACTGAATTTGACATAGATTACATGGAGTGTAAGGAAATCAAAGGAAACGTGATCATGGACCAACTAGTAGAGGCACCTATCTATGCAAAGAATTCATTGATATATGAATTCCTCAATGAATCAATATTCCTTGTTAATCTAACTGATCAATGGAAAATGTATTTTGATAGATTGCTTACCCAACATGGATCAGTGGAGGGTATTATTTTTATCACCCCTCAAGGACATTACATCCCAAAATCATACAAGCTATGGTTTCTATGTACTAAAAACATTGCAGAGTATAAAGCCCTGGTAACTGGTCTAAGGATAGCAGTTCAATGATAGATACAAGAGATGAAAGTCTATGGGGACTCACAATTGGTTATCAACCAATTCAATGATGACTACCAAACTAAGGATCATAAGCTTAATCCTTATAAGAAGATGGTAGAGAATCTCAAGGATTTTCATTGATATCACTATTGAGAAGATTCCTCGCATGAACAACTGAGAAACATATGTTATAGAAATAATTGGATCATTGTTAGACATGCCACACAATGTCCTTCAATGCAAATTCTTGGTAGAACAACTTCTCATACCAAATTTCAAAATCTTAGAATCTAAATTTGCATGTGTCATCATTGGTTCTTGATCCCATGGTATCATGATATATTCACCTACCTTAGTAGAAGAACCCTCCCATCTGATATCACCTCCAATCTTAAATAAACCTTTGTTAAAAAGGTATCCTGATTCGTGATCCTAGGTGACACCCTTTACCACTGAAGCATCGAGGGGACAATACTACAATGTCTTAACCAAGAGGAAGCCTTGACCACCTTAACATAAGTACATAATGGCACAGTTGGTTCCCATTCTAGTGGTATGACTTTAGCTAAGAAACTGTTGAGGACGGGGTACTACTGGCCAACCATGGAAAGAGAATCCCATCAATATGTGCAAAAGTGTGTCCAACGTCAACAACATGGAGATCTTATCCATGCTCTAGCTCACGAGTTACAACCAATGGTCACACCTTGGCCTTTCTCGTAATGGGGGCTTGACCTAATAGGAAAAATTACACCCACCTCATCTAATGGACACAAGTTTATCATCATAGCCACTGAGTACTTTACCAAGTGGGTCGAAGCCATTCCTATGAGCTACATAACAAGGAAGCAAATTGCTAAATTTATCTTGAATTATCTTATCTCCTGTTATGGTGTTCCACAAACCCTTATCTCAAAAAATTGAACACCCTTCAAGAATCGGGATGTGAAAGAGTTATGTCAAATATTCAACATTCAACATCGATTCTCTACCTCGTATTACCCCAGGGAAATAGTCAAGTTGAGGCTACAAACAATACCATTTTGAAAATCCTAAAGAAAACAGTCAATGAAGCTGGTCGTGACTGACATCTACAATTCAATCTTGCCCTCTGGGCCTATCGAATCAGTATTCGCACACCTATAAGTACAAACCTATTCTCCTTGGTCTACAAATTAGAAGCCATCCTGCCTATCAAGGTTGAGCTTCCCTCACGGCGAGTCTCACTGCAAAACCTAATCATTGATGAGGATTATAGATTATCTCAGCTAAATGAGCTAGAATTCTTGGATGGGCATCATCTTGACACCCTTAATCACTTGCAAGTATACCAAAACCGACTAAAACAAAGCTATAACAAGAAGATCAAGTGTCGGTCTTTCTACATAGGGGATCTCATCCTAAACAGAATCAAAAAAATCTTCAAGATTAGGACAATAAAGGAAAGTTTGAGCCTAACTGGTTAGGTCCCTTTGTAGTCACAACAAGCTATGGATAAGAAGCATATCAATTATCAATGCTTGAAGGTGAACCCTTGCAGGAACCAATCAATAGTCTACATCTTAAAATGTTTTATACTTGGGCTTGAAGGGTATAAAATCTAAAAATACAAAAAATCAAAAAATGATCAAAATCCAAAAAAAATGAGAAAAAAAGATTGAAAAAATGAAAAAAATCATCCTCTAGTGAAAACCACTCCAGTGGCGCTTTGGGTAAGTACCTTGGTGAAAACCTGACAAACAGGAACCTCACATAAATAAAGCACCCCCATCTATTCTTTGGCTCTTTATCCTATCATTCTTTGCATCACGTCCATCCATCATATCATTCATCCTATTTATTCCATCTCCCATCTACGTCTGTATCATAGCTTGATATTGTGAAGTATCATATCCCATTTAGTACTAATTGGCACATTCTAAAGGTCAGTTTGTCCTACCTATATCGAGGTAGTCTATCATATCATACTAGGGGCAACTTGTTTTGGATCAGATCAGATTCTTGTATATCTTAAGGTTATTTGGAAATCTTAGCTAAAATCCCAAAAACATTCATAAAACCTCATCAAAATCCAAAAACACTTGCAAAATCCCAAAACTTTCAAAATCCTATACAACTAAAATCCAAAAATTCCAAAATCCTGTACAACTAAAATCCAATAATATTTAGAAAATTGTAAAGTCAAAATCAAAAACATCCAAAACACATCAAAATCACTAAAAAGGTCAAACATCAAAAAATCCAAAAATAGTACCCTGTAGAACTACAAGTCTCTGAGCTTGAACGTAGGTAAGGCCATCATGATGTGCCCCTGAGACACCCTAGTTCAGTCTTTAGGAGTCTATTAGAATAAACTAACAATCCATCAACCGTTCATCTCTCATTGTAAATAAGTTGAGTCAGTCGAACTATGTGGTCTCTGCGTGTATTATGTAGGCAAGGCCAATCTTTGATCAACCCCCGAGGCCCCTAGGATAGTCTTTAAGGTTAGGTTCTTGGTCAAAATTTGGAAAACCCCTAAACATTCAAATATTGAAAAACCCCTAAAAATTTGAAAAATTGAAATGCCCAAAATATTTGAAAATATTCCAAAGACCTAAATAACATCAAATATCTTAGAGAAAACCCTAAACAACCTCAAATATCCGAAAACCAAAACATTCACATAAAATTTTAAAAAGACCTAAACAACCTCAAAACATTAGAAAATACCAAAATCATTAAAATATTCTAGAAAACCCAAAACCATCCATCCCATTTCGCTTTCACCCACAAAAAACCTTCATCCATAAAAAAATTGATCATCACCTTCAACCTTTGGCAAAACAAATAGAAAGCAAGTATCGTAAGTCGTAAAGTGAAAAACTAATTGTCAAAATCTAAAGTAGGTAAATGCGTCAGTGAAGTTTGCATTAACGACTTATCACACACCTCATCTTAATCAAAACACCTGATCAACATGTCCTAGGATGAATCCTTCCTGCGATGTGTTGGTTCCTTTTTCCAACAAAGCTTTGACATTCCCTAAAGGATTGCCAACCCTTATATTCAAGAATTATCAAGGCTTATGGCCAACTAATCGGTAAATATTTTCAGACCCTTACCCCTACTCTTTAGGCTCTGTAGGACCAAGGAGGGTGTTTCTTATTGTGTTCATTTGATATTTAATGCCTCAACAACACTTCAACATACATATCTGTTCCTACCCAGTGCAACTAGATACTACTTACTGAAGGTTTGGCAGACCTTTGAGCAAATAACCATCTAATGCTATGAATTGAATGATACTTTAAGCACATACATCATACTTTGAATATTTAATGATTTATAATTTACTTCTTCTTTTGAATCCCTAATCAAGTATACTACTAGCTCAAATGTCTCATTATTATCCATGAATGGACCAATGCCTCATCAATTGGGTAAATGAAGTCAAATATGTACTTACCAATAATATATCAATTAATGAATCTAACATGTGTGGCCAATTATCATAATGCTTTGCAATATGAGGACTCACAATTCATGGAACATACTACCAAATCCTATGCAACTCTTAACAAATCTGTGACTCCCTTCAAGTATTTAATTAACTCCTTGATTTAAAGAAAAAATAGAGCCATACATTCGATTGAACCATCGAAGATAAACAAAAAGACCCTTGATAGTTTCATTCATAATTTGCAAAAGAGGATACAGAGGACAGTAGTGTTTTAGAATTTAAGATTTGTTTTGATATCAGTAATTTCTATAAAACCATTCAAGACTACTACATATATACTCATAACCAAGACAATTTATTGTTCTACTCATTGAACATTTACAGTATGCTTCACACATGAACTAAATTCTACCTAGATCATCCCGAGACTTCAAAATTTGACCTCCTGTAATGAGCCTTGAAATCCATTTTATAGACTAAGGGAGCAAAAACTATTAGGCTCATTACAGTTACATTTCAAGTATATTTCATTTCAAAACAAATTTCAATTACATTTCAAGAATTCTCCAGACAGTAAGATGTAATCATTTACCAAACAAGGGAATCAAAATTTCACACTACCCACCAAAACCAGTTGATGTCGCCACAATCGCTGTAAGATTCCATTAAGCCTTTGTAATCCACATTCACTAGTGCAAAACTCCACGATACCAGCCAATAAGAACCCACGTAGATAAAGAAAACCAAGAAAACCATCATGATTCACATTATCACCAAAACACAAAAACTAGAACCCAATATCACCCAGTTAATCAACTGGAGAAAACACACGCCCACTTTGTGTCTTAGTAGAGGTTGGAGAAACTACCCCCTTGTTCTCATCAACATTATTTTTAATAGAAAAATGGGTACATCCACATGGTTCTTTCATAGAAATTGGGGAAACTGCAATCACCTCATTTGCACCAGCCAATTCGGTTAAGGCCATGAGGTATCGACCATAACCAGAGTCAATCTCGTCCTCACTATCCGAATAATCCTCAAAAATCTCAATGGGTGAGTGATGCTTGCCTATATAGGCCTGATAATACTTATCCTTTATCGCCACCTTCTTCTCATACTGGTTAATCTCCTTTTCCTTGCCTTTGACTACTTCCCCAAAGACAATTCTTCCTCTCAAATGATAAGTGCGACTGAGGAAAATTCGTGCAGGCCTCCTGCCACCTCTTATGTTTCCCTATGGAGTCGCCATGATTTCAAACACACCATGCTCAATTATGTAGGGACCATCTTGAGGATTCAAGAGGTCAAGTCTCTTAGAGCGTCTCGCAAGACTAACAAATGCGTTTGGTCGACTCATTTTAACCAAACAACACTCAGATTTTGCAACAATTTCACACACTCACAACAAGCTCGCAATTATTGAAGATAACAAGTGGTAAAAAATATAGCCAACAATCCACATTAAATAGAAGAAATGGAACCTACGTCATTAATGTTTTGAGGGAATTCATACAAGTGAGCTAGCAACTTGTTTCACTCACATTAGAGCTCTCAACCATGCACAAAAATCTGCATACCGACCTCAATGATTACAAGAGAGTAATCACTCACACGCACTAGGATCAAGCTGATTATTATTTGTAGGCTTGGTGCCATTAATTTTTTCTTATGTTGAAAAAATTTGCCACCTCTTAGTCTTTTGATTTTCATTCAAAAACCAACCATTGATTCATAATGAGATGGTGAATCAAATGACCCAAGATGAGCCAATCGGGTTTGAATTCCCGAGACTATCAATTGATGACCCATAAGACAATGAGAACATGTTGACTAGATGTTGCATCCTTCACTCAAAGGCCCCACTCTTTCTTTTCCTACCACCAACAAAGTCCATGCGTCATAATTGTGCAGACCACGCAATGCGTTAGACGATAACATTTAAAACCTTGCACGATGTGCATGTTACAACCCAGATTTAATTCTAGTGGTACATCACGACCATTGATTCATATCCTTAGGAGGTTGAGCTCAATAGTGGGATTGGGTCCCACACTCTGCAAGAGGCATGTGGCATAATTGTGCATGTTGCGTGACCCTTCAAGAATGATTATTTTAATCATTGTGCGGTGTGCGCGCACGACTAGGATTCAATCTTTTCATCCAATGGGCTAGATCCCTGCACATGCAAATAACGTTAGTCATAAAAAGGGGCCATGACTAGGCCGAAAAATTATGAACCTCAATAATTTCAAAGACTTAGGACTTAAGTCTTTGAATTACGAAATATTTTTGCTCGACTTTGGAAGGTTTAAAATAATGAAAGGCACACGATGACCGACGGGCCTAGGCTAAGGGGCCGGTAAAGATAATGAGATCGACAACTCAATCTATAACTAAGATGACCAAAAATCGGGACTAGTGAGTCAATGAAAAAATATAACACCCATGGTTGTAATACAGACAAAATTTCAAAACAAGGGTTTACACACCTAAACCCTAAACCCTATCCCTGGACGCAAAGTCTCAAGACCATCACAAGGAAAAACAAGCTCAAATTTTCATAATTTATCAAAATCTCTACCACAATGGACATCAATATCAGAAATCACCTTAGCTATATTTAAACTAACAAGAGATATAGATAACACTAACTATTTGTTTTTGATCTTTTCTTATGATTTATCTTAATGACCCATTCTGAGGACCTCTCGATGATGTCTCAATGATTTAGAGAGAAAGGAATGGGGAATCAAACATTATCTTTCATTTGCTATTCTTGTGGGTATTCTTGTAAATTACTCTTGGTGCATACTTGCTTAGATGGGTGTAGGAAAGTTGTTTGGGGTAGATTGTTGACTATTGCATATGCTTTGGTCTGAGATATTCTAAACTTCTAAACTACATTCCGATGAGGTTTCCGTATGTCAAGGTGTGAACAAGAACTATCCTATTTATTTGCAGAGTCAAAGTCTATTATAATAGATACAACACCATCCTGGTTTTCAATACCTTGATGCATCATTCTATGTGTTATATCAAAAATAAGGAATGACAGAAAATCCCAATCCAAAGATATGAGCAAATCATCATCATTTCTCATCACCATCTCTAATAATGTCTCGGTGGATCAAGGACTTGTTGGACCTTTTTGAATCAATATTCAAAATCAATAGTCAAAATTCATTTGTTTTTATTCTTCTATCTTATTTCCACTCTAACCTGGTATCATGACAATCAACAAAAACATCATCATGCATCCATAGATCATCAACATGCATAAATCTCGCATTATCACAACATATCATAATAAAAGAAAATATAATCCATTGCATTATCATCTAAATTGTTTTAAATAATATAGATTTGTTATTTTAAGCATCTTAGTACATTGCATTATCATTCATCACACCCATATCATGAACATTCATAACATTCATACTATAAGCATTATCCATATATGCATCATAAATTGCATCAAAAATTACACAAAAATAAATACATCCATCCATACATCCTGCATATCATATCATTTGCATAAGCATATCACATCATCACATCCATCCCATAGCATATCATAAAAATATATTGAAAAAGAATATATCATATCCACTGCATTGCATAACATTGCATCCCATATACATCACATCATAAATCATCATCACATATCACATAACGCATAAAAGAAGTGCATTTGTCACATTGCATCCATACATAATCATAATGTATAAGCATATCACATCACACCACATCATAATGCATAAGCATATCACATCACATCATATCATAATGCATAAGCATATCACATCACATCATATCATATGCATCCATACATTCATAAAGCATGAAATAAAAGCACATCACATATTGAATCCAAATCATCTTATTTAGATATATATATATATATATATATATATATATGAAGAAATGGTGACTATCATGGTATAATATTTGAATCCATGTATGTATATCAATCAAAAGTACAATATCCATGAGGCTACCAAAAAAGAGCCTATGAATGTATGTCTATATAAATAAATCGGGTGAACAATCAAAAAGTGCCTGTAAAACTGACTAGCCCTGGTGGCTGCTTGACTCAACCCTAACTAATGGCTGATCCTCAACTCTAGGTGGTGCTCCACTTTGCTATGAAAAATCAAGCTATCTCATTGCTTGAGGAATATCACAATGATAGTGCATGCGGTAATATGCAACCTCAGAAATTGCCTCTCTATACAATTGGGCCAATACTGTCCGCCCCTGTGATGCAACTGTCACTGCCTCCAACTGCTGCCTCCACCTAATCTCCTGGGCCACTTGTAGGTTCAGTTGCTACTGTAATTGAACCTTCTGATCTCTCTACACTGTCACAACCTACAGCTGCTGCTGCAGCTAATCTCACTCTGCCTATAGCCGATCTCTCTCGGTTGAAATGACTTGTATTTGCGCCTGTAACTGGACATTTGGTTATACAGGTGGAGGAGGCATTGGTGCCCCCAGAACTTGTCCATCATGCCCATCCTACTACACTAGGTCCTGGTGACCCTGATTTGGCTGTTGTTCATGCCCATCACCTGAACACCTATACCCTATCTTGATTCGGCTTGTTGGTGTTTTTTTTCTAGTAGAACCTTAAAATACTTTAAAGGGTAGCCAACCCTTATGCTCAAGAATCTTCATGGTCAATGGCCAATGAATGAGAGCTTGATATACAACCTTTTCTCCTCTGTACTTCAGGCTCTGTTGAACCTAGGAGGGTAATCCCAACAATGTGCTTTCAGATACTTGTGTGCCAAAGTATCAAACACACAATAAATAGATAATTCTCCTTTATATTCTTAACAAAAACAATACTTTGAAAGTATGGCTAACCTTCATGGAAATGTACATATTAAACATGAGAGATGTGATTCATTGAATTCCACACATACCCACAACAAGATTGATAAGTAAATTTGATTTTAAAATATAGTTGCTCACAACATAACCTCAGGAAATTGCAACATCAAGAGACTAGTGCCTAGTCCTAGGGTGGAGTCACCTAAATCAAATAATTTCAAACTCATTACAACATCCACTCTATCATAACTATGCCTATCAGATGATGCATTACACCATTGATAATAGAAACCAAACCAGTCATACTTTATTAATCCAAGCATACAGTTGCACAAATATTAATTCTTGTTAATACAATTTAACTTACTCCTTGAATAAGAGTAATAATAGTGAATGAACATTCAAGGAAATACAAGAAGATGAACAACAGAAACCATCGATTTCATTATATTCAAAACTTATGCAATGTCTATAATGGAGAAAACTGACCTAGAATATCTTGTCATTTATTTATCTAACATGACACTGCTGCAATTACATTCTCAATTACAAGATTCAATTTTTTTTAGAAAACCTAAAACCAAAATTATACATTTGAGACCCTATTACCAAAATGGTATTCTTGTGAGACCAAACTATGAACAACCTCTTTTCTGAAACAAAAAATCTGCACTTAAGGAAAATGCAAAATCCTAAGTTGAGATCCTCACTATACATCTAGCACATTCTTCTCCGACGATCAACAACTGCCTCTAGCACTTGAAGAATCTTCATCTGCAATTGATTCATGCCTCTAGTACTTGCTCTCAAAAAAAAAATTATTCCCATCATGATGAGCAATCATTCATCTATGCCCTTCAGTTGAAAATATCTGCCTCGTGAAAGAATAAAAATCCTCGTGAAAGTCTTTCACTCTTCATTTACCCTGCAGCTGAAAACAAATAGTTTTTATTGGGAAAGAAAACCTTCATTCTAAGAAAAATTCACTCTCTGATTTTCCCTATTTCTCATTCCACCACCCAATAACACAAAACTTTCATTTTGCTCGTGAAAGCTTTTATTTTCCTTTCTTTGCTTGGATGTAGAAAATTCACTTTGCCCGTGCATTTCACCTTTAATTACTTTCCAGCAACGAATGTCTTGTTTTATACAGTGAATATTTAATTCACTTTATCAAGTAGAATAAAATTCCTACTTGTGCCCTTTAATTTACCTTCACCCATCAAAGAGACATTATTTATTTCACTTCACGTTTAAAGTTTTTACCTTAAAAATGGTGAAGGCCTTCTACAATTTATTTTGGAAAAATACTTTACCCATACCCACATATTCACCATTTTACATTTTCACTCACAACCTTTTTAAAATGGTAAAGATTTAAAAAAAAAATCATTTTATTGAGAAAAAATAGATATTACCTATGCCTTTTATCTTTACCATCTTATATTTTAACCATCGCTTGTTAAAATTGAAAGCCCCACATATTTTCTATCGGACGATTTAATTTTAATATTTTAATATCTCATCAAATAATGCCACCAAGACATTAGTCATGGACCCCACCGTTGCCTCATACAAACTTTGCCGAACATCACCAATCACTAATCCAAAGTTGAAGAGATGACATCTATTAGCGATTGGTGAAGAGGAATATATGATATCATGCCATAACAAATAGAATATGGAAATGAAGAAACATATCCGCGATAGGCGAAACTATGAATGTGCCATCACATATCACCAATAGGATGAGAGGAATGAGATACAAATCTACGATACACAATAAGGAAATATGGGATTCTAAAGTTCATCACTAGATACACTCCGTGCCCATTCTTCATGTTTCTCACATTCTATAGCTTCTTTGTGAACCATCAACATTGTCAAACAACTGTTCACAATAGTCAACATGCAACTCTATCTTCTCCATCGAAGCCACCTGAAGATGGACTTACCACAACTGAGATAAGGCTGAAATCACGAAGAATATATTCAATGATTCACATCCTAGCTTGGCAAACCCAATGGATAGTGCCTGCTTGCATTTGAAACATTGAAGTTAAAAAACTTCTACACCATATTTCATCACCAAAACGTAGCCTGTAATTTGAGGGCACCAAGTGGGCAACACTTAACAGTACTCACTCGCAACCTTGCCTCTGTCCTTCACAATGTATTCAAAATAAATATAGTATAATTATTGTTTCATCAAAATAGAATTTCCTCAAACAGTTATTCATCCTCAAATTTTAAGCTTGAACAGTAGCTTCCCTATCCATAGCACGAACACCTCCCTGCCCTCTACATCATTGTCCTCGAGTGGAGGCATATCATCTACATCAACTGGTGCATGCCCCTCAACATCATCAATTTTAAGACCCAACTTGAGCATCTTGTGAATCCTACTGCCAAACATGTCGAGATCATCTAAACTGAACCCAGAGGTCAACAAAGCAGTCTCAAACAACAACATGACCAAATCCTTAACAAACTTATCCCCTTTATCTACTTCATTTCTATTGCAAAGCTCCCCCATGATGGAACTCTTATGGTTGACCTCCATGGTCTTCTTGCTAGAAATGTAACCAGTCATGCCATTATCTCTAAGTGCTTGGGCCTTCATGATATACTCCATGTTAGCAGTCCACCTGTATTCACTAGTAACCAAACAACAAGGAGAGTCCACCACCCTATCAGAAACTATGACATTCTCAACCTGACACCCAAAATATCTTTCACATATTTACACAGTTGCTCAAACTTAGCTTTTAGATCCTCCCTTTTCTTCTTCTCCTCCTCAGAAAAATATCCATAGAAGAAGAAGTTTCACTTGGCCACACATCAGAACCAGATTTTGTACTTTTAGGAAGAACTAGTTTCCTAGAATCAAAGGATGGTAGCCTCAACAATATTCTTCTTGTCAATTATTAGTCTTTCAATTCTTTGGTTACGTCCAATAAATTATCATTAGATTTTAGTGAGAGTTTTTCTAACTCATGTTGGACTTCATTGAATTGTGTATTAGCATATCCTTCTAGATCAATGCCATTAAGTATGGTCTTCATAATCTCAATTTTTACCATTCACTTTTGTGCAACTTTAATAATTTATTTTGTTGGTCGCCATCTGCTAATACAAAAGAAGAAAGTAGGGTGTTTGCAGCCCCAACAATGTCTTGATTATTCGATGCATTTTTCTATTGTCCATGAAATGGGCAAGACTCACTAACTTTGACAATATCATCAATTTCTACACTCAGTGATATATCTATTCCTCCCAAATCAAGCCCTGATCTTAAAAACTTCCTTCTGTTCCTCCCTTGGTGATGCTAATGCCAATGTATATTACATGAAGAAGCAAGTTGGCCTTTCATCTTTGATCCTGTTATAGTCTCTTATAGAAGCAAAATAAATTTTATTACTGCCTTTTGGACCGAGTGCAATCAAGGCTGACAATACTTGTGGTAAATCAAAGGAGTGTCACCTTATGCTTCTACATTTTGCATATATCATGAGTCAAATCAAATTATTGATATGAAATTTGGTTATATACAATCTTATGACAACATGAAACAACACCCATCTTCCTAGGGATTATACATGAAAGCATGCAATTTTGCAAAATCTCAACTGTAATAGAAGCTCCATCTAATTATGTGACACATGTTAGGCCCCCTTGTGTGCTTGACTAATTTTTTTTCTTCATTTTGAAACAATTTTTATCCTCAATTGATCTAAGGCTACATTTACATGCATCTGAGGTGAAAAAATGAACTGGGTTGTCATTGAATTTTCTTTCTAGCATATTTGCACAGTGATCAAAACTAGCCCAGTAGCTTCCAAAATAGCCCTAGAAAGCTAGTCAAATGACCTCTTGGAACCATGAAAATGCACAAGAATTTAGACATTTGACTCAAGAATTTGGTGCAATAGATGAATTGGAAAAATAGATCTCGAGGTGCAAGATATTAATTTCCAAAGTGGCTCACTCAGACTTTTCTGCAACTGCACCTGTCAGAAACCAACTCGAGCACACCAAGTCACCTCCTTGAAAAATTATCAAATTACCTTTTGGGAAGCTACCACTAGATCATTTAGGTCCATTGAGCATGTGTGAAAGATGTGTTTCCTTCAATCCACATTCATCACAAGATATTAAGGGTCCAAGTTGACCTCCTTGAAATGTTTTGGAAATGCAAATGTAAAAATAGAACAAACTGCATTTGCTTTTGACCTGGTAAAAATATCAAACTTGATCTTGTGGCTCTAAAAATAGACCAAGGGGAATATGAATATGAATGGAATGTAGAGCACCAATAAATCTGTCATGATGATCATCCAGTTGTAAAATATCAATTTGAACAGGAGGCCACTTTGCAGGCCTGAGAATTTGCAAACAACAAAATAGTCCCAGAACCCTTCAACTTTTCTCTTCAAAACCTTATCAAAAATCATCATGGGAAGCTAAAATAAGACATACATGTTAACATATGACAAATGAGTACACTCACCAAGGGATTTGGAATGAAAGGAAATGGGCTCCTAGTTATGACCTTCCAAAGTAGGTCACTGGGGCAGATTTTTCAGGTGCACTTCCGAGTGTGCAGATCAAATTTTCCAACATGGACACTTCAAATTTGCAAAATTTGAAGGTGCCAATAGTGGCTCCAACTGGGGATGCATGCCCCTTGTGTGCATGGCAAGATTCCAAACCTCTGGGAAGTAGACCAAGTGCAAAGTCCATTGGGCGCTCGAGTCTTTTAATTTCAATTTTTCAAACCATATTTGATGGCCCGAAGCCACCAAATGAAAAGAAGAACCAATGTTTGCCTCTTTCAAACACCAGCCTGTTGAAGGAACTGATTTCCCTCAACCCACATGTACCTCTACCATACCACTAAAAAAAGTATAGACCTCTTCTTTCAAGCTCAACTATGTGCTTACCTTTGAAATTTGCTTGATTACAAATATTGCCGCAAACATCACTCAAAACTTTTCTGAGCATACCATTGTTGATATAACCTTTGTCATTCTGTACTGTATAACCAAGCATAAATTGAAGTTTTTCATCACCACATGACATATATGTGTTATATTCATCACATGAAACATGTTCATACTAAAAATAACATTCCTTTCTCTTCCTCTTATTGTCATGCTCCATCAAAATACCTCCCAACTGAACAAGCAACTGAAAGTGTTCATATTCTTCCAAGTAGTTGGAATCATGACACTCAACCTTCTCTACAACATTTGTATCAAATGTAAAACATTCATAGGAAATTCCCTCGAGGATCTCATCAATGCGTTGCTTTGTTTTCTCAAGGCCACATTCTAATCCTGTATCAAATGGATCATCAAAATTCTCAACAAAGAGTGGATTAACTGTGCACCAATAAGGATCATCATTTCTCATCTCTAGTGAATATGGAGGCTCATCAAATAAGGGATTTTCCATTACATTTATTTTTGACATAAATAATTCTAACTCCTCCACATGGGGTTCCAAATCTTACCTAGTATCACTATATTTTGAGACACCACAATTAGTGTCCTCTTCATAGGCATAATCATAATCAACCCTGAACTCACAACAACCAATACTATCTTTCATTTCATCCTCTGATTGTTTAGTACACATATCTAAAATTTTTGCCATAGCCACATAATTTGAGATAGCATGGTTAAAAGGATATTCAAGCTCCATAACATTATCAACCAAAAATGGTGGCATCCTATTACTTAGATTCTCATCATAATGCATAACTTGATCATCTGAGAGTGAACTCATGTCATCAACATATTTCCTGCTAATGTTATTCTCATCTGATGCAAAAATTTCCAACTCTACTTCATGGGGATAAACATAATCAACAGAGAAATGACCATACTCAATGCCATCATAGTTACTACAACAAGGGGACTCGTGAACATTGAAACTATGTTTAGAATTTTCAAACTGAATGCTTAGTCTTATGTCTTCGATAAGACTATAGGTACTAAATTATTCAAAAGAATCGAAACCACACATTTCACTTGCTTCACTCAGGTATGAATTTTCAACCTTTGCTCTACTCTCTTCTTCTTCATGTGATATCTCATTGCTTGATTCATATGGAGCAACAAAATCATTATCATTGTAGATTGCAAACATAATAGTTTTTTGATGATCATCTCTAATATTTTCAAAAAGAGAAAAGAATCCACACACTTGGTCAAGCCTAACAGGCTTCAACTCCTTTGGTAGAGCACTCAAACCTGATTCATAATATTCATAAAATAAATCAATGGATACTAAATTTACAGATCTGTGACACTCAGGAATTGCAGACAAAGTATCCATAAATCTTACATAGAGATCATATGATGATTCTCCTTCATGTCTCCTTATGAAAGAAAGGACTTGAATGGAGACCATAGGATCACAAATGTATACAGCTTCTTGATAATTTGCTTGGAGCTTTATGTGATCAACACCATGTGCTAGTGTATAGGCTAGAACAATAGGGGTGTAAGTGTTATGACATTCATTTTCAATTTCTGAATTACACGTTTCATCATTACAGGTGCCTTAGGGCAGCGAACACTTGTAGACAAACAACCCTTGAGCATTCCATATTTTCGGTTGTTTTCAATGTTCATGGCTATATCATAGGCCTGATGCAAGTTTTTAGGATCCTTATCTCTTAATAGATAGCTCATCTCATTATCAGAAGCTCCCAAATATACAACCAAACACACTACACTTAGTCTCATATCCCCAGGAATATCCCTTAATGTTTTAGAAAATCTCTGGTTAAATGTTGGGACCAGCTCGTCCTCTTCCTTCTCAATACTCATAAATTTATTGAGCACAAAACTAGCATTGATTCTTTCACCAAATTGCTCTATGAACATTGCTTTGAACTCCTCCCAAGAAAAGATAGAGCATGCTGGTAAATAGGAGAACCAGTCTCTTGCATCTCCCTTTAGAGACTTAAAAAATAGCCTCATGATCACATCCTCATGATCTACCTCATAGTCATCCATCAAATTATTGAATTCTTGTAGATGCTTATTTTCTAATTCAAACTTCTCACCATTGAATTTTGGTATTTTATCTCCGATTTCATATGGCATGACATTTGGGAAACCACAAATTCCATCAAAATTCATGGCTCTATATCTCTTAGTTCTGAAATTTCTCTTATGACATGACAGGGGTTGCACACTATGCATTGTTACATTTAGGTCTACACAAGGATGCATAGGGTGATGATACATTTTCTTATACCTTTACAAGCCTTGTCATATTAACTTTGCAATTACACAAGGAAACTCAAACTTCTTTTACAACATGATCTTAAGCTTTTACAATGCAAATTTCTATCTCAGCTTGCTTAAGATTTTCTAAATGAGTTTCTTCAAAAATATAACATACTTCACTTCATAAAAGAGACTAAAAATTATAACTCAGAAGTATGCAAACCTATCACTACTATTTCCCTTCCTTAGTGCTTAATTTCACTGAATAGGGAACCAATTTTTTTTTAGACTTTCAAATATGGTTTTCACATAGAAGTTTATCCTTCTTGAAAACCAAAACATGAAAAATACCTGGAAATGTTGCAACTGCTGAAAATTCTTCTTCTTGACTGGAAATATTTGTAGATCTGAAACTTTCTACACATCTTCAATAGGTTCTTTAGATAGAGTCGCCACATCTCTTCATAGAGGACAGAGCTTCAAGCAATATGAAGCTCCTCCAATAGCAGAGTCACACACAAATTCTTTTAAATTTGCTGCAACACAACCACTTCCAGGTCTGAAAACTTCTCAATATCTGAACTAGATGTTCAGATTCACCAAATTCTTGACTCTGTGATATAACAGTCTGCAACTAGAGATTCAAAGTTCTTCCCAACAGAGTCACCAGTCTGTTGGTGCTTTTTCCACCAGAACCTTAAAATCCTCTAAAGGGTAGCCAACCCTTATGCTCAAGAATCTTCAAGGTCAGTGGCCAATGAATGGGAGCTTGATATACAACCTTTTCTCCCCTGAACTTCAGACTCTGTTAAATCAGGTAGGGTAATCCCAACAATGTGCTTTTAGATACTTGTGTGTCAAAGTATCAAACACACAATAAACAGATAATTATCCTTTATATGCTTAACATAAACAATACTCTGAGAGTATGGCTGACCTTCATGGCAATGTACATATTAAACATGAGAGATGTGATTCATTGAATTCCACACACACCCACAACAAGATTGATAAGTAAATTTGATTTTAAAATATAGCTGCTCACAACACAATCTCAAGAAATTGCAACATCAAGAGACTAGTGCCTAGTCTTAGGGTGAGTCACCTAAATCAAATAATTTCAATCTCATTACAAAATTCAATCTATCATAACTATGCCTATCAGATGATGCATTACACCATTGATAATAGAAACCAAACCAGTCATACTTTATTAATCCAAGCATATAGTTGCACAAATCTTCATTCATGTTAATACAATTTAGCTTACTCCTTGAATAAGAGAATAACAGTGAATGAAAATTCAAGGAAATACAAGAAGATGAACAACAAAAACCCTTGATTTCATTATAGTCAAAACTTATGCAATGTCTACAATGGAGAAAACTGACCTAGAATATCTTGTCATTTATTTATCTAACATGACAGTGCTAATATTGCATTCTCAATTACAAGATTCAGAAAACTTCATAAAAACTAAAACCAACACTATACATTTGAGACCCTATTACCAAAATGGTATTCTCATGAGACCAAATTGTGACCAACCCCTTTTCTGAAACAAAAAATATACACTTAAGGAAAATGCAAAATCGTAAGTGGAGATCCTCAGTATACATCTAGCACATTCTTCTTCATTGATAAGCAACTACCTCTAGCACTTGAAGAATCTCCATCTACAATTGATTCACGCCTCCAGTACTTTCTCTCAAATAGAAAATTATTCACATCATGATGATCCATCATTCATCTATGCCCTTTAGTTGAAAATATCTGCCATGTGAAAGAATAAAAATCCTCGTGAAAGGCTTTCACTCTTCATTTACCCTAGAGATGAAAACAAATAGTTTTTACCGTGAAAGAAAACCTTCATTCTAAGAAAAATTCACTCTCTAATTTTCCCTATTTCTCATTCCACCACCCAACAACACAAAGCTTTTATTTTTCTTTCTTTACTTGGCTGTAAAAAATTCACTTTGCCCATGCATTTCACCTTTAATTACTTTCCAACAATGAATGTCTTGTTTTATACAATGAATATTTAATTCACTTTACCAAGTAGAATAAAATTCCTACCTGCGCCTTTTAATTTACCTTCACCTAGAAAAGAGATATTATTTATTTCACTTTACATTTAAAGTTTTTACCTTAAAAATTGGTGAAGGCCTTTTACAATTTATTTTGGCAAAATACTTTACCCATACCCCCATATTCACCATTTTACATTTTTCACTCACAACCTTTTTAAAATGGTAAATATTTAAAAAAAAACATTTTATCAAGCAAAAATAGATATTACCTATGCCTTTTATCTTTACCATCTTATATTTTAACCATCACTTATTAAAAGTGAAAGCCCCACTTTACTTTTAATATTTTAACATCTCATCAAATAATGCCATCAAGACATTAGTCATGGACCCCGCCATTGGCTCATAAAAAATTTCCTGAACATCACTAATCGCTAATCCAAAGTGGAAGAGGTGACATCTATTAGCGATTGGCGAAGAGGGATATATGATATCGTGCCATCACAAATAGAATATGGAAATGAAGAAACATATCCTTGATAGGTAAAAATATGAATGTGCCATCCCATATCACCAATAGGATGAGAGGAATGAGATAGAAATCCACGATACACGATAAGGAAATATGGGATTCTAAAGTTCATCACCAGCTACACTTCATGCCCATTCTTCTTTTTTCTCACATTCTACAGCTTCTTTGTGAACCATCGACAACGTCAAGCAATTGTTCATAGTAGTCAACATGCAACTCTATATTCTCCATCGAAGCCATATGAAGATGGGCTTATCATAGCTGAGAGAAGGACGAAATCACAAATAATACATTCAATGATTCACAAATTGGCTTGGCGAACCCCATGGATAGTGCCTACTTGCATTTGAAACATTGAAGTTAAAAAAATTCTGCATCGCATTTCATCACCAAAAAGTAGCCTATAATTTGAGGGCACTAGGTGCACAACACTTAACAATACTCACTTGCAACCTTGCCTCCGTCCTTAACAATGTATTCAAAATGAATACAATAGAATTAGGGTTTCATCAAAATAGAATTTCCTCAAACAATTTTTGATTCATCCTCACATTTTCAGCTTGAACGGTAGATGCCCTATTTGCCACATGAACACCTCCTTTCCCTCTGCATCATTGTCTTCGAGTGGAGGCATATCATCCACATCAGTTGGTGCAGGTCCCTCAACATCATCAATGCTAAGACCCAGCTTGAGAATCCTATGAATCCTATTGCCAAACATGCCAGGATCATCTAAACTGAACCTAGAGGTCAGCAAAGTAATCTCAAACAACAACATGACCAAATCCTTAATAGACTTATCCCCTTTATCTGCTTCATTTCTCTTACGAAGCTCCCCCATGATGGCACTCTCAGGGTTGACCTCCATGGTATTCTTGCTAGACATGTAACCAATCATGCTACTGTCTCTAAGTTCCTGGGCCTTCATGATACACTCCATGTTAGCAGTCCACTCGTATTCACTAGTAACCAAACAACAAGGAGAGTCCACCACCCTATTAACAACTATGACCTTCTCAACCCGATTACCCAAAATCTCTTTCACAAATTTACATAGTGGCTCATATTAAGTTTTTAGATCCTCCCTTTTCTTCTTCTCATCCTCAAAAAAATCTGCATAGAAGAAGAAGTTGCACTTGGGCGCACACCAGAACCAGATTTTGTACTTTCAGGAAGAACTAGTTTCCTAGAATCAAAGGATGGTAGCCTCAACAATATTCTTCTTGTCAATTATTAGTTATTCGATTCTTTGGTTGCGTCTAATACATTTTCACTGGATTTTATTGAGATTTTTTCTAACTCTTGTTGGATTTCATTGCATTGTGTATTAGTATATCCCTCTAGAGCAACGCTATTAAGTATGGTCTTCATAATCTCAAGTTTTACCATTCACTTTTGTGCAACTTTAATAATTTCTTTTGTTGGTTTCCAGCTGCTGATACAAATGAAGAAAGTAGGGTGTTTGCAGCCCCAACTATATCTTGATTATTCGATGCATTTTTCTATTGTTGATGAAGTGGGCAAGACTCCTTAACTTTGACAACATCATTAATTTCTACACTCAGTGATATTTCTATTCCTCCCAAATCAAGCCATGATCTTAAAAAATTCCTTTTGTTCCTCCCTTGGTGATGCTAATGCCAATGTATATTACATGGAGAAGTAGGTTGGATTTTCATCTTTGACCCTATTGTAGTCTCTTACAAAAGAAAAATATGTTTTATTGCTACCTTTTGGACCGAGTGCAATCAAGACTTACAATACTTGTGGTAAATCAAAGGAGTGTCACCTTATGCTTCTACATTTTGCATATATCATGAGTGAAATAAAATTTTTGATATGAAAGTTGGTTATATGCAATCCTCTAACAAACATGAAACAACACCCATATTCCTAGGGATTATACATGAAAGCATGCAATTTTGCAAAATCTCAACTGTAATAGAAGCTCCATCTAATTGTGTGACACATGTCGGGTCCCCTTCTGGGCCCGAATAATTTTTTTCCCTTTTTGAAACAAGTTTTATCCTCAATTGCTCTGAGGCTACATCTACATGCAACTGAGGTGAAAAAATGAATTGGGTCATCATTGAAATTTTCTTTCTAGCATATTTGCACATTGATCCAAACTAGCCCAGTAGCTTCCATAATAGCCCTGGAAAACTAGTCAAACGATCTCCTAGAGCCATGAAAATGCACAAGTATGCAAAAAATTGACCCAAGAATTTGGTGCAATAGATGACTTGGAAAAATAGATCTCGAGGTGCAAGATATTAATTGCCAAAGTGGCTCACTCAGACTTTTCTGCAACTGCACTTGTCAGAAACCAACTTGAGCACACCAAGTCACCTCCTTGAAAATCTATCAAATTACCTTCTAGGAAGCTACCATTAGAAACAATAAATCATTTAGGTCCATTGAGAATGTGTGAAAGAGGGATTTCCTTCAATCCACATTCATCACAAGATATTAAGGGTCCAAGTTGACCTCCTTGAAACATTTTGGAAATGCAAAAGTAAAAACATAACAAACTGCATTTGCTTTTGACCTGGTAAAAATATCAAACTTGATCCCATGGATCTTAAACAAGACCAAGGAGCATATGAGTATGAGGGGAATGTAGAGCACCAATCAATTTTCCATGACGATCATTCAACTATAAAATATCAGTCTGAACTAGAGGCCGCTTCGTAGGCCTAGGAATTTGCAAACATCAAAATAGTCCTAGAACCCTCTAGCTTTTCTCTTCAAAACATTATCAAAACTCATCATGGGAAGCTAAAATCAGACATACATGTTCACATATGACAAATGAGTACACTCACCAAGGGATTTGGCATAAAAGGAAATGGGCTCTGAATTATGACCCTCCAAAGTAGGTCATTGGGGTAGATTTTTTGAATGCACTTCTGAGTATGCAGATCAAATTTTCCAACATGGGCACTTCAAATTTTCAAAATTTGAAGGTACCAACATGGTTTCTGGCCTCTTCCTCGACCACCATCCCTGCCTCTATCCCAACCACCATGACAGCCTCAGCCTTAGCCTCTACCTCTACCTCTCCCTCTACCTCCGAGGTATCTCTCTCTCTACCTCCGAGGTATGTGTCTGCTGGATCTGTCAGACGAGTAGGTGGCCTGAACCATGCATCATAGGCTGGAGTTGTGCCTGCATCTGGGAGTCCCTGATCATATGCCCATAGCAGTGGGATAAGCTTTTTAAAATCATTGATCACCACCATGGGATCAATTTGGGCTCCCCACTGCACCTCTCTCTATGATCTAGTAAATACTGTAGCATAATCATCAACTAGTACATCTTGAATCTCTCCAAACTTCCGAGCAACGCGGTCTAGGAGGTACCGCTCTATAATAGTGTACTCTCTCCCCTACATATATCGGGTCTACCGAGAAAAGTCTAGTTGTTGCTGATCATCATACCATGCTAGATGCTATATCCACATCCTCCATCTGAATACGGTCATGTCATCAATGGCACGATGCCAATAAGCTATACTTGTAGGGCCTATGTGCTGAAGAGTCATTAGAACCAGGTTATACTTGAACACGACTGGCTCATCCTCATAAATGTATGCTAAAACCACCAAGGGCCTCAATATTACAATATGCTCGTATGACCATATATGAAGTAAAGTCACCCCTGCTCTGATGCTCTTGCCCTTGCGGTAGACTGCCTCATGCATGTCGTGGTACAGGGAGGCAAGAAGAACTGGACCCAAGCGTACATAACATCCCTCTTGATCATCCCCTCCCATACCAATCCCCATCTGAGACTGAAACCTCTTCCCTATCGGTCTAGGGCAATCAATCCAGATATTAGTGTAGCTACGAATAATCTAAAGATCTCCACCCGCTCACGATATAGGTCAAGATCAATCTAAGAGCTAATTAGAACAATCTATTGCCTATGTATGAGAGAGAGGCATGCATATCTCCTAACATCTATCTCATATATGAAACACTCTCTGTGAATCAAAAATCACAGTATGCGCCACACATCCTCCAGGATAATGGTGGCCTCACCGGTGGGAAGGTGAAATGAAGAGGTTTTGTTGTGCCACCTCTCAATTAAGGCTATCATCATGGTGAGGTGGGTACAGACCTTAGGAAAGAAAGTGAGGAAACCTAACCCCAGCCTTCCTAGCCGCTCCACCTCTAGGTCATCAAACTCTCTTGCCGTTGCCAAAATGTCGGAATGGTGCTCTCATGACATTAATGGTGGGGGGTCCTCCCACACACATCGCACACACAACATCAATTTGCGAAAAAAGTTGATCAAAATTTGAGACTTTGCGTCGAAAACATCAAATGCATCATTGATTTTTGGGTGCATCGCTATATTAATTTTAGGGGTGTATCGTCAATTTGGCAACGCACGTCACTATGCTCAATAGAAAAGCAACATTACTATTCATCGCTATAGCTAAAAATCTAGGTGTGTCACCATTTGTAAGGTGTGTCACCCACCAATTTTGAGCGATGGTGAACTAAAAAATCCTATGCATCGCTCTATTAACCTAGTGACCCCCAAATAAAATGCATCACCTAATTAAAAAATTGGGGTGCATTGCTAAACTAGAGGTGCATTGCTATAATATTAGTAGCATCGCTTCCAACACATCAATAGCATCGCCATACAATGATGCACTTAGAGACCTCACTTTGACCCCCTATTAATTACACCTAAAGGCAAAAATCAAGACAAGTTTCAAATCACATACCCAGGGTCCTGCGTCTACTTGCCATTGGTACTCTCGAACCCGCTCCAAAAGGTGAAGAGGAAGCACACGACGAGCCATTTAACCAAGGTATCAGACCTCCAAAGGCAAAGATCTCTAAAGGTGTGAATGCACAAATGAATTGAAAGTGACATTTCATCACCTATTGAAGCCTAAAAATTAGGGTTTTTTGCCCTAATTTGAGCCAAAAGGTAGGGTTTTTACCTGTTTTACCAATTTCCACCTTGTGCAATTTATTTTGAGCTTTTTTTGCATTTTGAGGCCATTTTTGGCATCCCGAGGCCTATTTTAGCACCCGTACCTATATTTAACCTTTGTTGATAAATCAACCCAAACTTCAAAATTTTTTCCTAATTTCTTGATGGGGTAGGGAACCAACTTATTCGTTCCATTGGGGCAGCAGTGGGGCATCCAAAAATTAGATTTTTTTTTTGATCTGAGCAACATTTTTTAATCCAAAAAGCATAGTCTTTAAACCAACGTAATAGGTACCTCACTTCAAAGAGGGGCAAAATGTAGACACTTAAAAATGTCTTGAATGATATGATGCACTCGAATCAGATATACTAACATCGTTTTGTCTTGAAATCCATCCTCTTTTCACTTAATTGATTAAATTTGCCTAGCTATTTAATTAATTGCATCATTTTCATCTATTAACCTAATTAACCTAATTAGGTGAATTCTTCCCCTTTCATGCTAACATTTTGTCCTATTAAATTGAATAAATCAAATTATTTAATTTACTCTCTAAAATCCTCTTATTTAATTAAATAACCCTAAGTTATTTAATTAAATATCATATCTACCCTTTTCATTAAATAAATAAATAATTTAATGAATATCCTAATTCCCCTAATTTGCATAATTGAAACTTTATTTAATTATCAAATTACTAATTGAATCTAATCCTCCCACTTGCAAGGGAATATTCCAAGGGAATATTACTCCTTTGCACATTTATCCAAAAAGGGAATATTCTCATGGAATATTCCTTTGCACAATTAAATTTGGTTTCAATTAACTAAATATCTAATTTCCCTCACCCATGAGAATATTCTCTTTTTTCACTTATTTGAAAAAAGGAAAATTCATTTTTTGTAACAAACTTTCTACATGACTTCTTGAGCAAGTTTTGAAAGTGTGTTTGCTTGGATGAATGTGAACCCTTGATTAAATATCATCTTACATCCTCAACCCTTGATGGGAATCCATGATCCATGCCTCCATCTTCCTTCCTTTTTTGACCATTGATTAACTTTTTCAATCTTAGCCCTTCATTTCTCATTTATCCTTCTATAAATAGGTCAAGATTTGGAGACAAATGGATCCACCTTTTTAGAGAAAACTTATGCTGTTGAAACTCATCCATCTATATTATAAGAGAAAAATTATGTTGTTAAAATCACTTTCACTTGCACTCATATTTAACACTTATCTAGCATATTTTTAGCTTAATTTACTTGCATCATTGGTTTAGATTCCATTAAAGGCTTGCATGGTAACATAGATGCATCCATTTAACATATTTCATAATTAGGGTTTTAATTTTTTTTAGCTTAAATTCCATTTAGATTAGCTTTGCGTACACCCATATCAACCATCTTAGCATAGATCATGTCAAAATAGCTTGCATCATGTTAGTTTAGTGTTAAATCATGTTTTCACACACATCTATCATTGGTTTCGTCGATTCTCTTCAATAGAATCGATCAAAACAAGCTCATTTATCCATGGGATTGGGAAAGGGTTGCCATTCCACATCAATGCGACACCACTCCACCAATAGGATAAGTTTCAATGGATTAGATTAGAGGTTTAGCAAGATTTCGTATTTTAATATGCTAGTTTCAATGGCTTATTATCTTTGTTTAAATTGAATGATCTTTATTGGGACTGATGTTTAGTGGTTTGAATATACTTCAAATCCTCATGGATCAAGTGTAGTCAGCCCATACTAAACTGTCGGTCATAATACGTATACACATACATATTAACTATCAGTCACAATATGTATACACATGCATATATATGTATATATGCATATATATATATACATATATATGCACATATATACATATATGCATATATGCACATACATGTATCTATATGTATATATATGTATTTATGTATATGTATGTATATATATGTATATATATGTATACATATATATTCGTTAGTACTGGTAAATAGTGATTAAATAAATGAACATATATATACATATATTAATATATATAATATAACACTGGACGTTATATTACATATATATATGTTAATAATATATATGATAATATATTTAAATGTTTATATATTATTTTATATTTGAATACACTTTGAAATGTTAAAAGTAACTCATAGTGCATAAGTAGCACGACCTTATATTAGTAAAGAGAGGGTATGAAATCTTGTGCTATAACAATCATTGTTGTGTCATACTAAGCATACGTTAAGAGTAAATCCAACGAATTATTTAAGATATTGTTAGTGTCTTGAAGTAAAGTGCAGGAGTAAAGGATATGTGTAAACATTTCACTTAATAAGGGTAAAGCAAAGCCGAGCTCAAAGTACATGAAACCATATGTGTAACCATGAGTATTTGTTGCGCTATATATAAAGCACATGATATACATTTATTGTAAAGCACAAAAACAAAGGGAATTACGCATCATTGAAGACAACGCATAAAGAATATACATTGTATTAAGTATTTAAATGCTGAGTAATGTAAACATAAGCACCATTGGAATAAAGTGCATGGAATCAAATGCAAACCAATGTGAGAGATAAATTTTCCAATACTAAGTCAAAATATAAAGGAAAAGTGAATAATCAACGTACAAGAAACTTTGACCTGGTCTTTTCCAAATAGCAACCCAAAAGAATAGGGAACGTGATGTTTTGTGTGGTGCCAGATTATGAATAGTGTGAACTAGATAGAAGTCTAATTTGTGATACAGATTCCAACATATGAAGCAAATTGGAATGTGAGAAGTAGTCAAATGAGAAGCTTGCCAAAATGAGTGAGACATGTGAAAACATTAACCTTGCATTTCTAAATGTTATTCTTGTTGTCCATAAGAATGAGCGACATGGTGAAATCTAGTTGTACATGTGTTTACTGTGCAATGTTTTTAGCTGCCACCTTTTCTTCTTCTTGCTGAGTTGAACCTTTGGATTAAGAAGTTTCATTTTTGATATCTTGTTTCTAGCCTACAGTTGCTCACATTTGTGTATAAATAGAGGTGCTTTCTCCCTCAAATGGGATGCATTATGCACTCTTGCTGCTAATTATATGAGTTGTTGTTATTCTACTTTTTTGAGTTTTGAGAGTTTGTGAGAGGGTTTTGTGAGAGAAATTTTGGAGAGAGAGTAAGAGAGATAGTTGGGAGTTGCAAGTTGATTTTGGAGAAGGCTAAGCTAGGAACCCAGTTTGAGCCTTTGGAGCTTTACACATACAGGCATGCAGATTTCTACTCCATTATGCATTTTATGTATTGAAAAGATTGTATGACTTGTTTGTCTTGTTTGGAAAACAAGTTAGTTGTTTCATGATGAATAGGTTATTATCTTCTTTGGGTAAGTGTGAAAGATTCTTGATGAATCTAGTATAGGAAATTATGTTATACTCCATATTATGGAATGAGTGTTTATAATTATTATTATATACTATAGTTAGATAAGATTATATGGTAGATACTTAATTTATTAAGTTGGGTTATAGAGTTACTTTGAATTAATTAGTGGAAATTTCATCATTACAATATAATGCAAACCTTGATTGATAATATTTACTTGATTTATTACTCATGTCTCCTTGAGAGAGGAAGAGAGTCTCATCCCTAGGGTTAGGGTATAAAATTGAAGGTCATATCAATATTCAACAATAGGGTTGAGAGTTGTATATACTGGTTATGCTATTTTCTTATTTTGAATTAGAGTCTTTCCTATTCACAACATTCTAAAAGAGGACTCACGTATCGGTAACCTAAAATGTATTGTAAGAGGACCATGGGTGTAGATGCACCAAATCCTCGCAAGTTGATAATGTCCTTCAAATTATATTCAAATGTAGTGAACATTGTAAGCATGTGAATAATTGAGGTATTTTGAAATAATTTTTATGATTGGTTCATGTTCAATTGAACATTACTTTACTTTTGATTGAAGTGAATCTATTGTTGAGACTATACTTATGAGAGGAGTCATTTATTGAAAATATTATCCTTTTGATTGAGGTCCTTTATTGTTGAGATATACTCTTGAATGGAGGCTTTTATTGATGGGATTGTACTTTTGGGAATAGAATAATTTAATGTTATGTCATTAGGAAATAATCATATGGTTAATCCATGGGAAAGGGTGCAACCTAGTTAGTCAGGATGTTATGAAATCACTTACTTCTTAACATGAGCTATTAATATCTTGGGGTTAGGGTTAATCCATGGTATAAGGGGGTAGCCTATGCATAGGATATGAATGGTCAACACAATTCGAGCTAGGAAGGTGGGTGAAGTATATGAAATCCACTCTAAATTCTGGGTGATGAATACTTTGGCCAAAGTAGTGCAAGTTGCTACTGTTTACATTGTCGGTTCACTATGATTTGAGTTTACATACTAGGTAGTGAGTGTCATATGTGTAGGTTGTAGCCACTGTGTGATAGATCTAGATATTTAGGACACAACACCAAGCTTAGGGAAGGCCATAGGGAAGGACATTATTATTATGAGGTTACCAAACCAATCTCTTCATCGAAGGGTAAGGCCATCTTACCAAGTTTGGTAGATGTGCGAGGGACCGCAGTTAGTCAAAAGTTGGCAGAAAAGTGCTTGAGTGATGCTTCTCCTTATTAGTAGGTGACCAAGATTTGATGGAGGACACCTAGACCATTCATATATCTATTGCTAGTAAGCTCAATGGATCCTTGTATGTATTTTTGTATCCATTACTATGGAAAAATTATAAAAGAGAAATGTTATCATAAAATTATGTACTATGAAATCAATACATTGGAAAGTTGTAATACTTTGATATAATGCAATGTGAAAGTTTAGAAAGATGTTTATTTCAAATGTGCATGCTATCTTTATATTTGAAAATAAATTTTTTATTGCTCATAAAGGTTAGATGCTTAAACTATTTACTTGAGGTTAAAACATAAGAAAGTTACTGCTCATAGAATAATGGACATGTTATATAACTTATGGTTCCAATTCACAAGTACAGTTTGAAGTCTAAAAATGTATTGTGGGGGTTGGGAATAAAGAAGGAACTAGAACTAGAACCTGAGGTCCCAAGTTCCAATTGGAGGTCAAAGTTTGAAAGGGATAATGGGCTACATATATTGGGGAGTGGAATCTAGGAGGAAATGAGGATCTAGAGCATAAAGTTCCATGTTCCTATCAAGATAGAGGGTATAATATGGAAGTGACATAGACAAAATTTTATGAAGGGAAGGTGAAACATAAGAGGAAATACAAGATTGGAACCTAATATTTCAAAGGCCACAGTTGGCCTCGATGTCTATGAATAAATAAAAGGTAAGGCCAAGTGTGGAATGGAAGGTAGAGAGAAATATGGAAACATGAATTTGAAGCTTGGGTCTAAACTTCCCATCAAGAATTGAGGCCTAAAAATAAATTAAGAAGGACTTGGAGGGGTAGGGAGAATGTTGGGAAGTGAACCTAGAGGAAATAGGGACAAGTTCCAATGTCCTTGAGACCTATGAAAACCCAAAAATCCTTAAAGACACCCACCAAACTTAAAACATGTCAACACATAAATGGTTGTTTGCACCTCTTTCCCAGTTGGAAAATTCACACTAGAAAAAACCATAATATCCTTTGACAATTATAAAAGGGACCACCAAATATCAAAGTTGGGCAAACAAAATCATTGATCCTGGTGACTCCATAGTAGGGATAAGAACAAAAAAAATCTTGTCACTCTAATACCTTTCCCTATTGGGCCATGAGGCCACCCTCAACCCACTTTCCATAGGAAATGGTTATATGATACCCCAAATATATTAGGAAGGGAAGTAGTGACATATCACCCTAATGCCGAACAAAAATACTTGAAAATATTTCATTGTCAAACCTCTTCTATCAAAGATCCCTCATTGGAGATCCCTATAAACATTGCACTTAGGATAGGAGTAAGGAAGAATTTGAAAGTCTAAAGAATCAAACACTTAGCATAAATTTGAGAATGAATGATAAAGGTTGGGGAAGTGGGGAAATAAGGGAACATGCACCAAAGAAAGGAAGAACCCAAAACCCTAACAAAAAGATAGGAAAATTTTATAACGGTTCAAGGTGACATTTCAAGTTCAATAGGAGGGCATGCAAGTATAGATACTCTTGAAACCCAAAAACTATGACAACACCTAAAATATCAAGGGAAACAATGAATAATGTCTATATTTAGGATTTTTTATGATCCATTGCATCATTTGAAATTTAGGGGACCCATTTAAGATTTCTTAGATCAATTATGAACAAAAATCTAGATAAGGTCAAATGTGCAACCTTTGGAGGAGAACAAAGAAAAAATAAGACACATAAAAATTGGGGTGCCAACAATAAATATGAATGATTTTTGTGGTATATTTTTCTCCCAAAAGGGTTTCCCATGTAAATCTTGAGTCTTTTGTGTAATATCGTGGATGTATACTATTTCATATATTTTGTATATGTTAGATAGATTTTGCAAGTGTTACTGACTAGTTTCTAAATACATAACATTTGTAGTGTCAAAAATTGCATACCCTTGTAATTTCACCTACACTTTTGTATCCACTTTAGTGTCCACTCCCTTACTATTTGTGTAGGCTCATCTTATCCCTTGCATCAACCTTTTTCCCCTCAAGATTCTCAAGACCCTTTTTCAACAGTTATCTTCTTGTGCCAGTTTTGTGCTAAACCTTGCATTTTCCTTGTTCCCACCATATTTGAGCATGATTTGTCTAGACACTAGCATGCCACGTGGATGTTCACATGCTACGCTAGTGTCCCACAAAATATTAATGTTCAAATAATAATTATGAAACATCTTGTCACTTGTCACCTACCTTGGTCAGTGGAAATGGCTTGGGATACTTTGTAATGGCTCAAGAATCTTCTTTTCCCTCCTCTCTCTTTTAAATCCACCCTTTCACTTCATTTGGGCTCTCTTACTCCTTCTTGGTCTTTCTCTCTTGTCTCTCTTGTCTCTCTTGCTCTATTGTTTTCACAACTCTCTATAGCTTGCTACAATGGTTTCAAAGCTCTCACTACATTTCTCTACAAATCTCTTGTCTCTCACAACTATTTATTTATTCCTCTCTCTCTTTCACTTACTCAAGCCTTGCAGGTAATATCTATTATTTTCTCATGTCTTTGAGCATCTTGGGATTTATCACATCCCTTGTCTAATCATTTTTTATCTTGTTTATTTATCTTTCTATCTATCTATCTATTTGGCTGTCTGTGGAGGTGGAAACACCGAAACGAGAGTTTGATTGAGGCAACGGATAAATAGCCCAAATATTTTCTCTCGATCTTATGTGTGTAGGTGTTGGAGGCATTTCTTTGTTGGAGGATTCATTACTTGGGTTGTTGTGAGGACTTTCTTTCTCCTTAGTTTTATCATCTACATTTTATTTAATCTATATTTCATTTCATTTACTTTATTTTAGTTATATTTTTTTGTTATCTTCTCGTATTTCAAGAGTTCTTAGCAATCAAAATAGTAGTCATTTTTTCTATTTTTTGTGACATTCTCGATTTTCAATCTATATGAGATGCCATTGCGCCATTAGGACGTGCACACGACACTGTAGTCCTTGGGTTGTGCTATTGTCCTTGGTCGAGAGATTATCAGTCTATCTAGAAGACCTCTAGATGACCTATTCTTTCTATTTCTATAACTCTTTGTAATGTGGGGAAATGGATCCCCTAAGGTTTAATATATAAAACTAAGCTTAATTCCTTCCTTTTCCTAACACTACATTAGAAGGGGAGATCAACAAGATGAATAGATTGACTATCAACCACAAAGGTGAGCCAATCAAAACTAGATCTCCCTTTCTTAGAGGTTTGGAAATGGATTGGAAATGATTTGAAATGATTAACCTAATTGAACTATAAGGATTAATAATGTAAATGCAATATTCAAAAAATGCACAGATGAAAACAATGAACTATAAGTAGATTTGAGAAGTACTAGAGATTGTGCACCTATCATAAGAAAACTGGATTTGGCATGTAGAGGACATAGACGCTTAGGGGAATATGGGTCCTTGATGGGGGTCCTATGATGTTGGATCTGATCTTTTGATTCACAATTGTAGAGTTGTCAGAATGTCGTCAGTTAATTCTGTAATCAAGTTTCCATAGCTTGACAACTTTTAGGGCTTTGAATACAACAATTGATAATTTTTCTTTCAATCGTATTCAAATATAGTATTTGCACATTCACAAAGAGAAGAGATGTTGGGCCATTTAGGGGCTTGCCTCAGTCAAACCTTGTGTAAGTGTTTCCACTTCCATAATGGTAATGTTAATGATAGGAATGATGAAACCACAAAATGCTACAACTCACCACCCTTCAATGGATTCCTTGAAGGATTGAAGTCATGAAAATCACCTCAAGGATTTGGATATTGCTTGTTTGAATGACTGAATTCTTTGGAGACCTACAATAATGGTTAGACTTCAAAAAACATGAACATGAACACACATAAACTTTAACATGATGTTGGATCTTGAATTATTGCAATAAAAATATGATAATATTGCTCTTGTTCATAAGTTTACCAATATTTTTCTTGTTAGTGCTTGTTAGATTCCAAATGATGAAAATACTAGGTATTTATATGTAATTGTGTTAATTTCCTCAAGATTAGATTCCAAAAGATGACACTTGAAATTTGAATTCTGAATGTTAAAATGCCACCAACAACATATTAAAAATTGGTACCTAATAAGATAGGGGGACCCATATGCCCATGGGCATATGGGTCCTGACCCTATCTACTAGGAAATTTAGCGTCAAGATCAAAACATTAATTGTTTGCATTTATTCAATGCTTGAAATCCCTTAGAAAGTAGTAAAAATAGGCTTTAGAATGCATAATTTAAGGAAATTAGGGACTTAATTAGGTCCAATAATTTAAGGGGAGAAAACATATTGTGAAATTGTTAAGGGTGAAAATTTCTAATACTACATTTATCCCACACTTTAGTGAGAGTATGAACTTAGACTCAGACTCACACTAAAGTAGAGAAATACATGTCAAGAGGGGTTCAAATGCACAAATGTTGAAGAGATAAGATGACTAAGGATCTAGGGAGATGATCAAGCTCCTAGGATCTAAGATCCCATGGTAAACCAATACAAGCACAAAAGGAACACACACATGCATGATATGCAACAAGACAACATACACTAATATACATGTCGAAAAATATGTAGCATACACAATAAACACATGACATAACATAACATATGGATGATGATAAAATGGAAAAAAAACACGATGTATATACAATACAAACACAAAACACAAGGTTAGTACTAAAATATTCGAGTCAGTAAGGCAAAGAAACCTCGATCCTAAATTTTCTCAAATACTAAATATCATCCATCAAATAAATGTTAGCTATCATGAGGATTGAAGTCATACACATCACTCATGGAACACATGGATCCATTGGAAAGAAAGATGTATTATTATAGTTGGCCATGTTAAAAGGGGTGCTCAAATTCATGACCCGAAAAACTCCATTATGCTGAATTAATGAGCTATCTTACAAAAACTCACCTTAGATGGTGCATAAAACTCACCTCAGGGGGTGCAACAAAACTCACCTTAGGGGGTGCATCAAAACTCACATCGGGGGTGCATAAAACTCACCTTAGGGGGTGCATAAAACTAACCTTTGGGGGTGAATAAATGACAATATGAAAAAGTTAAAACTCAAGGGGTGTTGTATTGCAACAAACACTAGAGATGATACAAATTACAAAGGGGCTTCAAGATTAATTCATGAGAGGTCACACCTTAAGGAATATCACATATGACACCACCACTAAGAGAGGAAAAGTCAAGGAATAAAAGATCACACCTTAGGGAACACTAGCCATGGAATTGCCACAAAGGAGGACATAATATGCCAAGATAAATCTCACTCTTAGAGTACATCAAGCCCAATATCACCACCAAAGAGACACTCACATAGATCAAGAAAGCCACACTTTGATTATAAAGGTCACACTTTTTAGGAGATGTATGCTATCATCACTAAGAAGGGACCATTTCTATGCAAACAATGAGCAGGGGACTATATGCCCCCTTAAAATGTTAGTGTACCTGCTACACTAAATTTTTAAGGAGATAAAGAGGGATCCCTTGCTAGAGGGAGTGCACCTAGGACAAGTCTATCTAACCCTTTTCCCCCAAGTGTATGGACAAAGGTGAGCCAAATGGATTATGATATGCTGCTCCTTGCAAGAGGAAATATGATTGCATAAAGCCTAGTTTATACCCTAATGTATGGTAGTGAGCATGTTGTGACACTACTACCACATGGAAAGGAGCAGAGAACAGTGAGTGTTAAAAAATTATGCATTCAATTTGATCCCCACAAGGATTAAATTCTCTCAATTTCTTCTTTAAATCTTGGCATTCATCAATAAGATCTCCAGGTGTTCTATGATACACATAATATGACATGTTTATAATATTTCCTCTTATCTTCTCATTCATGGATATGAGGTAATGTAATTTTTCCTAGTTTGAGAAGTGTGTCTAAGGCTCTTTTAGTATTAGTTATAAGATGCAAGAAAGGTAATTTATTAAGTTTATACTTCTTGGTTGGTGGGGCAATGACTTGTTATAAAGGTGGAGGATCTTGGTAACCTATCACTTTAGTATTTTTAGATGGTGTCTGTTCCAAGAGAGAGTGAACTTCATGTTCATTCTTAATGTCACATCCTTGTTCCCTCAAAATCCAAAAGCCTTATCCATAAGTCTGTTCCAAAATGATAGGTGCATTTCTAACTTTATACTCATATGATGGAGGATTGTTTGATGTGCTTTCCTCATGATTGTTATTGATAGGTGCTTCCATGTGCATTGGTTAAGGTATGATTTGTGGCTTACTTTTAGGGTGTAAAAGAGTGGAAATTTCAAGTGGTGGTATGGTAGGACGTTGTTGGTATGGGGTAGTAGGCATTACATTGAAGGATAAAAGGTTACATTATTACATTGAAGGATAAAAGGTTACATTATTCTCAAGGTTATATAAGGAATTTTGTATGAATTCATGTATGCTCTCTTCATATTGACCTAGGACCTCAAAAAGACTTGAAATAGGAGATTAAATATCATAATTATCATTATCAGAATTAGGGTCATCACCAAAAAATAACTTGAAACATCAACCAAATATTTCAAGGACATCTAAATTTTACCAAAGCACATATATCCATTTTGCAATGAGGTTCAAACTTTTAATCCACAAAATGAAGAAAAATCAAACAACTCCGGATAGAGGCTCTTGGGAGTATTCTGTCATAAAAAATTGACCTATACCCAAATAACATGATAGAGTTTCCCAAGAGCACCTGAGTCTTCCATAGGGGTTCTAAAAATTCAAATTTTGGCTGGGTTTTACATTGTTTAAGGATTCTAATTCTACTTGTAAGCAATTGTAATAGTAAGTAATTTCCCATAATTTGCTTAATTTATGCCAATTTGATGTCGAATGCAAGTATGTTACTATTATTTCAAATGTTTCCGAGTAATTTTTTTAAAATTCTATTATTCTATATGTGTAACGCCCAGCCACGCAACCCTAGAGGAAGTTTCAATTCACTATAAGAACGTACTAATATTTTTTTAATTAAAGTGAATTAAACATACATGTTCATCTATAATTGACAACATCCCCTAGGGTTACGTAACCGAGATTACTTAATTCCCCATTATCAAACAACATTAAGATTCATTGCATTTAATTACTCAGGTATAAACATTCATTCAACATAAATAAATAACCAGATAAAAAGATAGCATCCATAGCATAAGTCCATTAAATGAATAACTGATTTCAATTCTCATTCCCAAGATGAGTCATAAATACATAAGTGTTTCAATTACATAAATCCACCTCATAAATACAAGAGGGGTAAAATAAATTTAATACATTTTGAAATACAAAGTACAAGAAATAATAACAAGATCCTCGAGCTTCCCATCTGGATGTCTCGCCACCAAGTACTGAAGATCAAGGGGGACCCAACGGTTTTGGTGCATGTTCCTCCCAACCAAATGGTACCCGAAGGCCCACCCCCCATGCTAGGAGATAGTAACAACGCAACATGGACAAGAAACTACTACCTCTAACCAAAGGTAGACTCATACTGACACATACTGACTCAAGCAAACACATGTACAAAAAGAGTCTGACACTAACATGGTCACATTACTTCCAGACATAAAATTGATCGCGTATGATAAGAATCCATACACACAACATACAACACTATGTTATCCTAGACAAAGTGTCATCGCAAGGTTTGTCATGAGATCTCCTTTGGGCATTCTTCATAGGCTCTGGTGATCCTGGGGGCCTCAACCGAATCCCGACCCTCATACTAACTCATGCGGGATCAACTACCTTCGTATGGACAAGATAGCTGACCTTGCCATTCCAGGTCTTCTCACTCACCCCAAGTCTATACAAGCCCTTGTGCCTATGAGTGAGGTTAATTTATCTTGATTAATGTGAAATGCATCCTAGTCATCGAAGTACATTACTTTAATTTTCACTTGTTAAAATCACTTTTGAAGGTTACCCGGTTTACCTCTTTGGGCTCCGAACCCTAACAAAAGCCACTCTTCTAATGGATAACACACTACACAATCTAGACTCCATGGGTAACTCAAGTGTTACTGATCTGAACAACTTAATATCTCCTATCCTAGGAGGCAACAATATAGAAATCCATCCCAACACTAGGAGGAAGCAAACACTTATGACACTACCAAAGGAAAAACGAACATTAACTTAACAAGGGAATGACCCACATTCTCTGGAAGACTTAACAATTTCTAACACAATTTCCCATTCCCAAAGCAAACAACATAAGGAAATTTAATATTAAAATGCATTGGCAATAAATTCCACTATATTTGGATATCTTAAATCCATTTCCTTATCTAAAGCTTTTCGCAGAAATTAAAACAATATAATTCTAAATTTATTATTAACACAAATAAATTTCTCCATTAAATAAATATATTTTCTCTAACTTATTTAATCATGCACAATAATCATATGAGTTTAATTTGTTGCCAAAGAACCTTGCATGCAATATTATGCCTAAAACAAAATCATCAAAAAGATATAAACTTAAACACACATATGCAACATGCATTCTATAGTCAAATACAATTATTATATTTATGCACAAACTATATTTAAAGCATATGCTTATGTAAACATTATTTATAAAACCCCTGATTTCATTTCCAAAAAAATTACCAGTGAGAAGGTTAATTAATTTTGGTTATAATTCTTCCCTAAAGATCCGTTTTCCAAAATACAAATATATATATATATATATACATAACAAATATTATATATTAATATATAATATTAAATTATATATATTTAAATTTATTTTAACCAAACTATATAAAAAATTAAAATGATCTAAAATCATTTACGAGGGAAAATAATTTTAAAAAATGAATTAAATTAAAAATTTAAACCCCCGAAATCAAAAAGGTTGAAGGTCAACAGTGAGTGGCCGGTACACTGGGCACGGATAGTACCGCTGGCCCCTGTCGGCATCCGCTAGTTTGGTGGTATGCACAGGGTGCTGGACTGTACATTGTACAGTCGGCCACCCCTCTTAATGGGCGCTGGTTTGTACAATGTACAACCTGGACCCTAGCGCATGAACAACGCTTACCCAACAGGGTACGGTGGGTGGTGGGAGTTGACCTCCCCACCAACCATAGTCTAATTTTTTTTATTTTTAAAACAAACAAAATTTCCATAGCATAAAACGAAATCTGATGGTAAATAAAAATAAAAGTGATTCAAAAAGTTTTCATCGTTTTGTTTTTGAAATTCGATTCACAGGCACGCCATACGGAAGACGATCTTAATAACAGGAATGATATGAATTTAATCTTTGACAATTAAATAACTATATATAAATATATTATGTGTATTTATATTCAAGAACATAATACATATAATCTATAACTATATATATATATATTTAATCACATAACAAATTTATTGATAAAACTGAGAAAAATAAATAAAATAACCAGTAATAGGAAATTAATGAAATTTTTCTAGGATATCGTTCTAAATTGAAAAGGTGTAAATTTAATTTCCTTTAAACTATTCCTTCAAATTTTCAAATAATTAAATATAGGAAAAGATATAAATAGATCTTGATCTTTTAGAAAAAAAAAAAAGATTTTCTACAGAGGGTTTGTGTTTTGAAGAACAGATCTGGATGTTTTTTCAAATGGGTAAAATCTTCATACAATAACCTAAATGTTGAAGCACAACCTAAGGTTTAAACAAACAACGAATTTGCAACCTCTATCATTTTAAAATAAATAGACGAAGAACAATCAATCACAGAATGAAAGGAAAACCTGGTATTTGAAGCCACAGGAAACAAAGAGGATTCTTGATGCAGAGCCTCCCCTAAAGATCTCATAACTCCTCTTCAACAGTGCAACGAATCCCAACAAGCAACGATCCAAGAGCTCAACCCTCTTCAACAAAATTTCTTTTCTTTCAAATCAATTCTACAAAAAAAAAATGCTTCAAACCCTTCCCTGTGCAAACTTTCCCCAAAAATGCTTCATTCTTGTGAAAAAGAAAGAAAAACCTCCCCAAAACTTCTCTACCCTAAAATTTAAAACATCCTTTCCTCATAACTCCAAAAATACCTAATGCAACCCTAATTCACATTGTATGCAAAATTAAATTTAGATATTAATTTCATTTCCCATTTTAGAAAACCCAAATTGACTTTAAAATACAATTTCAATTTCCTTTCAATTTCTTTTGATTTAATTTAATTTAATTCAATCCAATAGACTTACTTAATTAATTTCAATTATTTAATAACTAAATCCAACCCTTTTGAGATTAAATTTAATTAAATTAATTTCTATTAATAACTTTAAATATAACATCTAAGCATAACTTTAATTTAATATAAAATAATCATCACTTTCAACCAATGCAATTATTCTAAAAATTCATTTAATAAGTAAGCACCTTTCAAAAATTAAATAACATTAAATAAGGTAAAACATGACTCAATAATCAGGACTGACGACACACTAAGGCTAGGGTGTAGACCTGACACATGTTATCTAGCTATTATCTCCTGTTCAACTTAACCATTGGATCGACACACTCAAACCTATGAAACCAGGTGGAGTCGATGTCATGTACCTGCAACCTGAAACCAAGCAAACAACATAATATATCCAACATATAATACACACTGTGAAGAAGAAATCACGGATTCGCAGGGCGCTCGCAAGCGAGTGATGCGAACCTGTCCTCTTCACCAATACACTCATCAAAGACTGGCATTAACGTCATAATCAATACTCACATATATAATCTCATGATAACTCTACTAACATCATTAATCCATTAAAGCACGTGAAACAAAATCAAATAATCACATCACACAATAATAGTTGTCGCTCAATAGTAGCGATCAAAACATCATAACAAAATGTGTCTAGTATCAAAGTAGCTGCAACCCAAGCAAAGCATAAAGCAACATGAACAAGAAGCAAAATGGAGGGGTATTACATTCTCCCCCCCAAAGACCAAGCTTACTCCTGGAAGCGTGCAAACAAGTAGGGATATAACTCCCTCATCCTAACTACATCCTCCCAAGTGGATGAAGCATCATCCCTGGGATCCCACTAAACTCGAACTTGATCAATATCTCACCCTCGAAGAGCGAGCGTTTTGCGCTCCGTTACGGCCACGGGCTCCAAGGCCAGTTGCCTGTCCTCTACCTGTAAAGAATTCCAATCAAGGACGTGAGTAACATCCGGATGATATGGCCAAAGAACTAAAACATGGAAAACGTCATGAATACGTGCTAGACTGGGTGGCAAAGCAAGTCGGTAAGCAACTGGACCAATCTTTTCGAGTATCTCGAAAGGTCCGACAAAGCAAGGCGTCAACTTAGAACCCTTTCCATAATGGATTGGACTCTTTCACAGACGCACCCGCAAGAATACTTTGTCGCCTATAGAAAATCGACGATCCACTCTATGCGCATCCTCATACTTCTTTTGCCTATCTTGTGCTGCTACTAGGTGCTCTCTAATCTGATCCACCTACTACTCCATGTCCTGCAACATCTTTGGACCCAATAACACTCTGTCCTCTAATCGATCCCAACTCAGAGGTGTACGACAAGGACACCCATACAAGGCCTAAAAAGGTGCCATGCCAATGGAACTCTGGTAATTATTGTTATAAGAAAACTCCACTAGATAAAGATAATCCTCCCATCGTGTCTGCTGGTCCATAACATACATACGTAACATGTCTTTGAGGATTTGATTAACCCTCTCAGTCCGTCCATCTGTCTTTGGGTGATACGCTAAACTGAAGTTCAACTGTGTCCCCATCGCATGCTGCAATGATGTCCAAAGAGCTGAAGTAAACACTGGATCCTTGTCAGAAATAATCCGACGTGGAATACCGTGCAACCTCACAATATCCTCCATGAACACTCTAGCAACTGATGACACATTATAGGAAGAGCGCATAAGCGAGAAGTGTGCTACCTTCGTCAACCTATCGACCGTCACCATAATAGCATCATGTCGTCGCGAGGAGTTGGGTAAACCAACAATGAAGTCCAACGAGATAATATCCCATTTCCACTCAGGTACAAGGTGTGGCTGTAGAAGACCTGCTAGATGTTGGTGTTCAGCCTTCACCCGCTGACACTCCAAACATCTAGCTATAAAATTTGCAATATCCCGTTTCATCCCTAGCCAGAAATACAGTTGGCGTAGATCTGCGTACATCTTCTTCACCCCAGGATGGGCTGAATACGGTGCACGATGTGCATCTGTCAAAACCAAAGTGCGAAGGTCACTTGCTGAAGGAACGTAAATACGCTTAGAATGCCTAAGTAACCCATCTGACTCAAGTGAATAACCTATGAACCTGCCCTCAAGAGATCTGCTTGCCTCAATCTCTGCTCTCACATCCTGATACCAACTGTCCATTGGAAGAGTAGCAAGAATTTGACTCCATAAATCTACCATAAGAGTCATCTCGGATATCTCATGCCTACGTCTATTGAGTGCGTCAGCTACGATGTTCTCTTTCCCTTGAATGTACTTCACCTCAAAGTCATACTCACAGAGAAACTCCATCCAATGCCTCTATCTAGCATTAAGGTTCGACTGAGTGAAAATGTACTGAAGGCTCCTGTGATCACTATGAAGCTCAAATCTATGCCCGAGTAAAAAGTGTCTCCATTTGGTCAATGCATGGACTACTACCGCTAACTCAAGATCATGTGTGGGATAATTCAGTTCATGATATTTAAGCTTTCGTGACTCATAAGCTATCACTCGCCCCTCCTACATCAGGACTGATCCTAAGCCCTCTAAGGATGTGTCTGTACAAACTACAAAATCTCCTGTAGGATCAGGTATCGCTAAAATTGGTGCACTGGTCAACTTATCCTTAAGAACCTGAAAAGCCGACTCACACTGCTCTGACCATCCAAACCTCTTCCCTTTCCTCTGAAGAGAAGTGATAGGATGACCTACTTTGGAAAAGTTCTGAACAAACCTCCTGTAGTATCCTGCAAGCCCCATAAAACTATGGATCTCTGCTGCATTCGTGGGTGCAGGCCAATCAAGAATAGCTTGGATATTTGAAGGATCCACAGACACTCCCTCTCCTGAGATCACATGACCAAGATACATGATCTCAGACTTGAAGAATTCGCATTTCGACAAGTTGGCATAAAGTTAGTTTTCTTGCAAACATTGCAGAACTTGTCACAAATGCTCCTCATGTTCCTCTATTGTCCTGGAATATATCAATATATCATCAAGAAACACAAGAATGAACCTATCCAAGTACGTGCGGAATACTCCATTCATCAAACTCATGAATATAGATGGCACATTCGTCAACCCGAATGGTACCACAGTAAACTCTTAGTGACCATACCGCATTCAAAACGCCATCTTATGGATATCTACATCAAAAATATGGAGTTGATGTATCACCTTTGACTTGGTCAAACAAGTCATCAATTCTGGGAAGTGGATAATGATTCCTGATCGTTACTTTGTTCAACTGTCGGTAATCAATGCACAACCGAAGTGAACCATCCTTCTTCTTCATGAAGATGACAGGTGCTCCCCAAGGAGAAACACTAGGATGAATGAATCCCTTCTCTAACAACTCCTCCAACTGCAAGCGAAGCTCCTTTAGCTCCTGAGTAGTCATACGATAAGGAGCTCGTGAAATAGGCTCCGATCTAGGTACTAAGTCGATTTTAAAATCTATATCTCTCCTTGGTGGCATACCTAGAATGTCATCTGGAAAGAGATCTAAGAACTCCTAAAGCACGAGATGACTACCCAGAGATACCTTCTCCTCTACGTCTCCTATTCCCAAGTCGTCAACTAAAACAACAAACAACTGACATCCCTGCCGAACACATCTCCTCAACTGCATAGCTGAGATAATCCTCAAAGATATTGGTCTTTGTACTCCTATAATCTCAACCTCACCCCCAGATGCATTAATGCACCGAATCGACTTCCGTCAACAATTAATACCTGCTCGGTGAGCCTCTAGCCAATCCATACCTATGACAACATCATAGGATCCCAATGGTATAACTCGAAGATCTAAGGTAGTAATAAGTGGTCCATTCTCCAACCTATAGTCAGGTACTACAGAATGTGATACAACTTTCGCACCTGACGCTAACTCAATCTACCACCTATTGACTTGCCTTATGGCTCCTAGTCTGCAACGTGACACTATAGATGAAGAAATAAAGGAGTTAGATGCTCCTAAATCAAATAGAATAGTAACCGGGTTACCCAATAACATACCATGAGTCTCAACTACGGTACCCTAGTGCTCTGCCTGGCAATTATCAACCATTGCGAATACACGATGGCCTTTGCCAGCATCTCCCATTGTCGGCTCTGATGCCGCTGGTCTCTGCATAAATCCCGATGTGCCCTTATTGGGACACATCTTAGCAATATGGCCCTGCTGACCACAGGAGAAGCAACCTGTGCCTCTACCATAGCCTCTTCCTTCTGCTGGTGCACTAGACTACTGTACACTACCTCTAAAAGTGGGCTGGAAGCTCTGAGCAGGTTGCTCGGAATTGAAACGCTTCATCCACCTCTAGTTCCTGTTACCCTGTCCCTACTGAAAACCCTTCCGTTTCCCCTGGAATGACTATTGCCGAATGCCCTGTGCTGATACCTGCTGAGTCTTAGGAGGCATTGCTCCTTGTGACTGTCCACCTCGAACACTAGTCCTAGCTCCTGTACCACTACCAATAATAACACCTGTATGACCTCCTAGTGCCATAGTCAAGTTCTCCTCCACAAGCCGTGCCTTCTCCATAGCTACCTCCATAGACTTGGGTTCAAAGACCCACACACCTCCACTGATACGGGCATTTAAGCCCCTGATGAAATGCTGCATGAGCATCCCCTCGTCATCTCCTATCCCAACGAACTGTTTAAGTTCATAGAATCACCTCTCGTACTTGTCCACAGTCAAGGCCAACTGTCGTAGGGCATGGAACTCATCGCCTCTATGCTGACGCCAATGATCAGAGAGAAAGTGGGCTCTAAACCGCTCAAGGAAGATCTCCCAAGACACCGTACTCATGTCAATATGGAGCTTCTGCTCCTCGAGTTTCCACCAAGTGGCTGCAAAACCTCGGAGGTGAATAACAGCGCACCGCACTTTAGTGTTACTATCAAAGGGATGCATAGAAAAGCATCGATCAAGGCCTATCAGCCAAGCCTCAGCCTCTAAACCTGTACCTACTCCCTCAAATGGTGGTGGTTGTGATCGAATCAAATCTCTCATATGAGAAGATGCTAACCTCTCTGACTGTGCTGGAACTGCTCTCACCCCAGGATTAACCTCAGCATCTGCCTGTCTCGGACCTAGGAGTGCCAACGCGTCTTCCAAAGCCTTCTGTGTAGCTTCAACCCCTGGAGGATCCTACTATCCACCACCACCCCTGGGCTGTTCTGTGAGGCTTGATGTTCCTCCTAATCCGGTATATGTGGCACATGAGTTGGAGAGTCATGATGACTCTCCTCTCGATCGTCTACTCGGCTGCGACCTCGTCCTCTCCCTTGCCTGTGTCTAGGAGGCATACTCCTACACAGACACAAAAAGGATATTAGACAAGGTACACTTGGAAACCTACCCAACTAAGCTTAATGGGTACATCATAATCCCAGAGTGCCCAGTGTTTAAACCTAGGCTCTGATACCATGTGTAATGCCCCACCACGCAACCCTAGAGGAAGTTTCAACTCACTATAAAAGCGTACTAATTTTTTTTTTAATTAAAGTGAATTAAACATACATGTTCATCTATAATTGACAACATCCCTTAGGGTTACGTAACTGAGATTACTTAATTCCCCATTATCAAACAACATTAAGATTCATTGCATTTAATTACTCAAGTATAAATATTCATTCAACATAAATAAATAATTGGATAAAAAGATAACATCCATAGAATAAGTCCATTAAATGAATAACTGTTTTCAATTCTCATTCCCAAGATGAGTCATAAATACATAAGTGTTTCAATTACGCAAATCCACCTGATAAATACAAGAGGGGTAAAATCAATCTAATATATATTGAAATAAAAAGTACAAAAAATAATAACAAGATCCGCGAGCTGTCCATCTGGATGTCTCGCCACCAAGTACTAAAGATCAAGGGGGACCCAACGGTTTTGGTGCATGTTCCTCCCAACCAAGTGGTACCTGAAGGCCCACCCCCCATGCTAGGAGATAGTAACAACGCAACATGGACAAGAAACTACTACCTCTAACCAAAGGCAGACTCATACTGACACATACTGACTCAAGCAAACACATGTACAAAAAGAGTCTAACACTAACATGGTCACATTGTTTCCAGACATAAAATTGATCGTGTATGATAAGAATCCATACACACAACATACAACACTATGTTATCCTAGACAGAGTGTCATCGCAAGGTTTGTCATGATATCTCCTCTGAGCATTCTTCATAGGTTCCGGTGATCCTGGTGGCCTCAACCGAATCCTGACCCTCATACTCACTCATGCGGGATCAACTACCTTCATATGGACAAGATAGCTAACCTTGCCATTCCAGGTCTTCTCACTCACCCCAAGTCTAAACAAGCCCTTGTGCCTATGAGTGAGGTTAATTTATCTTGATTAATGTGAAATGCATCCTAGTCATCTAAGTAAATTACTTTAATTTTCACTTGTTAAAATCACTTCTGAAGGTTACCCGGTTTACCTCTTTGGGCTCCGGCCCTTAACAAAAGCCACTCTTCTAATGGATAACACACTACACAATCTAGACTCCATGGGTAACTCAAGTGTTACTGATCTGAACAACGTAATCTATCCTATCCTAGGAGGCAACAATATAGAAATCCATCCCAACACTAGGAGGAAGCAAACACTTATGACACTACCCAAGGAAAAACGAACATTAACTTAACAAGGGAATGACCCACAATCTCTGGAAGACTTAACAATTTCTAACACAATTTGCCGTTCCCAAAGCAAACAGCATAAGGAAATTTAATATTAAAATGCATTGGCGATAAATTCCACTATATTTGGATATCTTAAATCCATTTCCTTATCTAAAGCTTTTCGCAGAAATTAAAACAATATAATTCTAAATTTTCATTAACACAAATAAATTTCTCCATTAAATAAATATATTTTCTCTAACTTATTTAATCATGCACAATAATCACATCAGTTTAATTTGTTGCCAAAGAACCTTGCATGCAATATTATGCCTAAAACAAAATCATCAAAAAGATATAAACTTAAACACACATATGCAACATGCATTCTATAGTCAAATACAATTATTATATTTATGCACAAACTATATTTAAAGCATATGCTTATGTAAACATTATTTATAAAACCCCTGATTTCATTTCCAAAAAAATTACCAGTGAGAAGGTTAATTAATTTTGGTTATAATTCTTCCCTAAAGATCCGTTTTCCAAAATACAAATATATATATATATATATACATAACAAATATTATATATTAATATATAATATTAAATTATATATATTTAAATTTATTTTAACCAAACTATATAAAAAATTAAAATGATCTAAAATCATTTACGAGGGAAAATAATTTTAAAAAATGAATTAAATTAAAAATTTAAACCCCCGAAATCAAAAAGGTTGAAGGTCAACAGTGAGTGGCCGGTACACTGGGCACGGATAGTACCGCTGGCCCCTGTCGGCATCCGCTAGTTTGGTGGTATGCACAGGGTGCTGGACTGTACATTGTACAGTCGGCCACCCCTCTTAATGGGCGCTGGTTTGTACAATGTACAACCTGGACCCTAGCGCATGAACAACGCTTACCCAACAGGGTACGGTGGGTGGTGGGAGTTGACCTCCCCACCAACCATAGTCTAATTTTTTTTATTTTTAAAACAAACAAAATTTCCATAGCATAAAACGAAATCTGATGGTAAATAAAAATAAAAGTGATTCAAAAAGTTTTCATCGTTTTGTTTTTGAAATTCGATTCACAGGCACGCCATACGGAAGACGATCTTAATAACAGGAATGATATGAATTTAATCTTTGACAATTAAATAACTATATATAAATATATTATGTGTATTTATATTCAAGAACATAATACATATAATCTATAACTATATATATATATATTTAATCACATAACAAATTTATTGATAAAACTGAGAAAAATAAATAAAATAACCAGTAATAGGAAATTAATGAAATTTTTCTAGGATATCGTTCTAAATTGAAAAGGTGTAAATTTAATTTCCTTTAAACTATTCCTTCAAATTTTCAAATAATTAAATATAGGAAAAGATATAAATAGATCTTGATCTTTTAGAAAAAAAAAAAAGATTTTCTACAGAGGGTTTGTGTTTTGAAGAACAGATCTGGATGTTTTTTCAAATGGGTAAAATCTTCATACAATAACCTAAATGTTGAAGCACAACCTAAGGTTTAAACAAACAACGAATTTGCAACCTCTATCATTTTAAAATAAATAGACGAAGAACAATCAATCACAGAATGAAAGGAAAACCTGGTATTTGAAGCCACAGGAAACAAAGAGGATTCTTGATGCAGAGCCTCCCCTAAAGATCTCATAACTCCTCTTCAACAGTGCAACGAATCCCAACAAGCAACGATCCAAGAGCTCAACCCTCTTCAACAAAATTTCTTTTCTTTCAAATCAATTCTACAAAAAAAAAATGCTTCAAACCCTTCCCTGTGCAAACTTTCCCCAAAAATGCTTCATTCTTGTGAAAAAGAAAGAAAAACCTCCCCAAAACTTCTCTACCCTAAAATTTAAAACATCCTTTCCTCATAACTCCAAAAATACCTAATGCAACCCTAATTCACATTGTATACAAAATTAAATTTAGATATTAATTTCATTTCCCATTTTAGAAAACCCAAATTGACTTTAAAATACAATTTCAATTTCCTTTCAATTTCTTTTGATTTAATTTAATTTAATTCAATCCAATAGACTTACTTAATTAATTTCAATTATTTAATAACTAAATCCAACCCTTTTGAGATTAAATTTAATTAAATTAATATCTATTAATAACTTTAAATATAACATCTAAGCATAACTTTAATTTAATATAAAATAATCATCACTTTCAACCAATGCAATTATTCTAAAAATTCATTTAATAAGTAAGCACCTTTCAAAAATTAAATAACATCAAATAAGGTAAAACATGACTCAATAATCAGGACTGACGACACACTAAGGCTAGGGTGTAGACCTGCCACATGTTACCTAGCTACTATCTCCCATTCAACTTAACCGTTGGATCGACACGCTCAAACCTATGAAACCAGGTGGAGTCGATGTCATGTACTTGCAACCTGAAACCAAGTAAACAACATAATATATCCAACATATAATACACACCGTGAAGAAGAAATCACGGATTCGCAGGGTGCTCGCAAGCGATTGATGCAAAACCGTCCTCTTCACCAATACACTCATCAAAGATTGACATTAACGTCATAATCAATACTCACATATATAATCTCATGATAACTCTACTAACATCATTAATCCATTAAAGCATGTGAAACAAAATCAAATAATCACATCACACAATAATAGTTGTCGCTCAATAGTAGCGATCAAAACATCATAACAAAATGTGTCTAGTATCAAAGTAGCTGCAACCCAAGCAAAGCATAAAGCAACATGAACAAGAAGCAAAACGGAGGGTATTACAATATGTATACCTAGATACCTCCATCCATACGAGACATGCATCATCCCGTATAGGGTAGGCATCTACCCAAACGAGGTAGGAATCTACCCAAATGGGGTAGGTACCTATTAATTAAGAATAGTATTATGCTCTATATAGAGTCTTAGACCCATCGGCATAAGGACTACACTTATTGAAAGTGTATCGAGGTCGTCGTCCTTAAAGTGTATGAATAAATTACCATGAGACCCATCTCAAAATTTAGCTCTATGCCTCAGGATAACAAGTGAAACCATCTGGGTTTTGTTCTGAGTATACAAGATTACATTGTTTTAGAGTCTTATATCATTTTGTAAATCAAGATTTCCTTTTGAAAAGTCATTAACCAATTGAAAACACGTCCTAAGCCCCCTCACTTGAGCAACTAAGTATTGGGAATGTCCTTCATTTCTGAGACTGCTTACATACCTTGCTTCCAAATAGGATGAAGGTGTAATGTATGTAGTTCTGTTTACTACTCTAAATTTGTGTGAATTGATATGTGGGTATGCAACCCTTTCTATGGCTCCCTTTCCCTAGGTAATTCCTTTGCGACTGCTACACACAAAGGCAAGCAATATTTAAAAAGTAAGTAGTCACCATGACTAATACTTATTTTCTAAAATTGTTAATACATATTTAAATAATATTGTTAGCTTGAGATTAAATATTCATTCTATAACCATTAAAATACTAGTTTTAAAAATCTTGGAGGGTTTCCTAAGTTAAACTAGCAGATTGGATTCATTGATTTATCTTATTTAGATTATTGATCCAAGAGAGATTACCCATCTTTTGGATTTTAAGCCACAAATAACCCGTATTACTCCTCGACAATTTAAAGGGACAATGCCACATACACTGTTAATGTTGCTTTATTAGGCTATGCATGCAATATCTCAAGTATAATGACATTACCTATAAATGTGAGCTAGAGGCATCACTTATATTGAATGCTGCTAGTTTTTGGTTTGAATTCTTATTTAAGTTTTCTAACTAAAAGAAAACAAATTAAACACTTCCCTTCCACTTTTTGATCACCAAGATCCGCAATGAGGCAAGGTGAGAGCATACAATGTATGAGAGTTTCATATCTGACATTCTAATTGGTTAAATAAATAAAAGAATTTAAATACTTCCCTTCCACTTTCTGATCACCAAGATCCTTACTGAGGCGAGGTAAGAGCATACAATGTATGAGAGTTTCATGTCTAACATTCTAATTGTTCATATAAATAAAAGAATTTAAATACAAGTTTCCCTTCCATTTTTTGATCACCAAGATCCTCTTTGAGGTGAGGTGAGAGCATACGATGTACAGGATATGGATTAATACAAACAACATCCACTTATTCAATTGTTTAAAAAATAATAATAACATGAAAACACACTCTTCCACTTATTCGATGGTGAGTGATATTCCACTTATTCAATGGGGTTAGAAATCTAGAATAGCAACAAAATGATCATATGCTCTTCCACTTATTCAATGGTGAGTGACATTTCATTTATTTAGTGGGGTTAGAAATTTAAAATAATGACAAAAATAATCACACTCTTCCACTTTTTCAGTGGTGAGAGTTATTCTACTTTTGAATAAGGTGAGTAGCATAAAATAATTAAATCATTAATAATAATGAATAAGTAACATATGAGTTCCTTGCTTTAACAAAACACCAATCTACTTTATAGACAAAATTTAAACTATCATTAACCAGATAAAATGTAAAATATTTGATAATAATTTAACTATCCTTTGAAAACAAGTTTAAGATTTAATTCATTCCTGGATATACTTGTTTCATCACTTATATATAAGAAACTTAAGGTACATATTTGATTATTAATATTTAGAATTTCACAATAATGAATTATAGTATGCCATGCATCTAGATTTAGTAATATTCTAAATATTTTTGTAATGATTGTTAAATCTACTAATTAAGAATATGCTTATACTAATTAATAGACAAACAACGAACTATTAAAGATAAATATATCACAATTTCAATTACTAACTATATCACTAATTCTCTTTATAAAATAATTATCAAATTAGAAAAATAAGAATATACAACATAATTCTTTTAAAATATTTAAATATCACAATTTCAATTACTAACTATTTCACTAATTTCTTTATGAAATAAATTTCAAATTTAAAAGAATAAGAATATACAACACAATTTTTTAAAATTATTTAAAGGTAATAAGACCACAATTTCAATTACTAATTATACGACTAATTTCTTTTAGGAAACTATGATCATATTAAAGAATAAGAATCTTCAACACAATTCTTTTAAATTATTAAGATAAAGATAAGACAAAATGGTCCGATGCATACTTGAGAATGTTTCCTTTAGATCCTCCAGCGTATCTTTCCTTCATTTTCCCTTTTCTCACAATGGTACGGTTTCTTGTAACTGAAGCGACGGTTACATTTCCCTCACTTTTTCCATTACACCAAAATGATGAGCAGTTTACAATTCTAGAGTTATTGGTTTTTTTCCATTATCACATCATGATTCAAAAATTTAATAATAGTTTATCCTATTATAGTGATGTAATTAAAATTCCATTTAAGTTTTTTTTTTTGATAGATCCAATGTCCATATTTTTATCATAATTTATAAAATGTTTTGTATTATTTATTTAATCGATACACATTTAATTAATTTAATTCAATTTCAAAAATAATTATAATAACTTAATTATTAATAGCAAAAAATAGTAGTTTATAATTGTTCAAAAAGAGGGTGTTGTGACATTCTCCCCCCTTTATATTTTGTATCGTTCTGATGCATTTATACAACAAACCAAAATCGGGAATTCTTAAGCAAAAAAGTTTTTTCAAAACAAGAAAGGAAATAACTGCTACATTTGTTCTATATCTTCTCATGTAGCATTTTCTTCATCGTGTTGATCCCACTACACCTTGCATTGGTTAACCTCTCATCTATGCAAGTGGTACTAATGCCTCTCCAAGATTATGTATGGCTCTATTGTTATCCTCCTTGGCTCCCAAATCTATAATGAATTCCAATTTAAAATATGTTTTTCATCAGATACATATCTCTTTAGAAGTGATATATGGAAAACATTATGGATATGAATCAATTGGGCAGGTAGGGCCAACCGATAAGCAATTGAGTTTATTTTATCTAATATTTCAAAAGGTCCAATATAATGGGGTGCCAACTTAGCCTTTTTCTCAAACCTTATGCAACTCTTGTGATTTCAAACTCTTAGGAATACCTTTTCACCTATGCTAAACTCTTTCTAAGTTCTATGCATATTTGCATAGATTTTTTTTCTATCAAATGCTTCCTTTAATCTCTTTCTTATCTCCTTAGTTTGCCTTTCCATTTCCTTTAACATATCAAGGTCAATTATTATTCCATTTTCAAGGCTATCCCAAATCAAAGGTGTCTGGAAAGGTCAACCATATAGTACTTCAAAAGGGGCCATCCCCAATGATGATTGGAAGGTATTATCATAAGTGAACTCTACTAGTGGGAGATACTACAATTTTGTTTGTTGATCCATGCAATACACCCAAAGTAGATCTTCCACTATCTGGTTAGTTCTTTCTATTTTCCTGTTGATCTTAGGATGGTAAGCTAAACTAAAATTCAATTGTGTTCCCAAAGCTATCTAGAGAGTTGTCCAAAACCTTGAAGTGAATCTAACATCTCTATCTAATATAATTTTCTTAGTAATTCCATGTAGCCTAAATATTTCCTTCACAAAACTCTTAGCTAGGGTAGAGGCATCATCAGTTAAATTGTCTGGTATGAAGTGAGCCACCTTAGTGAGATTATCAATTACCACCATAATTACATTATGCCTATAAGGTGTCATAGGCAACCCATGCACAAAGCCAATACTGATAACTTGCCATTTTTGATGAGGTATATCATGAGGGTATACTAATCTTGCTAGGTGATTATGTTTCACCTTCACTCTTTGACATTCCAAACACTTGGCTACATTAAGTACTATGTCCTTTTTCATCCCTTGCCAAAAATATAATTTCTTTAGATCTAAGTAAAGTATATTTACTCCAAGATGTCTTGAATAAGGAGTGTTATGGGCTTCTGATAACACTGTCTTCCTCAAATTTCTTAAGTTGGGGACATAGATTCTATTGTTGTATCATAGTAGTTTATCTTTATCAAGGATATATCCCTCAACCTTCAGATTGGTTAGATTATTTTCCCCGGTTAATTTGAATTTCTCATACCATGGATCATATTTCTATCCTTCCATCACTTTCTCTTTGAAAGAAGTCCTAAAGGTTGCTATGGTCATCAAATGTCTCCTTCTACTTAAAGCATCTACTACCCTATTTTACTTTCCCTTAATATACTCTATTTTAAAATCATATTCACTTAAAAATTCCAACTATCTCCTTTGCCTAGCATTCAGGTGAGGTTGAGTGAAGATATATTTGAGTCCTTAATGATTTGTTTTTAATTCGAAGGGTTTTTCCAATAGGATATGTCTCCATTTCTATAGAGCATGAACAATGGTCACTAACTCCAAATCACGAAGAGCATAATTTACCTCATGAGTTTTTAATTTCCTAGATTTATAAGCCACCACACCTTCACCTTGAATAAGTACTCCTCCTAATACTTCAAGAGAAACATCTGTTACAACTACAAAATGTCCATCTAGATCGAGAACCTTCAAAATAGGTGTTGTGGTTAATTTCTCCTTCAGGATTTGGAATTCCTTGTCACTTTGTTCATTCTATAAGAGTTTCCTATTCTTTCTTTGCAATGAAGTGATATGACTTACAATTTTAGAAAACCCTTCCACACACCTCTTGTAATATCTTGCTAACCCCATAAAACTTCTTACCTATGAAACATTTTTAAGAATTGGCCACTCCACTACTGCTTTTATCTTTTCTAGATCTACTACAATTCCCACCTTGGATATGATATGCCCAAGACAATGAATTTTATTTTAAAAGAAAGCACACTCTAATAATTTTCCGTATAATTTATCTTCCCTTATTTTTTGCAAAACTATTTGAAGATGATTCAAGTGTTCTTCTTTTTTGGAGTAAATTAAAATGTCATCCAAAAATACTAAGACAAATTTGTCTGGGTATTCATGAAATACACTATTCATCAAGTTCATGAAGGCAGTTAGAGCGTTGGTCACCCCAAATGGTACAACTGTAAATTCATAATGACCATACCTTATTCTAAATGTTGTCTTTGGAATATCATCCTCCTTTATCCTAAGTTGATGGTGTAGACACTGAAATAAGTCTTGGTCTGCAAGCGTCATTTTTCTATTGTTGTGGTCTTCTTCCTGACATAATTAAATAATTTCAATTATTTAATTATCTTTGATCATGTTCCTCTATTAATTAACTAATTTTAATTATTTAATTAATTCATCTCTTGACCTTTATTCTACTATGATCAATTAAATAAATTTAATTGCATGACTAATCTCCTTTTCTTCAATAATTAAATAAATTATTATTTATTTAATTATTTACCTTTCATCATTCACTATAGTTAAATAATTATAATTAATCATTTATCTATTCACTAATATTTTAATTCTTCTATAGTTAAATAATTGTCAAAATTATTTAATTATCTCTCAACATTTCTCCCTTATTAAATAATTAATCTAAATTAATTATTTAATTCTTTTTCTCTATTTCCTCCTATTTAATTAAAATGGTTTCATAAACCATTTTAATTAATCCCCAATTTCTTTTTCCTCAAATAAATAATTTATGCCTCCACTTGGTGAAGGATTCCTTCTCATGAATTAAATGATTTTAATTTTTAATTTCTCCATTATCTCCCTCCCTATCTTATTTTCAAATCTCACCTGTCGATTGACTCTGGTCTCTTCTCAATCTTGACCGTTCATTTCATAACTCCTACTCCTCTGTGTTGCATGTCTTCTTGACCGTCGATCTTGGAATCTTTCTTGAACTTTGATCTCGATCGTTCATTCAAATGGATGTTTATAAAAGAAGCACTTCTCCTTCATTTTCGATTTAACAACCACTCATCTCTGAATTTCATGCTTATTGTTTGTAGGTATTTGCACACACATTTCACGATCTGAGGGAAACTTGCAAAGGTAGTTTGAGGAGAGACAAGAGAAGTGATTCAACTTCAATATGGGGGTGCATTATTTATTTACTTTGATTTTTCTCCTTTATTTTGATTATTTTCTCTTGTTTATATTGGATTTCTATCTTAGATAGTGTTGTGGTTATTACTTAATCTATGCTAGTAGAATTTCCCATCTTACATTGGTGAACCTGATGTGAAAGTATGATTTTGTTTGCAAGAAAATCCGTGTTTCTTTTTGGTTTTTTCCATGCAATAGGTCTGTGAGCAATGACTGAGATGTGTAGCAATGCAATTGAGGAGAAATGATGCAATTGTTAGGCACAAATTTGAGTTTGAAATAACGATACATTTGAGACGTGCAGTGATGCATCTGAAGGCAGGATATTCAAATTTGAAATAGTGATGCAACTATAGGATCCTACGATGCAACTGCAGGGCTGGACGACACACTATAGGGACACATTTGTGAACCCAAATGACGCATATGCCTGGTTAGGTATAAATGTTTCTATTTTTAGTTTTCTTTGAATTTTTCTTTTGGGTTTTCATTAGAATAGGGTTTTTGGTGTGCTAATCATCTCTCTTTACTATGTGGCATTGGACTTAAGGAGCTTTAAAACTATTTATTTGGAAACAAAAATTGAGCTTTTCATCATTTATTTTAAGGATAATCAGTTTTGTTTTGTTTGCTTACAACAATTACAAATTTGCATCAAATTCATAAGGTTAAAATGAACATGCATTTTTCATTCATAAGGGTTTAAAATGCACAAAAAATGCATATTTCACTCATGGGATCTAAAATGAACTTGCATCACATGTCATTGGTCTAAAATGAATCCAAGTGTTTGTTTGAAATCATAAGAAAGGTTAAAATTAACAAGTGGTTGTCATGTCTTGTGGTTTGCATTGTGCCATTGGATGTGTATGCTCTTCTCTCGTACCATTTAGCAATCTTGAGAATCAAAAGAATTCCTTTGGTATTTTGTACAATCACCCACATATTTTGATTTGGAATTAAAATGAACCCCATGCGAGTGTGAGAAAAAGGCATTATGTATGCTCTCTCCTTGCGCTTCATGTGATCTGAGAGATCAAAAACAACATACTTGTCTCGCTTTTGTTTACCTTTAGAGGGGCCTACCTAAGAGACACATCCGTACGAAGAAATCGATGGTGACTCCAATTGGTTTTTCGCTCGAGCTGGTATATAAATGGATAAGACTAAATTGTCAAGTCCTCGTAGTATGTAGGCCTTAGCTGTACAATGCCATTCAGAATGGGGTACTACTGTAAAAAGTATAAGAGCCCCTAGTAGGAGTGATTAAAGCCTTAAGTGGCTTGCTAGATGCTCACAAGGTGCCACATCCTTGAGTATTCACTAAGAGCCACTTGTTTTAGCGGTCCAAAATACTTTCACTTGTTGGCACAGGAATGGTCATTCTAAAGCCACCCTACCTTCCACCATTCAGTGTAGAGACAGGGAATCCCTCAAGGTTTTTGGATAATAGGGGGTAAGAGATTTTAGTAAGCCTGTGTCATGTAAGGGGGAGTTAGTGCCATCGAGATCTCTAGCTATCCATACTATTTAGGTGTTTGGAGCAATCTAAGTAGGGATCTAGTGGGTGGTATCCATTTCTAGCACAAGGTGTGCATTGTTTATGAGTGTCTTTATTCACATTGAAACCAAACATTTTCACACTCAAAATCATTACCAAAACAAGTGTTTTTTGACTATTATCTATGTTTTCCAAACTTCATCTCACAAAATATCATCAAAACTAGTCAAAAACCAATTTGAAAATCAGTCCAAATCATCAAAATTATAAAACCAACATTATGTAAACTTAAACTAGTCAGAATAGGCATGTAAATACAATTCTATGTCACATTTATTTATCTAAAAATCACAACTAATATCTTGAGCTGCAACTGCTTAAAACAATGCCATAATTGTTAAAGAGAACTTCAACTGCTCATCAGAAGTTCGCAAGTGAAATGATGCATTTGAAAAACAGTGATGCAATTATCTAATTACCAAAAAATTCACAAAAACCTTATCCAAAAAAGAACCAATTCATCATAACAGTGATCTTGACTTCTGAACTAGAGACTTGTAGAGCTTTACCATACCATTCTATCACTTCCATTTAGGATTACATTGCACTCTAGGGTTCTTTCCTCACCCTTTTGCCATGCATAAATTAATCCCAGACCTTAGGTTACACTTACCTTTCAGATTTCAGACATAGGAAGATTACTAAGCCTTTGGAAAATCCATGGTTGCTTATCCAACTTGTCATTGACCTTCATATTTTATTTTATCAACCTTTGTCATTTTCATCTTGGTCAACACTTGAGTCTCAAACTTATGTCCTAGTTTAGACTCACTTTGTCAAATCTATCCTCTTGGTCATCACAAAGGTCAATGACATTTGGGTTTGTTATGTTGGACCTACAAGAGCTTGATTATTATCCTTTTCTTAAATATTAAGGTTAATATCCTTAGTGTCATCTTGCTAGTCTAATTTAGCTTCACATCATCCCCTTTAACCATAGCATCATTATCATTCTTTCATTCCTTGATCTTAGATTTAGATTGCATTTTCACCTTGCACCCTTATATATCCCAAAACCACAAAAAAATAGCTCATCCTCATCTTAGACTTAGTCACACCATAACCTTTGATCATTGATTTAGTATCATCTAGCTTCAATTATCATTATTTTTCGCCATATATTAATATCCCCTTTGGTACCATTTGAAATCCTCTAGTTTCATTTAGCTTCATTTAATCCCATCCTTTGGTCTTAAGGTCATCTTTATCCTTGCATGATCACCTTGCATCCTTATACCCAAAAATCCTTAAAAAAAACATAGTTTAGCTTCATATCACCTTGCATTACCTTCCAAACTTTCAAGTCTTACATGGTTGAAACAAGGTCATGAACTAAAAGAAAGGAAATAGATTCTTCGAATAATCTCTTTTCTAGTACACATCATAAGACTACTTTTGGACCAAATTCAAATCAATCTACACCACAAAGAGACCCAATCAATAGACTTGGCAATCTAGGGTTAGATGAATTCAACAAGAAAATGACTCTCGAAGAGATTGAAAGAGCTTACCAAAATCCAAGGGTTTTACGCCTTGTTGGTGAACTTGTTGGTGTCGATCCTAATAGATAATTTTATGCACTAGCCAAAAAGGGTGATAAACTCCCTCAAGGATTTGATATCTCCACGATTGTGGAGGGAGACACTCAAAAACCATTCACATTAGGGATGCCATCTTCACAAAAAATGTCAACTATACCACTTGGGACAAAAACACACATGGAAAATACTACCAAAAATATCCCTAGTATCTCCACACTTGGAAACAAGGTGACTCATGCAACAACATAAGGACAAAATTTCACATTTGGAAGCTCATCAAATTCCATGGATAAGAACTTCACAAATCCTCTTTTTCAAAACGCAAAACAATGTCCTACATCACAAGGTCTCACATCCATATTTCAAAACATGAGAAAGGTCCTATATCTTAAGGTCCCATATCAACACTTAAAAAAATGAACCAAGGTCCCACATTCTTGAAAACACTACCCCATCAAATCAAAATCAACCAAACAAATCTAGGAGAATCCACATTGTCCCACGAGAAAATGCCAAATCAAAACACCAACCAAGGGCCCACTCCTACATTGAAAGTACCTACATTCTCAAACACTAATCAAGGACCTACCCCATAATTCTCAAATACCAATCAAGAACCTACATTTTCAAATACCAATTAAAGACCCATACCATATTTCAAAAACACAAACCAAGGACCAACCTTTCAAATCCAAGGAACAAATCAAGGGCCCACACCACAATTTCAAAATTCCATACCGAATACAAACATGACCTTTGGGACCAATCTAAATTCCAATTTCCCTCCAAATAAAACCAACACAAATACCACATTTTTCACATCAATATCAACAAGGTAACCAAGGTCCCATGCCACAAAATTCCAATCCCAATCCAAATCCAACATATGACCTCAACACCAACGTCATAACACCAAATCAAACCAACACAACACCATCTCTTTTGGACACTTTGATGCAACAAATACAAGCCATACAACAACAAATGACAAACATGCAATTAGGAACCAACAAGAAAACTTATTCTATGGAGGAATTGTGCCCCTATCCATTTGAAAAAAATATCTACATGCCACCCTTTCCCCCTCACTTCACAACACCAAGTTTACCCAGATACAAACAGAAAGGAGATCCAGTACGACATGTATGGGAATCACATATGATCCTACTTGATGAGACTATTTCCATGAAGTCTCACGAGACTGACCCTATATTGGTTCACACATCTTCCTCTAGGGAATAAAACATGGGGTAAATTGGTTGATGAATTCATTAATCACTTTTCCTTTAACATTGAAAGTGACGTGACCCTCGCAACATTATGTAAAACCAAACAAGAAGAAGGGGAGTCACTTACCTCATTTTACCAAAGATGATGAAGTCTAGCTAGCAAGTTCCCTTATCACATTCCAAAGAAACAACTAGTCACCATGTTTGTGGAAAATATTAATGGAGAAATGATGAGTGGTCTTCAAATCCAATGTTGCACAACTTTTGATGAAATCCTTGAAAAAGGTGTCCTTATTGAAAAAAGGTCTTGTCACAAAGGGACTAGTCAAAGTACACAAAGAGACTCCAAAGTCCAATAATGACAAAGGTAAATATTGGTCCTGAAATAAGAATATCAATAATGATGGAGTGGTCGATGCTAAAGTGATAAACAAAGGTCCTATCATTCATTTCAAAGGTCCTTCCACATCAAACACATCAAACATGTCAAATACCCAAACACAAGGTCAAACATTGAATGCAATCCAAAACAACCAACAACACAAAGGTCCTCCCCATGCCAAGAGAACATACACCCCATTGGGTGGACCCATTGAATCAGTCCTAAAGACACTCTCGCAATCCAATGTCATCCAACTACTAGAAATCAAAAACTATGAACCCTCATTGATCGAACCCTACTGGTGGAAAGAAGATGAATATTGTGAATATCACTGCAGAAAAGGAAATAAGACATCTAGATGCTGGACACTCAAAAATTTCATTCAAGACCTCATCGAATAAGGAATCATTTCAATAGACAATTCACAAGGCAAGAAAAATGTTGATCATACCATATTTAAAACTCCCTTGTAAGATCATAACAAAGGAAAAGTCTCCAGTTCAAGGAATAGAAATAGTGCCAATTACACCAATGTCAAACATGATTATAGTACTATTATCCTTAACATAAGACCCTTTGATGATCATTTGACCATCCGACAACCTAAAGCCGTGATAATCTTTGAAAGCGCTGGGAAGACTCCTAGACAAATTTATATCTTGGAACTCCTTCACAGATCCCCTCAACATAGGGATATCCTTGACAAAGCCTTACAGGAACCATCGATACCTGCTAACCTAGATTTCAATGAATTTTAGGCCATGGCTGGATACCTAGCTATGACACATCATGTCACCTTCTCTGAGAAAGACTTTGTTGCACAAAAGATATATCATAATGATGCCCTACACCTTGAAGTCTACATTAATAAACATAAGATCAAATAAGTCCTGGTAGATGGTGGAGTAGGTCTGAACATTTGCTTTCTATAATTGGTAAAAGTATTG
>CM021104.1:383133710-383190898 GCA_007115665.2 Sequoiadendron giganteum
TGCAACAATCTCTAGTCCATACTTTTTGCAGTTAGCTAATTGTTAGTTGCTTTGCAAAGTTAGCCTAGACTTAAATTTGTGCTTAGTTTGATTATGAATGCTTGTTCATTTCAATTGCAATAGGGTTGTTTTGAATGAATGTTCATAGTCTAAAAATCTTTAATACCTTAGAAGATTGCACTATTTCTGTAAGATTGCAGATTTATTCGGGTCAAACAGAAAGTAGTTTATGAGGGATTGGTCCATTTCAAGAATTTGATCATTTGCATTGTCAATCTTAGAATTAGAAGAAGTCGTAGAAATCTTCTTGAAACCCTTATATTTTGTTATTTCTTTTATTATCTAGGTTAGATTTAGGTTTTGAAGTGTCAACGTATTGCTAGATCTGATAAATCTGAGTCCACTATTTTCTCGTAGTAAGGTCCCTTTGTGATTACCAACATTTTCACATCATCTCTGAGTTGTTTTATTTGCATTTCCAAGACCTGACATTAGAGACCTTGGGGTTATCTCTTTTCCAATAGAGATCAACCTTTCAAGAGAGATAGGATATCATATTTTGTCTGAGTTGTTGTTGTGCAAAAAACACCATCAACAAGTATGATTGAGCATGGGATGAGGTATGCTTGGGGTGTGTATCTCCTTGCTCATCTTTAAAGAGATATGCACGAGGTTGTGTATCGAGGCGGGAAATCTATTTTGGCAAGTGTTTCGCTTTTGCATGTTTGGGCATGGGAGCACATTGCAGTTGCTTGACTAGACGAGATACAAGATCATTCTTTTGATGATCCGTACTCCTATTGTTATGGGGATTTCATGCACTACACCTTGCCCGAGGATCTTCCTTATTGGCACCGTGTTTTTGATGAGATGCCAAGTTTTGTGTGGAGACCTTATATGGGTTGTGAGGCTTGGCCGGAGGATTTAGATCACCTTGTTTACTATCAATAGACCCGATGGTTGATCGGCCATGCTTATTCTGTGATAGAGCATTACTTATCAAAATGATTATGTTGTCAGTTTGGAGAGAGATAGGGATGGGTTCTTGATGCTTATGAGGCTCAGTTCGGTCGGACCACTCAGGAGGTCCGTGTATGGGGTCTCCAGGTAGATATAGATACTACTGTTGTTGAGTTTAGAGAACTTTCCTCAACCGGTTGGGGTTGGATGGTTGCTTTAGTAGATCCAGGCACTACTCTTGATTATGATGAGTGGTGGGCATGATGCAGGCATTGAGGTTCACCGATCCTGGGGGTGATCCCGCTTTGGGAATAGTAGGTATTACAGGTCATCGTGGGGAGCAAAAACGCATTGAGGTTCTTACAGAGAAGTTGGAGAGGGCCTGACATGATGGGGCACAAAGTAGTCAGGATGAGCGTATGCCTTAGGTGCAGGGTCATAGAAAAGTTTCGGGTCCTCCACCAGCTAGGGATGGAGATATATTGTTAGCTCAAATGACTGCTGCTAGAGACACAAAGATAGTGTAGTGATAGGTTGTAGAGGCTCAGGTAGACATTTTGAGGGTTGAGCGAGATAGCAAGAGTGATCGATGACATGCTGTAGAGGCTCATGTATAGTTTCTTATGGAAGAGAGAGATACTCTCAAGGCAGAGTGTGATAGTATGTGAGTTGAGCGAGATCCATTTCTACAGATGTCCACTTATTATCAAACCTTATATGATGCTACTGTTCTTAGGACTGCTTGATATCCATGGTTCAAATAGCCTAGTGTTGTGAGTGATGGCGGTGGCGGGGGTGGTGTTGGGGCAGGTGATCAGTCTATGAGATAGCCAGATCCTTTTGGTGGTCCATAGGGTTCCGTGCTTCCTGTCGGGGTCTTACTTTTTGTACTTGATCTTTATGTTGTTCTTTGTTCAGAGGCATATTGTAAACATGTGTTTTGTATATATATTCATTGGTCCAGTCAAGACCTCGTATATATGTTATGATTTTGTATTACCCTATCATGTTTGGTTCACTAAGGATGATGTACTTATGACATTCACTCTTTTGATGATATATATATATATATATGAGATATACCTTCTTCGATATATGATGATGTATGTCTATATATGTTTTTGTAATTTTTTGATATGTGCATATGATGTGAATGGATGAATCATACCTTGTTTAATATGATGTTGATATATGACGAATGAATGCCCCATACATGATACATGATGTTTTTATTGGTTTATTATCATGATGATGTGTATTGACGATATTGTGGATGCAGGATGGTACTAATGATATTGCTATGTAGGGTGGATGTTAATTAGAAGAAATATCGATGATGGATAGAGATATGATGTTAATTAGAAGAAATATCGATGATAGATAGAAATATGATGTTAATTAGAAGAAATATCGATGATGAATAAAATTATGATGTTAATTAGAAAAAATATCAATGATGGATAGAAATATGTTGTTAGTAGTTGATGTGTTCCTTTTTCTTTGTTTTAGAGACTTTGCAGTTTGAACAATCTTGTTTGATGTAGCAAAAGAATATGATGCACCAGGGTATTAATGACGAAGGTGACTTTGTATCCGTTGCGTGGATTTTGACTCTACATACAAAGAATATCCTTGCTCATACGAGACATATAGAAACTTTGTTTAAAGTATATGGGCGGGTTGTGTCAAAAAATTTCAAACCATTTACACAGAGGTATGAAATACCTAATATGCAACTGCTACATGAATTTTGAACCATTTATATAGAGGTATGAAATATCTAACATGCAACTACTACACAATTTTTAGACCATTTACATAGAGAGGTATGAAATACTTAACATGCAACTGCTACATGAATTGTTTCAACACAACTTCCATACACTCAATAAAGCAAGTATTCACCATGGTAGTTTCACAAAAACATATTACAAACAACAAATCGAAATGATGCTCAATTGCCCCCATTCCTTCTTCTCTAAATCCTTATGGAAATGCTCGAGAGATCCTGGGAATGAGTCAATAAAATAAATCACAAAAGATAAGATTATAAAAAGATAAAAGCAAATTTGCAATGTTAATTTCCATATATGTTTGGGGTGGGGCTATTATCCGGTGTTGATCATGTTTATCGTAGGAACAAATTTGTTAAGGTATATCTCAAGATGTTGTTGGGACTTACCAAAAGATAGATAGTTGATACTTTGGCATTGTTTCCATCTCTTTATAGTCAAAGCTTTTGCGGTTGTTTGCTTGAAATTTCTAGCTGTTGATGTTTTATTTGTTTGTTTGTTTTTTTGTCAAAGTATGATTGTGGCGATTTGTTTATTATGGATGATGTTTTATTGTGGCTTTTGATGATGGGATGGGTCCTTTTTTTCTTTTTAAAAAAGTTTTATTATGATATTTTTATTCTTTTTAGAGGACTAACCTAGGGCCTTGGTGGCTCATTAAAGATAAGCCCTACCTATGTTGTACTCACAAAGGCTCATAGTTCACTTGGTTTTCTTGAATGTTTTTTATCTTTTCTATTTTGTGAATGTTTTTGGATTTTGTGTTTTTTTGATTGTTTTTGGATTTTAAATTTTTGATTAAGTTAAAATAAATCATGATAGAAATCTAAGAGGACTGACCTAGGGTCTTGGGGGTTGTTAGGCCTTTCCTACGTTGTACACACATAGACCACATAGTTTGACCGTTTGACTCAAAAAACATAAATTGTTTTTTTGGATAAACAACATTGATAACTTGGATTGATATTCCATTTCTATGTCTAGAGGATATGTTGTGGGAAATCTACTTGAACTAACTGTGAGGTTCAAGAAAATGTTGATATCTTAGGCTGTTTGAGTGAAGGGATAACCCAACGATGTTGTTTTATTTTTGATGTTTTTCGCATGTTTTTGATCATTGCTGTTTTCTGATGTTTTTGATTTTTGTTGTTTTCTGACCATGATAGGATGCTACAAGATCTTATCCATGACCAACTTTAGGAAGTTTCCCCCAGTTGGAGAAAAGATGACTTTCCTCAATCAGTAACAAGCCATGGTTGGATACATGTTTTATGAAATGGATGGGTGGATGATATGAAAAGTACCGATAGATAATGATGCAAGTCTTATTCAAACATAGGACATGTTTTCCAGGTTTTCACTATGGTACCTATTCCAGGAGTGCCACAAAGTGGTTTTCACTCAAAGAATGTTTTATTTCTCTTTGCTATTTTTTCTTGCTTTTTGATTTTTTGTATTTTTTATCTTTTTTATATTTTTTTTTTGGATTTTTACCCTTTTTCTTGGGGTGTAAGATGTTGAAAACTTGGATTGATATTCCACTTTATTTTTCTAGAGGATATGTTGCGAAAAATCTTACTTGAACTAGCCGTGGGGTACAAGCAACTATTGATATCTTAGAATTTTCGAGTGAAGGAATAATCCACATTGTTGGTATCTTTTCAAGTTACCTTGGTAGTGCGTTGGTGGTACACCTTGTTGTTGGGATAAACTATTTCGAAGGTTACCTTGGTACTGTGTTGGCGGGATATCTTGTTGTTGGGACGAGATTTTTCGAAGGTTACCCTGATAGTGCTAGGATATTGACAACTTGGGTTGATATTTCATTGTGTTTTTCTAGAGGATATGTTGCAGAAAAGCTTACTTGAACTAGCTGTGGGGTTCAAGCAACTGTTGATATCTTAGAATTTTTGAGTGAAGGAATAATCCAGGTCGGTATCTTTGAAGGTTACCTTGGTAGTGCGTTGGTGGTACACTTTGTTGTCGGGATGAATTGTTTCAAAGGTTACCTAGGTAGTGCGTTGGTGGTATACCTTGTTGTTGGGATAATGTCTAGATCACATTGTGAGCTAGAAGACATAGATCAAGTTTTATTCTGAAGTAAGATGTAAGTACTTTCCCTAGTGTCTGGCAATGATAGATCATCTTGTGATAAGATAGCATTTTTGGATAGAGTATGCCCCTTTTGGACAATGGCTCATGGCTCAGATAGTGTTGGGTAGGATAGGGTCAATGATAGTGACCCATGCCAAGATATTTTCCATAAGCAAGTGTAAAGTGTATGCCAAAAATTTGTCAAAGTCAAGATAAGTTGGGTTTGGAATAAAAATGGCTTGGATTTATTATGGATCAGCTGAGATGCTTTCCCTTGAAATGGCGCATGTAGATGCTTGATTCTACACATGATGTCTGTTTGCCAGGTTTTCATCATGATACTTGTCCAAAGCACCACCATAGTGGTTTTCATTATGGTGACAATTTTCTGTTCATGTTGAACCACTTGGTGGTGTTGATGTAGATGTTGCTGGTGTTGATATAGTTGTTGTTGCTATCATGATATGCCAACGATATTCTACTTGGAGGAGTTGTTTTGCTAGGATATGAGCACTTGAATGTAACCCCTGATAATTCTTATCTTCCTTGTTGATACTAGAATTAACCTTACCTTGATGTATACATTGCGATAGGGTGCTCTTAGAGTCCTTATGATAAAGAGTTGCTACCAACGCATGGTTAATGCAAGATTTGGATATCGTGGATGAAAAAATGCGTTGAGGGATATGATATTTAGATGGATTGGTCAATAGTTTGGAACCTTTGACTCTCTAAACTTGGGATGATGAGAAATGATGGGTGGATATGGATATTAAATTGGTACCAACGTCTTGATATACCTTGTAAGTTGCTCTTGAAGCTTTCTTTTGCATTGCTGGATTTTTTTTGATGAATGAACTTCCCTTTTTGATTTTTCTCCATAGTTTCTTTGACTAATGGAGTTTGATAGGGATGATTTTCTTGCTTTTGATTTTGTATCCATTTGAATCTTTCTTGTCCATTTTGTTTTGTTGTTTCCAATGACTTGTTTCATTCTTGGATATAGCTTTTTTTCTTGTTGTTGGTCCTAATCAGAGGGTGGAAATATGTGTGGATGATGATTCATGATATGTCTAGTTGTAGCGTTGGTAGGAATTTCATCATAAGGACTCTTCGTGTTCTTTATGTTGATGCTTGCATTAGATAAAGTTGCCCCTAGTATTATAGAGCTATCCATGATATGTTTACATCCAAGACTTTGATTCTTAGGAGTGCCAATAATTTGTACTGGTTCTAGGATACCCTATTCATGTAGGTTGTAAGATCTCATTTCATGTGTGATTGATACAACCCTAGTTGGTTATATGTTTCCTTGAATAGATGGTGAGATGTGATGTGGGCGATAAATAGTGTGGTTATGTGGCAATATTTTGGTATTTCATTTTGAAATTTTGTTTCATTGCCATTGCCATGAGTGTGTTAGGCATGTATGTAAATTAGGGAATACAATTGAAATGTTAAATGGAATTGTTGTAATGTCAAGTATTGGAATATTTAACTAGCAAACAAATGTGATGTATGATTGTTGCTAATGATTGCATTGGTAATGTGCAGGAAAGTCAGGGTACCAGTACGAGAAGGGAAAGCCAATGAAAGAAAATGAAAAGACATCCCTTTGTGGTTATGTATTTGATTTGTTTGTAGGCTTAGAAGGAAATAGAGTTAATGTGTTGATAGACTAGGGTGTGAGGGTGGATATTAAAGGGCTAATTTATTTATTTATTTTGTGAGGGTGTTTAATTGTGTCATGTGAGGTGTAAGTGAGGTTTAGGGTTTAGGAACCCTTATCCAAGTGTGAAACTCGTATGGATTCTTTTGTGGATTTTTAAAAGGGATTATTGAGTCAATTTCCTTGGTTTTTGAACAAGAATAGATCCATAGGACCTATACCTATGGGTTTGGAACCTTCTTGACTTGTGAAATTGTCCTTAGAGTGTGAAAAGACCCCTCAAAAGTCCACATTCATGAATGTGACGAATTCAAAAAGTGTTGGGGCTTGGGAAGAGTGACTTGTCACTCTCAACCTCCTACTCCCCAAAATTTCTTGGAATTGGAAAAAGACTCACACATGTGTGAGCACTTGTGGGAAAGAGTGTAGGTTTGGAGGATTCCTATATACCTCAAGAAGATGGAAGATTTGGGCATTGCCCACTTCTCCTCTTGGAGAAATTTAGTAGAAATGGAGAAATAATGAGAAAAGAGGAGTCCACCTTGTTGGGGGAAGATAGTGAGCAAGATGAATTGGTTGGAGAGGCAAGAAGGATAGAAGAGTTTAACCTTTCAGCTAAAGAAAAGAGATAAGTTTTCCCCTTTTCTTTTCCCATTCTTCTTAGTTTTATTGTTGTAAGAAAATAGTATGTTCATATGATATTAGTTGAGTATGGTGAGTGGATTGCCTTTATGTAGGCAATGAGATGTTGTGTTATCTTTAAATTTTTTGTAAAATCTTGAGATGACTCCATCTATCATCTTGGAGTTAAAAAATTTCTTGCTCGGGGGTATGGCTAGAGCCCACGAGGCTCCATGACGCCATTACGATAGGGTGGAGAGCAAGCCTTAGTCAGTTGTATGACCTTCATTGTATTTTTTTTTTTTTTTAAAAAATTGATTATAATATAGAAAGATGATGTTGTTTTTGATGTAACATGAAGAAGAATGAAAAGGAGAAAGTCCCAATGATGTTGGAAAATTTGAGTCATTTTTAGAAGACTTGTAGCTTGTGAAGCAATCTTGTTATATAACAGTACAGTGATATTTCCTACCAGCATAAGCTACCCTTAACAATAGTCAAGGGAAGAAGTGTTCGTCCTCTCATATGTGACCATGGTGAAGAAGTGTGCTTGTAGAATTTGGTGGGTATCTTGTGTATTCATTGTTTTTCTTCTTCTTCCACATTTTTCCGTGTTGAAGGCTTCTGCAGACATGATGCATAATATAAATGGTGAAAGTAGAAGGTAAACATGTATGATTTCGTTCTGTTTTAAAATGAAAGGAAAAGGTATTATTCACCTTATCACTAAGATCTGTTCTTTAATAAATGATAATATGCCTGCACATACCTTAACATGAAGGGACTGAGTACTACATTCTTGTAGTTCATTTCAATGAAGGTGATAATAAGGTTTAGATATTGTATAAAAAGATAGTGTTGTACAAACGTAGTATACCCATATACTATGTGTATAACTTCTTTATTCGTTAAGTAGCAATAATAATAATAATAATAATAGTAAATAAGAAAATAAAATAAAAGAGGTGCTTTCACCTTACATGAATATTCAGTCAACATTGCTTCAGATTTCCCATGTTGAATCGACTTCGTTCAGGAGGGAAAACATTGTCCAAAGAAATAATGGTTTTCAAATCGAAACTTGGGTGACATACTCATTCATAAGTAACAAATGCTCAGACTAAAGTTAATTTTTACTTACCCTAAATAGCAATCATCTGGTTAGAATAAAGGAATAGAAACAATCTCAAATTTTAATACAAACAAATCACATGCATTCAAACAAAGATGAAAATGATATGAAATCAATACTAATGGAATAATTCCGTGCAAATACTATTATTGTCTGGAACTCATGAAATGAAATTACTTGGTAGTTGATTGCGTCCCTTTGCCTAGTCCTCCCTCATATAGTTTGTTTCCCCCAAAAGGCGTTCAGTCTTAATCAGTATCCTCCATGCCTTTGCTCAACTAAGCGATCTAAGAGGGGCTAGGCATCCATGAATGCAAGCAAAGGGGCCATAGAGAAAGGCACGACCCAACCTCTGAAGCCCCCACCCACAAAATGGTGAAATGAGAACTTATGCACTATTTGAAAACCTACGTGAGTTTCAAAATGTTACAATGATTTACATGTTACTTAGTAGTGAGTGGAATCAGTACCTGGTGAATATTTCAAATGGGTCTGATAATAAATAACTGAAGTTACTAATGCTGTAACGAATATCTGTAACTTACTTTGAGTAGAAAGAAATTATATTAGATCCCATCCATGATCAATAACTTAAGTTACTAATGGTTACCCTGAATGTGTGTAATCCTTTAAAGGATGCTGATGTCGACACCCTGTCATAAACACCATTTTTTTTGACCCGTGAATGAGTGTACAAAGCAATATAGTCGAGGCATGTCCCATCTCGACAACAGAATCCAATAGCATTTGTTGATGTGAGGTCAATCACAAAATAAATGTATTACTTGTAGATGATATCTTATTAGATCGGTGTTAAGATTCAGCTAGCCCATCGCATAATATGAAGTTCGCATTGCCATCAATTCCCTCCTATTTGAGTCAGAAAATAGATAGTAGCATTGAATAAGGCATGCCGCTTGGAGGTCTCCCAGTAGTGGCGCCTAGGCTTAGGGTACTCAATGCAGCAATTTACAAACCTTTTTAAGCCCTATAGTCATTCTTTCTGAGCATTTCATTCAGGCTGGTAGTGGCTGAGAACGGATGGGAGTACAATGGCAAGAGAGTAGCATCTACTATTATTATAGGTGGTAAGCAGGAGTGTGAAAGTGAAATTTCTTTATCCGTACGCACCATTTGGAGTTTGAAAGTAACTCGATTGATGACTCCCGTAGCTATTGATTTATTCCTTGCCTGACCTCTTCTTTAATTCACCAAAGTGGAGTCCATGCTCTCATCCATAGTTAATAATTTCTGTTACGGTGCACAATTTAACTCTTGTCAGGACGTATTCTGCATACACAAATAACAGGTATCACATTTCTCAAAACAAAAGTATAAAAGCTACATTTAAATGAGAACAGACAGTTGATGGGTTCCAGATACCAACAACCCAAGCTATAGTCAATAGTTAGCCATTAATTCTTAGTATGGACCCCTATGCAATTTCCTTGATCTTGCTGCGTCTTTTTGTTCCTCCTATTAAATTGATGGAGTGAACATTTAATTAGATAGACTGTGCATTAGAAGATCCGCTCGTTCGAGCATACGCCATTTGTTTTATATTTTTTGGGGAATGGTGAAATTGATGTTGATTTTGGAAAGCTTTTATTTCATGCAACCATCGTCAGTAAATGATTTGTAGAGTCGATGTTAAATTTGGTACTAGCTATCACTATACCTTACAAATTTGATTTGGGGGCATGTATCGATATTTTCTTGTAATTATTTCCTTGTTCTTGAGCTTCAGAAGTATTGATCCTCATTACATAATAATTTGATATAGCTTTGCATGCACATTGACCTTTGCTGCATAACCCACTAAGAGCAGTATTAGCAAATAATATGTGATCAAGCTTTCCCTGTGAATATTTCAATATTGGCTTATATCAATATGATTACCAGTAGTAATATTATTAATGAATAGTCTTAACAAGAAATAAATAATAATAATATCGAACATAACATCGCTATGGATTTTCTGGGCAGTAATGATAAAATACTATTATTATCATTATCGACGTTAGAGGTAGCAACATCAGTGGTTAGTGTATTCATTCGTAAAAAAATAAAATGGTCCCATCATCTTAATCTTCAACTACTCTCTGGTGCAACCTTAATTACTATGTAACTGTAAGTCTTATCCCAATAATTCTAGATTGTGATGTATTGGTGCGTGGAAAAAGCTACCCAACATACAATTTCATTATTTGATCAGATTTATTAATTAATTAATAAATCTGATCAAATGACCAGATTGTATGCGCGTTCGGAATGGCGAATTGAGCTTAACGCAAATAAATTGGCAATCTATCTATACAAAAATTTGGGCTGCACGACTCTTAGGAATTAAGCAATAATAAACTCATGTGGTATTTTGACATTCAATTACCAAGTTCCCGAGGCGTGCATAGGACAAGCCGGATGCTTGGAAGTAATCATAAAAAAATAAAATAATACCTTGCATATCCACGTTTTGAGGAATGTCATTGAAAAGTGGTTACACTATTATTAATTAGCATGGGTTGGTTGCAGACACCAACTTCATGGTGGTCAGTTATTGAAAGTTAATATAAGAATTTATTGAAATAAATCGATGGAATAGTTACAATTAGAATGCCATTGGTCTTGAATAGAAAAAAAATAAACAAATGGCATGTGTTATGTTGTTTTCTAAATATCATAATATAAATAATGTCTTAGTTTCGGAAATATCTCAATTTAGTCCCTTTTACTCCTCTTTTAAGAAGTACGTATCTTTTTTATAAAAGATGATTTAGTTTTTATTTTAAGACTAATTTAATTAGTATTTATATTAAAATGATTTGATTTATATATTTAAGATTAATTTAGTTAGTATCTATAAAAAGATGATTTAATTTATGTTTTTAAGATTCATTTAATTAGTATTTATGAAAAAAAATATTTTAATTTATATTATTATTTTTGAATAATTTAAATATATATACATTTTTTCTAAGGATTATTTATATCTTTGTTAAATAGAAAATATTTGTTAAGTGAATAGATCATGGTACTTGACAATTTTATTAATGTGGTTTTGTCAAATCATATTAATGATATTAATAGATCAGGATATTGAGAATTGCAAGCTAGGCCGATGTATTAGATATCTATTGGCGAGAGCATCTCGAGGAGAGCGTATCTAACAAATTGAATGAACATCCTTTACATTTAAATTTGTGAATTACGTTTGTGAAAATGTAAAACTTTCATCATGTTTAGTATTGTGACCTAAACACTTAAAGAGTGTTAAATAGCTTAATTAATAGATTTTTAAAAAAAAAATTGTTGCATTTTCTACTGAAAAATTATGGGCATGACATAGGCCTATTCCTCTGCCTTGATAATGAATCCGTTGAGAAATTTTATTTGCAATAGGATATGTCTTACCCTGGAAACAAGGTGCTAATCATTCACTGCTTTGCTATGGATCTTCAAATGTGATAGCTTCTTCACTGATAGGATCCTTTAGATGTGGGATAACTTCTTGATTGATATCTTTGGCCTGATCCTGTGAAATATCAAATTTTAACGCTTCTTCAAGAGGTGTTTCTAATTTACTATCCATGTAAAAGTCTTCCTCATGGTTCAGTTTTGATATGTCTTCATAGGATGTTTTTGATTCAAAAATTAGATATAAGTCTTCTTTATGATCCATTTTTGACATGTTTGCATAGGATGTTTCTGATTCACAACTTATGTATAAGCGTTCTTCATGATCCATTTTTGATATGTCTCTGGATTCTTCTATGTCTTGATCATGTGTAAATATGTTAAGAGTAGGCGACTCTTGTTCCTTGGAAATGATATCAAAAGTATGAGACTCTTGTTTTGGATGAAGATCATCTATATTTTTTATTAGGAGTAAGCATCTCATGGTAGATGTATGTATGCTCGGTATATGGATTTTTTCTTTTTTTGGAAAACATGGGATGTCTTGGAAGATATCTATCAAGTCATTATGGTATTTTGATGATAGGGATTCTTGATCTTGAATTTGTGTGGTATGATCTTTGATATGCTTTGGATCACATTCTTGACATGGATCAATTTTAAAGGGATTTCTTGTAAAGGATCCTTAGCTTTCCTCAAAATGTATGGGTGATAGCTCCTAGCTTAGATTTTCTATATTGGGTATAAGTGTGGGATTAAGAGTCTTTTGATCATCATTATGTATTTCCCTGAGGTTGGATGATGCCAATATATCTTCGACTAGATCGTTGCTAGACTTGGGTGATTGAGTTGGATCATGCTTGGGATTAAATTCTTGATGTATGTCCTCTTGCTCACTGGATGATGTAGAGATATCATCACTGTGATAAGTGATAGATAGCTCTTGATCGTTGGTTTCAACTTTTGATGTTGATACATTATCATTGTTGTCATTGGTAGATGGACCTTGAATCTCATCTTCAATATCTATTTCTCCTTGATCAATAAGGTCTTGGATGAGATGTTGGAGTGTTGTGCATTTGTTTGTTCTGTGACCCTTTTGTGGAACTCACATCATTTGTACTAGTTATACCAAGGGAGTTTAAAGCTTGGTTCACCATAAGTTGGACTATTGTTGATTTTGATAAGTTTCTATTGTACTAGTTTATGCATGATTACCTCTAAAGTCTCTCCCAAAGGGATGAATTTCCTTCCCAATTGGTAATCTTTCCTCTGTGGCTTTTCTTGATTGTTTTGCTCTCGATTTTGTGAAAATACTTGATCCTATGTTTGAGGTAAATTTTGATATTGCACTTGAGGTACACCTTGGTGTTGTGGAACTTCTTGATACTATGATTGAGGTACATTTGGATATTGCACCTGAGGTACACCTTGGTGTTGCAGAACTTCGTGATACTGCTAATATTGGAAGTGTTGTTGATATGGATATTGAGGTGTTTGTGGAATGATGTCCGTTTGTTGTGGATATGTAATGTTTTGACTTTGCACATGGCATCGATGACATGCCAACTTTTGATTTTGTTTAATTTCCTCATGATTTCTCTCCATTTTATTTAGGGCAATTTGATGTTCTGGACTTATTCCTTGATGAGGATTTTGAAACCCCTTATGTTGTTTTTGTGCTTGATGTTATGGTCCTTGATAAGAGTGATTTGGGTAATAGATCAACATGTTTTGGGGATGTTTTGATACTCAATACCCTATCATAAGATCATGATGTTATATTCTCATGGGCCCATTCTGTCATTCATGGTATTTGCTGGTGGGATGCTAGTGTTGTTTTTGCTTGCTTCCATTTTCTTCCTGTGTTGTGATCTTGAAGTTGTCATAAAAAAATTGCCAAGCTCTTATGATTGTTTTCATAACTCCTAGTCAGGGTAATGGATTTGGCCTATTGGTGCAAAGTGGAGATAGAAAAATTCTAGTGTATTTTGACAGATGCGATACCTTCTCTAGATGAACCCTTTGATGATTTTTTTTGTAGGATGGTTCTTTGGAAGGCGGAGTATGGATTTTTGCTTAAGGATCTTGCTTTTTCCAGACATAAGGATATTTTTCTTTCCAAAAAGCATGAGGGATGTATGTCTATTGCCACGCAGGTTGTGGTGACACAGGTCTTTCAACTGCTATGTCTGATTTCTCTTCCTCTTTGTCTAAGATGATTGATGTGGTGAGAAACTGGTGGGGTGTTTCATTCTTCTCAAATATGGAGGTTCTCAAACTGCTTATGATGTCAGTTTGTTCACCTTAAATGTATGTGAGACTAGGTTGAAGGATCGATGCTACAAGGTTCAGTTGTTGAACTGGAGTAGTTGGTCGCCAGATGGTCATAACGTGTAATGGTGTTTTGAGATGGTTGCTATAAAGCTCAAGACCCTAAGGTTTGAGTGTTATTTTGGAATGGTGCTACTCTTCGCAAATCAAAATGTTGAAGAAATAGGGTTGATATTTCACTTCCTTGTTTAGAGGATATGTTGTGGGAAAGCTTACTTGAACTATCTGCGAGTTCTAACTAACTATTGATATCATAGAAATTTGAGTGAAGGAATGATCCTAATGGTTTTTTTTAATTTTGATTGCTAATAAGTATGATGGAAATAGTGGATGAGGGACTATGTGACTTATCTGGTTTTCCAATTGTTTTGTTTGAACAATGATCCTATAAACAACTTCAGTTTGTTTTCCTCGAGTTTTGGTATGATGAAGCAATAGTGCTGGTTTTCGAGCAAAATGTACAAGACTATGAGCAAAAGTGGCCAAATTTATTAAGTGCGGCAAAAAATGTGTCAAGTGCTTGGGTTTCAAAAAAGAAAATGTGAGATGGAATGGCAACTATTTGTGTGTTTCTGTCAAATGCAATCTTTTCTCAAGAAAAAGCAAGTGCAACTATTTGTGTGTTTCTGTCAAATGCAATCTTTTCTCAAGAAAAAGCAAGCATCTTTTGGAAAATTCAAGGATCTTAGTAGCAAGTGCACCAGTTTCTCAAAAGAAAATGCAAGGGAATAAAAGAAAGTGCATGGTTGCTGCAGCAAGTGCTCATTTTTTGTCAAATTCAACTGATTTTCATCATTACCTTTTTTGGGACAAAGAGAAAATGCAATGAAATTTTGGCTACTACTCAGAAACTATGGAAAATGCACTAAAATTTTGTGCAAATACAATGAAAATTTGGAAATTGCTCAGAAACTATGATAACTTGCACTAGAATTTTGTGCCAATGTGGTTTCTGTGTGTTTTGTTTCCAGTTTTGAACAATCTTTTCACAAATTTTTGCAAGTTTAAATTTGGTTTTTCTTCTTAATTTCTTTGCATTTGGAGTATGTCAAGTGATAAAACAACACTTGACTGACTCAACAAGCATGGAATTATGTGACCTTCATGTCTATAGCTTAAGTTGTGAAATCACATCAACCAAGCTATAGTTCCCAAATGTTTACTTTGATCAATGCAACCTAAAATAAAATCCAGAATATTTGGAAACCTTTAAGGAAAAATCTTTTCAAGGAGTGCAAACATAGGGATTCTTTCACAAGTATACACTAAGTCAAAGGGTTTATGATTCAACCATCATGTTCAGTGTTTGTTTGGATGTGTTCTTTCTCTTTAAATCAAGCATATAATTTGATGTCAAGATTGTTTTGAATGTAATTGGAAAGTTTAACATAAAAAAGCATTTACAACCCTAGTGGATAGAAACCATTCTTTTAGGTAGGCCTACCTCATGCCCCGAAGGGATGATTTTACATGCAACTTATGTCGCGGGCCTGTAGTCAGACATGGCAAGTAACCTCTCAAAAGTAAATCCTGATGCACCACTTTCAATTTTTTTTTGGATAATAGGGTGGCTTCTAAAACAATTTGGCTCTTAGTAATGTTCTAGGGATATTATTTTTGGGCCCCTATACATGCAACATTGTGTTCAATTAAGAACCTCCTAGCCCTTACGGGTTTTTACGCATCACAAGGATACTGAGGGAGAATACATCAACATAGGCTAGAAAAATCTAGCAGGATGATGAAATTTCCTCACACCCACAAAAGATTTATATAGCGGTCCAAAATGAAAGTTTTGCTTGGGTCACCTATGAGTTCTCCAGCGCAAGATGTTTCTCAATAGGCAGGCCCTCTAAAAAGGTATGCTTGAAAAGAAAGGTGCGAAGCTCAAGATGTTTTCGCTCACCCAAGATCGCCAAAAGGTGCAAGGGGAGAAGACAACCATCTAGCTTTCCAATCACCGAATGCACAACATACACTTCATAGCAAATTGATTATTTTAAACACCTCGAGCGGTGTTATCCCCAAAAATATGTGAATAAAATAAACTTGTTCTTTTTAATTGCACCAATATGAAGTATTTAGGATATCAATCATTTAAGATAGCAATGGTGCAAGACAAATAGGAACATTTGTTCATTTTTAAGCCCAAATATGAGTGTTTCTAAGAAATCAGTCCTAGTTCTAACTTGGTCAACAAAACTAAAACGGGCGTGTGTCAACAAAATGGAAATCGTTTTGCGTTCTTTTTATGCACCAAAATCAAAGTTCCTAACGATGAAAACTTGGAAAGAGTTCATTTTTAGAGCACCTTAATTGAAATGTTTTTATTCTTTTTATGCACCAAATCGACAATTCCTAACTTAAGAAAACTTGAAATGGTTCAATTTTAAGAGCACCAAAATGAAAGGTTCATTTGTGTTGTTCTTTTTAGAGCACCAAATAAGGGTTCCCAATTTTAAAAAAGCTTGAAATGGTTCAATTTTTTTAGTAAAACCAAAACGAAGTGTGCATTTGTGTTGTTCTTTTTAAAGAACCAAATGATGATTCCTAAATTAAGAAAGTTTAAAATTGGTTCAATTTTAATAACACCAAAACAAAGTGTGTGTTTGTTTTGTTCTTTTTAAAGCACCAAAATTAAAAATTCATAACTTAATAAAAAAATGTTTGTAGGTTTGGAATACTTTGACTGATCATCTTCCCTACAAAAAATGAGTTAAAGTCTTTCAAATCCTGCATACAAACCCATTAGTACCTATTACACATTCAAAAACAAGCAAATGCTAGCTAAAAATCAATTATAACAGTGCAAATTTCGTGCATTGGTTTGTCAGAGCAAATGCTCATAAATTATTGCAAAAGCGCCCTTGTCAAAATCAAATGCTCAATTCTCAGAGAAAGTGCACCCCTTGCCAAAATCAAATGCTTAGTTTTCAGAGCAGATGCTTATAAATTTTTGCAAAAGCATAGTTCTCGTGTCAGTTGCTTGGTTTTTAGAGTAGATGCGTGGTTTTATTGATAGGAAATTATGAAATTTTTCTAGGTAGTGCGTGAAACATTTTTTAAAAGTGCTTCGGAACCCTGCAGCTTCAATTTAAACTCGTAAAAAAATTAGTAGTGAGAACCATGGTTCCACCAGTCGTGCCAAAATGTATTAGGGGAAAACCATTAGATGCAAACAAGATTAAACGTGCTTGAAATGAGAATCTAAGCTAAGATCAAACACACAAATCTAAGATCTAATCCTACACATATGAAATGAAACTAAGCTATTGAAAACACATTTAAGAAATATATGATTACCAAATTGAATGCAAATAATAATAAAAGTGTTACCATCTCATATCGGAGTGTATTCGCTTGATGTTGGATTGTTCTTATCACCGTGAAGCCTCCATAGTTCGTGTGCAAAGCTTTGATGAATGATGCGTGTTGGCTGATCGAAGAAAGGTTGAAGCTCTATCAATGGTGGTCTTGACAATAATTCGTTGCATAAGGTATGTTGATTCTTCTATCCTTTTTTTGTGAGGAAAGAGGTTTGTTATATAGAAAATGAGATTTGAAACAGATGATCAAGATTCAACAATGTTGGATCAAGATCAACAGTCGACAGGTGTCAAGAAGATTTAGACATGAGAAAATTGTGCAAAGTAGATTGCATAATTTGTGTGATTGAGGAATAGATTGGTTAGTCAGGATTTAGATTGATCAGTCAGGATTTAGATTCCTTAGTTAGGAAATTGATGGCTTAGTCAAAAAATTAGATTGCTCTGTTAGCAATCGTAATTTGCTCAACCAAAAAGTGGGTGAGGATAATTGATTAATTGATTTAATTAATTAATTCCTTTTTGGAGTTGAACATGCAAATCAAGTTTGAATTTTGCAAACAAAGTTGCATTAGTTTGATTTGATTTTTGATGATGATTTGAATAGTTTGATTTAATTTATTCAAATTTTTGAGGAAAAGTGTCGTAATTAAATTATTATGATTTAATAATTCAATTAACTTAGAGGAATAAGGTGATTTAGCGATGCAATTAAATATTTGGTATTATTTAACCAAATCAAGATGAAATAAAGTGGGATTAGGACTTCATTAAATAAATATTTATTTAATTGGTCAAAATGATAGAAACGTGAATTAATTAAATAATGTTGTTTTATTTAATTAATAGTAAAATTAGGGTTTTTAGGAATTTATTGAATGAATGGAATTTATTTAATTCGTTCGAAATGATGAAAGAGTGAATTAATTAAATAATGTTGTTTTATTCAATTAATAGCAAAATTAGTGTTTTTAGGACTATTAAATTAATGAAATTTATTTAATTTGTCAGAAATGATGAAAAAGTGAATTAAATAAATAATGTTGTATTATTTAATTAATAGAGAAATTTAGGGTTTTGGATGATATTTTGATATTGTGTGATGTTTTTGAGATGTTTTGAGACATTGAGGGATGTTGTGAGATGATTATGAGATGTTCCAGGGCGATTTCGAGACGTTTCAGGATGATTATGAGATGTTGCGAGATGTTGCGGGATGATTCTGAGATGTTTCAAGATGATTTTGAGATGTTACATGATGATTCTAAGATGTTGCAGGATGATTTCAAGATGTTTCAAGATGATTCTGAGATGTTCTGAGATGTTGTGGGATGATTATGAGATATTGTGGGATGATTTGAGAGGATTTTGAGATGTTGTAGGATCATTCCGAGATGTTGTAGGATGATGTTTGATGTTGTTTGATGCTGTTTATGGTGTGTGATAGGTGTTAGGTCAATTTTACATGTCTAAAGATCCATCAGTAATTATAACCTTGTGGAAAAATTTAGAGAACCTAGCGGGCCTACCTTTGAGGAAAGATTCAGCTACATGTTTAAAATTGGTCCCCCATCAAGTCCCCACCAAAAGGTCCCCTTGAAAAGGGAAGCTTGGATCAAAAACTTTCAAGAAACCAATGATTCTACCTTCTAGGAAACTGATGACTACCTATTTCTTTACCCTATTTTCCTACACCACGACCCTTGATAATACCAATGATGGCTTACCTCTCATTTAACCATAGTTAATAGATTGGGATCAACAAGAACCACCAAGTTTAGACACATTTGAGAATGAAGAAGCAATTGCTGAGTTCATGGGACTTCATGAAGGAATATGGAGTGGGGATGATAAGGTTGGATTTTTCATAGAACTCAATAGTGCAACATACTTTGGTGAGGCTATCCTTTTTTCTAGTCACAAAAGTGAAAATGGAAAAATTCAAAATAAAAAGAATAGGTCTTTAGGTGAAAATTGAAAGGCGCCTGCTGATCATGAAAAAGTAAAAATAAAGGACATATCCAAAGGTGAAAACCTCTTTGAGGTGCCTAAGGATAGAGGATTGGACAATCTCCCTATAGACCAAGAGAGATTTCCATTTCTTATAGAAGAAATAGAAGAAGTGAACATTGGGATACAAGACAACTCTAGAATAATATAGTTGGCAGCATCTTTGACCACCAAGGAAAAGCTTGAGTTTACAACATTATTTTCAGAGAGACATGTTAATTTCACATGGTCATATGTTGATATGCCTGAATTGGACCCCGAGCTTTTTTTACATCACCTGTCGTTGATACCAAATGCCAAACCATATAAACAAAAGCTAAGGATAATGCACCCATAGATTTCACTTTTGGTCAAGGTTGAACTAAAGAAACTCTTGGATTTTGGATTCATAAGCTCTATTGATTATGAAAATTGGATATCAAATCTTGTTCCTGTCATGAAACTGAATGGTCAAATTAGAGTATGCATAGAATTCAAGGATATGAACAAGGCTTGTCCTAAAGATGACTTCCCCTTACCAAATATTGACATCATAGTGGACCTCACTGCTGGATACAAAATTCTATCACTTATGGATGGATTCTGGGTTATAATTAGATAAGGATTGCTCCTGAAGATCAACCAAAGACAACCTTCACATGCACTTGGGGAAATTTTTGTTGGAACATTATTTCATTTGGACTTAAGAATGCCGGAGCTACATATCAAAGAGCCATGATTACCATTTTTCATGATTATATGCACACACTTATGAAATCCTATGCTGATGATCTTCTCTCAAAATCTCTAGAAAGAAGTGGTCACTTAGCAATCCTTGATAAGATTTTCACATGACTTGAAAAGTACAAATTGAGGTTAAATCTAAAGAAATGTGTTTTTGAGGTTCAATCAGGAAAAATTCTAGGATATATTATCTCCCGTAGAGGAATAGAAGTCAATCCCACAAAATTAAAAGCTATCTTGTACATGCCACCACCAACCAACATCAGTTAGTTAAGGAATTTACAAGGAATACTACAATCAATCCATAGGTTCATTGCTCAGCTAGTAGATAAGATCCATTTGTTTCAACATTTGTTATGAAAAGGAATTCCCTTTATTTGGACAGAAATGTCAAGAAGCATTTTATCAAATCAAACATTATCCATCGACTCCACCAATTCTTATGGCTCCTATTGATGGAAAACATTTGATATTGTACATGACAACAATTACATTAGCACTGGGGGCATTATTGGCACAAAACGATAATGATGGTAAAGAACAAGCAATCTACTACATCAGTTGCACTTTGGTCAGATATGAGTTAAAATACAACCCTATTGAATGAGCATACCTAGAAGTTGTATCTGTAGCCCAAAAATTGAGATATTACATGCTAAATCGCAAGACAAACTTGATAGCCAAAATTGATCCTCTAAAGTATCTTCTTAGTAAAACAACCCTGACAAGAAGATTAGCTAAGTGGGTTACGATCTTAAGTGAGTATGACATTGAATGTTGATAAAAAAGAAATAAAAGGACAAGTGATAGCTGATCAACTCATAGATGCACCAATTAAGGTAGACCATCCTTTAATATTTAATTTTCTAGATGAATCAATCTTTGTCATAGAAACACCAACAACATGGAAATTGTACTTTGATGGGTCCTACACAAGTCATGGTTTAGGAGCCGAAATTTTATTCATCACACCTCAAGGGGATTCCATTACTAAATCATTTCAAATAGAATTTCCATGCAAAAATAATATAGTTGAGTATGAAGCATTACTGATAGGACTTCGATTGGCAATAAAATGGAAAATCAAGGATCTTCAAGTTTATGGTGATTCCCAGTTAGTGATCAAGCAAGTCAATGATTATGATACCAAGGATGAGAAGTTGATGCCCTACAAGCACATGGTTGATAGTTTTAGATTGTACTTTTAAGCTATTACCTTTGAGTAGATACTGAGAATATAGAACAAGGCAACTGGCACAATGACAACAATTAGATCTCTCTTGGACATTCCTAACAATGCATCACAATATGAGTTCTTGATAGAAAACTATTGGTCCTTGCGTTTGATGTACTTGAAATTGAACTTGTGTGAAAACTTGTTGGTCTCGAATCTCTTTGGTATAAAGAAATTTACAACTATTTGCATGACCAAATTATCCCTCCTAACTTGTCCTCCAACCAACGCAAAACCTTTATCCAAAAATCCTCCAAGTATGCCATCATCGGTGATACCCTTTATTGCTGTAGCTTAGATAACACCCTCCTTAGATGTCTTGACTCAAATGAAGCACAAACAACCTTATAAGAGGTTCACCATGGTATATGCGAAGCTCACTCTTCTGGTCCTACTTTAGCTAAAAAGCTTATGAGGATGAGATATTATTGGCCTACGATGGAACATGATGCCTATCACTTTGCGAAGAGAATTCCACCAATGTCAAAATCACGGAGATCTAATACATGCAATAGCTCAGGAATTACAACTACTCACATCACCATGGCCATTCTCTCAATAGGGACTTGACCTTGTAGGAAAGATCCATCCCACTTCTACAAATGGGCATAAGTTTATCCTTGTTGCTATAGAATACTTTACCAAGTGGGTCGATGCCATCTCAATGACCTACATTACTGGAAAGCAGATATCAAAATTCATCCTGAATTACATTATATGTTGCTATGGTATCTCACAGTCCATGATTACAGACAATGGTCGCCCTTTTAAGAATCAAGATATTTTTGAACTTTGTGAAAAATTTCATATCCGACATGATTTTGCTACCTTGTATTACCCCTAGGGTAATGGTCAAGTTGAGGCATATAATAAGACTATACTTAAAATCTTAAAGAAGACTGTTGATGACACTGGCCGTGACTGCCAACATCTACAACTCAATCCTGCTTTATGGGCCTATGTACTAGTTTTCGCACCTCTATAGGAGCCACTCCATATTCCCTTGTCTTCGAATATGAGGCGATACTTCCTATTGAGGTTGAGTTATCATCCCTAAGAGTATCTATGCAAGGATTGATTGATCAAGAATAATACCATGTACCCCATCTACATAAGCTAGAGTTACTGGATGAAAAGAGACATACTATCTTGATGCATTTGCAAGCATATTAGAACCACATTCAACATAGCACAATAAGAAGGTCCAACCTAAAAGATTTGATATTGGTGACTTAGTCCTGAAAGAAAATCCAAAGAATTAGATAGATCGAGAAAAGCCCAGAAAGTTTGAACGTAATTGGTTGGGACCCTATACCATCATGGCAACATATGTATTCGATGCTTGTTAGCTCTGTACTCCTAAAGGTGAACCATTGCTTGAACCCATCAATAGCATGCACCTTCACAAGTACTACACTTAATTCTCAGAGTATCCCATCAAAAATATAAAAAAATCAAAAATCAAAAAATAGTCAACCTAATGAAAACCTAGCAAACAGGCATCTTGGTGACAACAAAAAAAATCAAAAAAATGGAAAAAATAAATAGTAAAGAGAAATAATTTGTCCAAAACTGAAAATTACTTTGGTTGCGCTTTGGATAAGTACCATGGTTAAAACCTGGAAAACATGCACCATGCTTAGTCATTCTATGCTCTTCTGTCTACTATCACTCTACTTGGTCTTTCATCCCTCACTCACCCATTTGCCCATATCATCCATAATAAAGCTTCTTCATCTTTTCGATGGCTTGAGAATGACGGACATTTAGTATCCTTCACCTTCATGATCATCATTTGCATTCATCTGCTGATTCCCCTCACACATAATACGTTGGTCCTACACCTAACTGGGGGCAATTCCTTGACTTATGTCTTCATGGGATCATACACATGGTATTAGCTTTCTTATAAAATCAAAACCCAAAAAAAATCATAAAACATCAAAATAAAAAAAAGTCATAAAATATCAAAATCCAAAAAAAATATCATAAAACATAAAACTTCAAAATCCAAAAAAAAAAATCATAAAATATCAAAATCCAAAAAAATAAAAAAACCTTCAAAATCCAAAAACACTAAAAAACATCAAAAACTCCAAAAATAGAGTCTGAGTTAGTCTTTGATTAGTGTGGTTGAACTACGTTGTCTTTGCGCATTTTCTACGTGGGCGAGGCCCCTCACTTGATGGGCCCCCGAGCCATTAGGTCCGTCCTTAGATTTTTTTTGTTATATCACTTTTGGTTTGCATTATGTCAAACTATGAGGTCTCTATGTATAACATAGGCAAGGCCATCAATCAATGAGCCCATGAGGCCCTAGGTTAGTCCTTTAGGGTTTGTTGAGTCTAGTTCTGTTCTTTGTCTACAAGCAATTGTTATTCAAACCAAATCACGAGTTAACAAAAAAACATATTCAACAAATCCTTAATCGTCAATTAATCAACCAAATCGTTGGTCTTATATCAGAATGGGGCTTTATGTCATTTGTTTCATTTGGTCTTATCACTTGTCTTCTATCAGGATGCGTCCTTCCTGAGATTATACATTGTCTTTGGTCAATCTTGCCATTCAACTTAAGTGGGATATGTCTCTCTTGCAGATAGGTGCTTATCAAAATGGTCAATCAGTCAACTTTATTAGATGCATTCCTTTCCCTAAGAAGGACATATCTTTCCTAAAATTAGGCATCGTCGCATCGATCAATCATATCAATCACACTTTATCAAATCAATTTACATTCATCACTTGGTCAATCAACCTTGTCATATTGGTCAAATTAACCTTGCCTTATTCAGGATGTGTCTTTCCTGAATAAGGCAAGGTTAATTAGGCATAATCAATCAAATCAGTTAATCAACCTTTTCCAACCTATCCATCAACTTCATTCAAGCAATCAATCAATTGGTCATCTCGGTCAACCTAATCAACCTAATCAATACTATCGACAAAACATTATCTCTCTGGAAAACACTTTGTTGGTCTAAGTTTGTCTTATCTTTTTTATTGATTTTTAGTCACGTTACTAGCTACCTCCAGGATGTCCTATCATGGATTGAGAGGGGCAATTATGGATCATGATCTCTTTTCTTTGCTTGTTGTTTGTGGTTTGTCTTAGAAAAAAGACTAGGATAATTGGGTCCTTAGTATGAGTCGGGGCATTCCTTGTCTTTTGGATTTGTCTTTTGACTACTTGTCTCTCACAAATGGTCCCCTTGCACACCTTGGTCTATGTCATACCATGGGTTTTGTGCTCCATTTGCGACAATTTTGATGCCCGATGATGATAAACATAAAATAATGAAAGTTCGTCCTTTGTCATTTCCTATCTGCCTCTCCACCTTCTTTGTCATTCTCCATGCTAACATCCATTTCTTCCATGCTAACATTTCTTCTCTCTGCATCTTGACAATGTCCTGTGACACACAAAAATACCTTGCATACATGATCATGTTAGAAAGTATGACAAAATACATTATCATCATATAAATCATCATAATAGGCCACATATATATATATATTTGTATGAGAAAATACAAAAAAACATAGAGTGCATCCGTATACCATTATCAGTTCATTGCATCATAACATAATCAACCATGACATTTCCCTTTACATTATGATCATAGTTCATTTCCATTTATCACATTTCATATAGATTGCATCACATTTCATATACATTGCATCAAATTTCATATACATTGCATAACATTAATAACATTATGGCATATCACATCATACATCATATTTTGAATTCATATCAAACATCTCTAAAAATTGCATACATAATCTATAGGCATCACATTACATTAACATTAATTGCATTCACATATCGTATTACATCATACAATTAGGTCATCCATAGTGCATTAATATATAACATCATTACATAATCATATCAGATGCATAAACAAAATTATAAATACATAATCATCCATCACATCAAACCATCATATGATCATATAGAAATGCATACATATCATAAAATCATGAGCATCATAACATAATCATAAAGAATAATCACATAAGACTGCATATCATAAATCGACACCAAAACTCATATCATATATCACTTAAAATATATCAAAATACAATGTAGGGATAACTTTAGTGGCGAATCTTCGCCAATTAGCAAATTCCAGGAATCGGGCAAATCAAATTTGGTGAATTCTAGGTATCCTGCAAGATGTTCAAATTGCCTGGGTTTCACATACTATCGGTCCAATGCATGTCCATTCACCAGCGGTTTTTTTTTACGAGGCATGTTTAGGCAATAAATTTGCCATAACAGACTATGCATTTCCAATGGACCGATCAATATTTTCGCCTGTAATCCCGAGGAGCATGTCATAAAACACCAACATATTCGCCAATACTATTAAGACAACATTATATGAGGACCCATTTCGCCAATTAAAATTTACAAATAGTTGCTTATGAAGACCCATTCGCCAATTAAAATTTACAAATAGTTGCTTATGAGGACCTATTTCGCCTTGAAAATTTCAAGGTATTGTTGTATAAGCACGCGAGATTCATCAAGTTTTTAACATACCATTTCAAAATCCCGTGGAATTCGCCAAATATGGATTAATATAAATACAATTGAAACTGTTATTTGTTCTTACACATTTTGAACGGTTCTGAGGTTCTACTTCTCGATTCAGAAGTCAACGAAACCCGAAAACATAGACTCAAAGGTGAGTGATCATTTCTTCATACTGTTATTAGTTATTAGACTATTAGTTATAATAAGATTTATTTATCTATTTTCCATTCTTGCTTCAGTCTTAAACATAATTTTAAGTAGGGAATGGGATCTATATTCTCTATTGGTCTGTCCTTCTTAAACAAGAAGACTTTTTTTTCTAGCTTTTAATCAAAGTGAGATCAATATGTTGAGCAACACGGGTAAGACTCTTGAGCAAGCGGGTAATGAAGAGACTGGGAGGCCATCAAAATGCCCAAAATGGGGAGGTACCATACAGCCTTACTTTGGAATTGGCAAAGCTTCTAAACCATCAGATCAAGGTGGAGCTACACCATCAACTCTTCCACCAAATATTATTGAAGATGGAGATACATCATCAACTCTTCCGCCACAGGAAGGTCAAGGTGAGATTGTCATTGTGTTAAATCAAAATGTATCAAATGAGGATGGCAATACGGCAGAAGATGTTCCAAGGAATACCCTGGATATCCAGAATGAGATAATCGACTTGGATGAGGATGATGTTGGTAGCAAGAAAAGAAAAGGCAAAGCAAAATTGGGGCGCGAGTGGGAAATGACAAGGAATTTTCAAATTGGTTGGTTGTTGAAGTACCCATTCCTTGAACCAGTGGGGGTATCAAACGGAAATGATATTGAAAGGGAAATAGAGGTCAAATGTAAGATTTGTAGTTGGAAATGTGGAAGAGACAAGATGATGCAGCTAAAGCTTGACACTATAGAAAAGCATGTCGGCAAAGTTTACGAAAAAAAATCATATACGAAAAGGAACAATCAGTCGTACGATGGAAATCAAAGGAAGAATGTCTTCATGTTAAGTATGCCACAGATTATGGAGAGCATAACCATAAAATGCCGAAGATTAAAAAATGTGAAGGTGCACTTGAGGCTCATTTTGGAAAAGCCATGGCAGCGACAAATCTGTCAAAAACTGTTCAGATGTGTGTTGTTTTTCATATTTTGTCCAGGGGGCGTCCTATGACAGACTACGCAAAATATTTTGATTTATTATCTTATTTGAGTGTTCCCCACTTTCCCTTCTCACATTGGTCAGTAAACGTTGGATGGGAATGGGAGAACTATCTTGTTGCAGTGGAAAAGCAAGATTTAAAGGAGAAATTAAAAGAGTCAAATTTCATTGCATTATCTTTAGATGAAGTTACTGCGGTGGAAAATACTTCTTGGGTTTGTATGCATTTGTATACTGTAGAACAACATGTTTTCCAAGCTCATCTTCTTTGTGTTCGTAAAATGAAGGACAATTCAACATCACAAAATCTATTTGAACTAGTCAAGAAATCTTTGAATGAAATTGCAGGTTTGGATGAGTTGACAATTGCCAAAAAGTTGGTGTGTGTAGGAGCTGATGGAGCTACAGTGATGCAAGGTGAAAGGAGCGGTCTTTGCACAAAGTTAAAAACTACTTGTGCACCATACATGCTTGGCATTCACTGCATGGCCCACAGAATGAATTTAGCATTTAAAATTGTAAGCAAGTTTCCAACAGTATCAAAAGTTGAAAATCTAGTTCACGAGATCCACACATACTTCAGCCGAAGTCCCAAATGTTTCCTTGAATTTCAAAATTTTGCTGAAGGAATAACACTTGGAAACAAGCTTCTCAAGGATGTCGATACCAGATGGATCTCCTTGCATGGACCAACGCAACGAGCTCTTTCAGAATATCAATCCTTGATTGGGTTGATGTACGAGCATCACAACATAGTAGACAAAGCTCCTGAACTCTTACATAGGTTAAGCAATATAGAGACACTCTTGACTTTAGCTAGTCTTCTCCCCATGTTGGATGAGATGAACAATCTTGTGAAGAAAGCCCAAGATAAAACTATGTATATTTATGAATATTCCAATCTACGTAAACTTACATGCTCGGCCTTCGATCATCTATATCTAGATCTAACACAAGAAGGCACAAATTATTTGATGTGGCGGAAAATGATTGATTTGAATAATCCTGATAATTTTTTATAGTTTAATGCAAGCAGACACTTATGTATTTGTGTACATGGATATGAGATACCAATGTACCATTGTAAGACAACCAGGCGCTCTAGAAAAGAAGTACTTGTTAACGAGGAAGATTTTAATGACATTGTTAAATCTGTTAGTGATAATTTGAAGGAAATTGCTAAATCTCTTTCCTCAGAGATTCATGAAAGATTCCATCGACATGAAATACTTGAAGCCATGGGTATTGTGTATCCTCATTTTTGTGTAAACTGAGATAACCCAAAATATTTTCATGATCAAGTAAAAATCGTGATCGAACAATTTTTAAAAAAGGTAACATACAGTGAGCAGGCAATAGAAGGAATTTTAAATGAAAATAAGCTTAGAAAGCAATGTCAGAGTTTTGCAATAGCTATGTGGGACCAGTCTGATTCCATGGGCAAGGAGAAGGCCTTTGAACCGAGATCAATAAAAAGGGTTTGGACAAGCTTAGGTTAGAGTGAAATATTGCGTGGTTCGATGTCAGCATATTTCAAACTTGCTGATTTATGTCAAACAATGATATTGGGGTCGGTGGAGGATGAGAGAGCTTTTAGTACATTGGGGTTTTTGAAATCAAAGTTAAGAAACAAACTGGACAAGAATTTGGAAAATTGCTTGAGGATGAAAGGAACTGTGTATAATGTCAAAAAAATTCCTTTTGAAAGGGCACTCACAATCTGGAGGTTCACATGTGAAAGAAGAGGGGCCAGGTTGTGCAACACAGGCTCTCCAATTCTAGGAGCTATCGGTACTGGTGGTGCTACTAGTGGCAGTGGCAGTGGGCCTCGGATAGATCAAGATGATAGTGATATTGAAATTGACACAAATCAAACAATGAATGTTGATTTTGAGACACAGGTTGAACAAAGTGTAGAGCAGCCTCCGAATCAAGATGACTCTTTTACTTTATCTGAAGATGAGCATCGGTTTGAGGACCCTGACTCCATTTGGGAAATGGAAGAGAATTAGCAGGTTTTAGGTATTTTTACTGCACTTCTTGAATCAGTTTCCATTGTTCCAAAGTCCAAACTGTAGTTGATGATATTTTATATTCTATTAAATGAAAATTGTGAATCATTGCACTTCAAGTTCATGATATCTTATAATCTTATTTTATATTGCACTCAAGCACTGCATGAATCATATTCCAAACAGTAGTTGACGATTTTTTATATTGTATTCAAATAAATTGTGAATCATTTCACTTCAAGTTCAGGATATTTTATTTAATATTTTATATTGCACTCCAAGTCTCCATGATATTTTATATTATATTTCACTTCATGAATCATATCAGGATTTTTATTCAAAACATAATAGAAGCTAACAAACTAATAGTTCAACATCCACAACTTAGAAATGAACAAAATAACCCTTGATCATTTTATTAAAAATAATGATATGTTTATACAATGGAGAGACATGAGTTCGAAATGAGTAATTTCCATTCAGATGCTAGTACTGTCCTAAAACATCAAACTCTAATGAGTTTAAAACCTACTATAGAATGAAACAAAATCTAAAACAACATTTTCACTAAAAAAATAGGCCCTTTACAATTCACTCTGCAACTTTACTTAGACTCGACCTAAAATTATCCAACTTGCTAACCCGTATTTCTGGCCTTGAAATCCTTCTTATAGAGAATGAAGGAGCAAACAAGCATTGGGCCAGAAATACACATGTCACCAGTCACTTGGACCCCCCTATGATATTTCAAAAATTTGTTACAACAACTGAGTCCCATGAAAATCTTTTTTTTTTTCCCATCTACTGGAAAATGGCTAATGCACTGGCCAGCCACCAAACCTCAAGAAACTTGCGCCAAAAGTGGCCCAAAACTATCATCAAGACAAAACCAAAATCTGTTATAATTTTGTGGTGAAATAGAACGAAGGAAAATTACTTAATGTCGATCAAGTTGAGCTAGAAAATGTCTCATCCGCCATTAAAGCTCACTTGCATGCCGTGCCAAAGGCTCCAAGTTTCCAATCGCATTTGATGTGAATTCAAATCCCAACTGTCAATCCTTCACTTTCATCAGAGCATCGAACGACTACCATCAAAAAGGCTGATGTAATCTCCATCTCAGCACGAAGGGCCCACCACACTATGCATCGCCAAAGGAATACACATGGCGCTCACCTGTGATATCGCAATCAATAAACACCTCACATCTTTCAATCACGCAATGGTAGGAAACCATTGATCTTCATCATCGGCAATCGTGTTCATTCATAACAATCACCATTGTTGAACATAACCGTCAAGCAACTTTTTCATCAAGATTATAACACCTCCGTTGATTTTGAGCACGTGCATCTCGCAGCCGCTTTAGTAACCTACCATATAATGTATATCTTTGGGTTGGTTCATTTCTAACATTACCTTTTTGAGGGTGGTTTCAAAACAACTTATGTCCCATTGAATCGTCTAGGTCAGGCCCCTTTTAATAAAAATGCTAAATATTTTGCCTGATCTTTTATTTCTCAAGTTTGGGTTGGACCGTGCCCTGTGTTTTAGAACAACTTTGAGCCATTGTTTGTCGTTGTCCTAAGCGGTGTCCCCTTCCCCTCTTTTATTTTAAGTAATTGTATTATTTTGTAGGGGTTATTTTTAATGACCGTCGATCTCCCTACAGTTGATCTTGACCGTTCCCCGCGATCTCATGATGACATCACCGCTGTTTGCTTGGTGATTGTGATATCACGAGCGGGTGCCATGTGTCCCAAGTTGTCGATGCTGAAAAGGAGTAAATAAAGTGCTTAGTATTTGTATCATACTTTAGTACGTTATAGAGTGGGTTACTAAACCAGATGTGAGATGCACGTGCTCGAGATCAATGGCGATGTTTTAACCTTGATGAAAAGTTGCTCGACGGATAGGTTTTGGTGCTGCTCACTGTTGTGAATGATCATGATCACCGATGGAGGGAATAAGTGGTTTCCCACCATCATGTGATCCTAAAGTGAAGGGTGTTTAGTGATTGCGATATTAGGGGCGGATGCCGCATGTATTCCTTTGGCACTGTGTATTATGTTGGGCCCTCGATAATGACATGGAGATGTTGTCAACCTTTTGAAGATGGCTGTTTGATCATTGATGATCTGACAGGAACAAGAGATTGACGACGGGGATTTAAATTTGCATCAAATATGATTGAAGCCGTTGGCGTGGCATGCAAGTGAGCTTTAATGGAGGATGAGATGCCTACTGGCCATTTTTCATCGGCTTTAACTAGTTAATTCCATTCTATCTTCACCACAAAGGCATTCAAATGTTTTTGAAGCGGTCCAGGACTCTAGAGCCAGAGATTGAGTTTTTCAAGCAATTACAGCGAGGTTTGGTTTTCTGCAAGGCGCGAAATCCCATGAGTTACCTTCTATGCCACGATTTCTATTTGAATGTGTTTTTTCTAGAGGGTTGTATTGTGTTGGTCAGGGGTCTTGTTGATTAAGACTGTAAGGTTACTGGTTCTTTTGAATTGTGGGAAATTGCAAAGTTCTGGTGTAATTTCATTTTGGGTAGCCCTAGTTTGTTCAAGAATTTGATTTTAGGAGAAGCCCTAGTTGTTCGAAATGGCGCCATCAAAGCAGCATTCTGGCCATATTGATTATTTGCAAAGGAATTTATACGACGATTTCCTAGATCAATTCCTGCTATCAACGAATGACAAGAAGAGGGGTTTGGTTTTAATAAATGGGAAAGCTTTAGGCGAGGGACTAAGTTGTAAAACCTATAATATTTTAGATGCTAGGGTCCAAATGACGGGCCTAGAAATGTTTAGGAGATGGTATGGGCAACAAAATGTGCCTCATCCTTTCTGTAATGTCTGGAAGTATGATATGGGGAAACTAGTTGTACCAAATGTATTTCCTGATATTGACCTACTCAGAGCAATGATAACACGATATGATCTTGTTACAAGGATTGTCAGGGATAATGATGGTGGGGTTCTACTGAATATAAATGCAAATGAGATTTGGCAGGTTTTCGATTTGAGTGAATATAGCCCATTCTTAGTCCGGGTAGATTTTGAGGAAATGAAGCAGGAATATGCCAGGTCACAACCTCTTTTCAGATCAAAATTGCTTCCTCCTCATTTAGCCAAGGTAAGCAGTTCAAATATTCACATCAGCCCAACTGATCAGGAGCCTTTCAGGCTGAGCTATTTTGCTGATCACTTCTTGGCAACATTTTATTCACTTTGCCAGATTTTAGGTTTCAGCCCTAAAATCGTGATGCCCATTGCTTATATGTTTATGGGGGCTCAGATTCAACATCCCAATTTTTATGTAGTGTACGACTATGCATCTTTTCTTGCTGAAAAGATACATGATGGTTTGTTGAAGTTGCATATGGGGGAAACTAGTACTCCTTTCTTTTGGTACTCCCTATTAATGCATATGTTCCTGTACAAGAATGCCAACTTCTTCTTAGAGAAAATGGAGTTGAGGAAAGAAATGAATGGAGAAAGATTACCAGTATAGGTTTGGAGTGCAGATTTGTCTTGCAATAGGGGAGGTGCTAGCTTTGTGCAGTTTGATAACTATTTTGCTTCTAGACTTAGAGCTAGATTGGTGGTAAATGTGCTAAGGGTCCCTGAGGATTTGCATGATTTCCTCTGACCCAAAGTGAGGAAGCCTGATTTGAAGGTGTGCCACAATTGGGGTGACATCATCTTATATCCCGTAAGCACTTTCCTAAGGGTTTATGGTTTCCAGGGATCTCCTCACATTCTCCCATATAATGTACCATCAAGGATGGGATTTGCTGAGGTCATGTGGCAACTAGGTTGCATTCATGAGGATAATTTGACAGGGAAAGGAAAAGAGACTTTGTTCCCTGATTATACTATTGTTTCAGATTTTGTCTTTTCCAAGGGAGGATGGGTCCACTTTAGAAGATTTTTTGATGATTATCATTTGAAGAGTGGATCTAAGAGGCAGCATGACCCCGAGGGATTCTTTGCCCTATTCAGGCAATGAATTAAAGGTGACAAGTTTGCACATGTTTTCAATTTTCCTGAGGATCTAATCAGAAATGAGTTTGATTTGAGGAGGTAGGAATTGAATAAAGAGAAATGGATTGCCTATGAGAAACTATTGGCTATGGTGCATAAAATGGATGCAAAATATGATCCATTGATGGAGTTCACTCCATTTCACAAAAGAATAGATTTCTTAATGAATAACTTCAAATATATCATCAGCACCTTGAAAACCAAGAAAGTCAATTTGGAAGTGGACTTGGGAATTTAGAGACTGGAGGCGAGGGCTGAAGAAACAAGGCCAACTTATTAGCCACCAAAGGACAGGCCTCTATACAAGAGGAAGAGAGATCATAGCAATGATGAGGAGGCAGGAGATAAAAGGGGAAAACAAATAATGCAAGCATCATCACAACCGGGTCAAGGGATCAGGAAACCTAGAGGGATAAGGATTGTGGACCTAGATTCGCCACCGAGAAATGATCCTGTAGAGTTACTATCAGAGCCAAGCCTAAAGAGGCAAAGGGTTGAGGAAACACAAGAGGCTCTAATGGATGAAATAATTATAACTGATCAAGACATGCAGGTTGGTATCCCTTCTCCTCCTAGATCAACATAATTGGTGTTAACTGATATGGATATAAAGGGGCAGTGTGTACAGGATGCTAGGATGGAGGCCTGCAAGGCATTCCTGGATGATGATGCCTTCGTGAAGACTCTTGTATTCTTGCAGTTAATTTGGAGAATGAAATTAGAGGAATATCAAGATAAATGCAAGAGAAGGAGAGAGTCAAGACCTGATAGGGCTGAACAGGAGAATGATGATGAAGTTAAGGCTGAACTAATGGAGGAATTCAAGAGCATTACTCCTGAGGAAGGAAGGAGAATTGTGACTCAGGCTGGTGTCTTACTTCTGCCTGAAGTGGACATAGTTGATGCTGTAGCATTCAATGCTATCCTGCAGTCCAAGCATCTTGTGCAAAACAATGAGGAAGAGGTCAAGGCACTTTGCAAGACTTTTCTTTTAGTGAGGAATATGAAACTCTGACCATATGGGAATTGGCACCCCAGAGTAGAAAACCAAATGTGGTTGATATTGGCCCAAGTCTAAGGGGAGGGCTCATCATCAAGAGAGATTTTGAAACCTCAACAACAGAAGCCACAAGCTTGACATTGAATGTGGCCAAATTGGCCCAAAAAATAGCTGAAAGGGAGGAAACTGAAAAGAAGAGTCTAATGGAGAAATATAATGTAATAATTGGGGAATATAGTAGAATACAACAGAGGAATGTTGAGCTGCAGTTTGAAGTTGATAGACTGAAATATGGGCAAGTAGGAGAATCTTCCAGTGCCCCTGGTATCATAGCACTACCCACTACTTCAAGGTCAGTTCCCCTTAATATCCCAATCATTTCTACTCCTGGGTCTCCCATTCAGACACCTGTTCTTAGCCCTGCACCAGAGCCAGTTGAAGAGGAAGTTGAGTATTATGTGGATCCTACCAAGAAGCAAATGTTGAATAAAATCATAGAATTGCAACCTGCCCTAAAGGCAAGTGAGGATGATGCAATTGCTAAACACAATGAGGTGGTTGACATCATTTTGAGGCATCTAAATGAGAAGGTTGATTGTAGGTTGCCATCTATACATTCTTTGTATTCTTTGTTCTTGGGTGGAATTAAAAACATTAACATAGATCGGGAAGTAGTTCTGCCTTTGGTTGAGAAGTGGATCCCTCAGGCCACTGATTTAGATGTTATGTTTAAGGCTTCTAGGTTTGATGTAGACAACGGGCCTCATTCATTGAAGCCTACTCAAATTTTTGTGAAATCATTGAAGGGATTCCAAGCCCTACTTGATGATTTGAGTAGAAAAATTAGAGAACTGGTAAAGAGTTTTGATGACTGGAATGATACTTTTCTGCCAGATATAATAGATGCACAAGGAAATATCTTTCCATTGCAATAGTGGCAACATAGGGTAGAAGAGGTTATTGATGCACAAATCAAATTGATTTGTGATGACTCGGACTATGAATTGCTGGTGAACAGTATGGATAAAATAATTAATACCAGCATATTCTTAGAGTCTTTTGAGAGAGAGGCTAACTAGGTTGTGGTGAATTAGACACCTTACGATACTAAGGTGATCGAGGTGGTGAATTTTAAATGGCCAACGGATGAGGAATACTAGAAATGGGTGGACAAGTACTTAACCGACGAGGAGTAAAACAATGTCTATTACCGACAACTAACAACTCAGTGGTTATAGTATAACTGATTATGGTTTTGCTTCCATGACGGCTTTTGGCGCAGGTTTTGAGATATAGCTAATGCAACAACTATTATGTAATGAGTGGAATCAACGGAAAGATGCTCTGGGACTCGATGGTTTTAATCATATTTTTGAATTGGCACATAGCGGTCCAATTGACCAATGACATGTGTAATTTTTGGCCCGATGCTTGTTTGCTCCTTCATTTTCTATAAGAAGGATTTCAAGGCCAGAAATAGGGGTTGGCAAGTCAGATATTTTGAGGTCGAGTCTAGGTATAGTTGCATAACATATTGTAAGAACCAGTTATTTCAATATTAATACAATTTAGGTTTGGGGTTATTCGGTAATGGGGTTTTAGGTCTATGAAGATTTGATGTTTCGCAATAGTACTAGCATTTGAGTTATGATGTTATATTTTGAGCTCATGTCTCTCCTTTGTATAAACATATCATAATTTTGAATAGTATAATCAAGGATTATGGTGTTCATCTCACTACTTTGGTGTGTATGTTTTCTATTTTGGCTTTAATTCAAGGAATTAATTAAAATGCTTGGATGAAATCATGGATGGATATGTTTGTAAAGGGATTTAGTAAGAAGTATTGGGTTAGGATATGGATTGAAACTATTGTAATGCAATATTGCCAGGGATCTTATAATTATATGCTATGTATTTGAATCTGTTGTTAAATTTTAAATGTTTGTGAATTTGACTCCCCAATGGTATATGGCACTGGTTTAAATTGTATGAGTTTGTGAGGTCCTGTGTCTATATGTCTTTACTTAGAGCTTGCTGCCAAATTGAAAATAAAATGACTATCATAAGTTACAAAATAATGTTGTAATCATCCCATGCTCCAAGTAGTTGATATTATTGGTGAAAGGCCAGCTCATTTTAGTATTATCCAATTCTGTTGAGCTATTCAATGGGATTATCTGTTAATTGTTAATGATTGTAGATTAGGAGATAAACTTGGTTTACGTTAAAAAACACCAACAAAACCCACCCAAAAAAGGTAACATCCGAATAGATTTTCACCCAAGGTATTACATATGACATTAGGATTTTCATGAAAACCAAAATAAAACCCCAACCTTAGGTTCTTTCCCAAACAATATGACAAATTGACAGACCAGGACAAGGTCAAGACAAAGAGGAATTCAGAGAGAAAAATTAGAAGTTCCATCAAGTTCATCAGTAGTTCAAATGATAAAATAAATAATACAGATAATTGAACATCATCACATTACTGAAGTCTGAATTTGAGCTTTTTAATTGAATTTCACATGAAGGAGTACATATTGGCATTGGCAATGCAAAATACTGCCAATGCCCAAAGACAAGTCTGCACAGAGCTGAGTTGGAACTTGGAAACTCATATTATCAAAGGTTGAAAATAAAAAATCAAGTCACTGTATCACCTTTTCTAGAAACTTCCACTCTTCAGGAGGTGGAATTACCATTTGTTCTAATTGATGTTGTTTGAATTGAAGTTTTGTTAACATTTCATGATTGTAATTAGAAGTGGAACTTGTCTTGAATTTTTCAATCAATTTTGCATTCAAGGTTATCAGTGTTTTGATTGAATCCAAATAATTCACATCTGGGTTCTAAGGAAACTGGTCCAAATCAATCTTCCTTGCACCTTCCATCTTCTTTCTAAAACCATCCTTTCCAATGAATCACTCATTTGTGTCAAAACCCTCTGGAAAACCAAGCTCTGTGAAGTTCCTTACTTTTTCATCCACCACCTTCATCTTGTCTACAACCAAATGCAAATATTCCTTTGTTCCACACATTCTCGAACACTTTTCAATGATAGATGACAACTTCATTGAGGTTTCAGTCCGATTAGTAATCCCTTTTGATTTCAAATCATTGTCACTGGCTTTGTAGACTGTTTGTAGAACTTGATTTGCAGATTTCTCTAATTCCAACACCTTTTTGTTGTCCACTAAATATTTGCTGAGCTTCTTATAATGTTGTCTGATAGCATCAATCAGTTGAAACATGTCACACAAATGATCAAACCTGTGCATTATTTCATCCCAGATCTTTTGTTTCATATGCCTCACTGTATCTCTACAAAATGCAGAAAGCTTATTTTGAGAAGTCTTAATTTCTTCTTTTGCTTCCATTAGCTCTATCTCCAATCTTTCATTTGCTTTTCTCTGTTTCTCCAATTTTTATTCGCACTGTGCATTTCCATTCGCAATGTTTAGTCTTAATTTTTATGAAGTGGATTTTTCCTCATCATATTTCTTTTTGCTCTCATCTAGCCTTCGCTTCAGGTCATTCACTTCTCTCTCATTTGATTTATCCTCTTTGCTTGTAGATGTAGAGGCAAATTTTATTATTCTTTTTTCTAATTCATTGCTCTTGTTGTCTGCTTCTTTCCTCTTTGCTTTCTCACTTGTTAGGTCTTCCTGTAAATTTTCTATTTGTGTCTGGAACCTTTTCTTCTCTCTATCTTGCTTTAGCAATGATGTGTACACCAATTCATTGTTCTTCTTTGATACATTAATTTTGTCAGTATTTTTCAGGCTAGAAAAATCCAATTGAAAATTGGTTACCTGGTATTCAGATTGATCCATCTGATTTGTTGGTTTGTTTTGAACTGTGGGAACAAAAATTGTGTACTCCATGATTTCTTTATTTGTGTCAAATGTGGGTAATACCATGGTTGTTGCATGCTTTGAAGTTATAGCAGACCCACTCTCCGTCAGTTGCTTCTTTTCTTTTTTATTCAAGTCTGATTTTCTTTTTAAACTCTTTAATGAAATCATAACCTGGGGAGGGAGGAACAATGAAATGCTTGAATGGCGAAGGAATAGGAGTACTTGCAGTTGCTAATGATGTCACACCCACACTAACTGGAATTGGGGGAGTGCCTGGAAATAAATCTTTTGTGGTACTGGTGGATCCACTGATAGTGTGACTTGGACCTGTCAAAATCATTTGCCTCTTTTGATTGCCTTGATCACCAAGTGTTTCTGTGGTATCTTTTTTTTTTTTTCCTCTTAGTATTGTGTGTAATTTGTCATTGTAGCACATGTTGACCACTACTAGTACTACTACCCATACCATCATCACCAATGGTACTCCCAGTTGCACTAAGCTGTCCACCAAGGGCATGTCCTAGTTGTGATTGTATCTGACCATAAGGATGATGACTAAAAGCTCTAACAAATTGAGTTTGTCTTGTATCCCCTTGGTCTACTTGTTCACCTCCAAGCCCAAGGCCAGATTTATCAACTATTTTTCTATGCTCAACACTTGGTATTGTCCAAGGGCCTTGTCCTTTGGACCCCAAAGGACCACCTTCATAACCAATTTTTTCAATTATGGCTGCTCCTGAAGTATATGTTTCAACATATTCTTCTTTTGCAGCCTCACTTAAACCAGGTTTGTAATTGGCATGGATTTGTTCTTCTTCTTCCCTATCAATATCATCATCAGATTCATCACGTTCATCATGATGCTCTATATTCCACAGTTTGCTAAACTCTTCATCTTCTTCATTAGCATCATACTCTACAAGAGCTCTTGGATCACCTAGGTCCTTCCTCATACACCAAAAGGCAGTAATTTTTGATTGTGACCAATTTTTGTCTATATGTTCCTTCTCTAGAGAACCTAGAATTTTTACTCTACTAGATGGTTTATCACTTTTTTCATAAAAATTGTTGTATGTCGTGATTATCTTTCGGTGCAATGCCATAATTTTTGCTGACAATTGTTCAAAAGAAATACCATTCTCAGCAACACTTTTCTCCATTGCTATTTTGACCTCATCCCAAGAATCCTTATTTCTCAAGTTTTCAAGCAAGGGTTTACTTTGATGTTGAATTCTATTTGCAGCATTCCTATTGGCCACAATCATTGATTGAATGATGTCACATGGATCATACTGCCAGTGATAGATAGCATCAAATGCAAAAAATTTCAAAAGATTATGTGCCACACTAAATGCTTTTCTCTCGAATGTGAACCCTCCACATGAAAAAGGTAAAGAAGGAAATAAGGTCTTCTTTTGTTGACTGAGAAAGTGTAGTTCATCAGCACTCTGCACCTGCCTTACATATTCCAATGCAAAAACCCTTTCTGTCACATGTATTGGAAGTTTGTATGGTTGTACTCCCGATCCATAAAATATTAACATAGTATATTCTTCCATTAAGTACCAATCAACCGATCGTTTTTCTTTTCCTAGTTGCATGCAATTTCTACATGTCATAGGCAATCTAGGCATTGGATTATTTGTAATTACTTGATGCAATGGAGCCAAAAAGTAGTCTACAAAATGACTGTAGTTCCTTTGAGAATCATGCATCCTTATTTCAGTGGTCCATTCATATACTAGAGCCATTTTATTTTCCTCTGCATTACTGTAGGGCTGAATCTGAAGCTTGTTGGTCTGAAACATTCCTGTAAATTTGAATAGAAAAAGATAGCACAAGTAGGTTGTGAACCTAAATGTCTTCATGGAACCTGCTTTAATCATTAAAAATTGTTTATGCATGGATTCTACAATGTGTTGAGTATAATTATATTTGACATGTTCATCAATATAATGGATATTATATAGCATTTCAAGGAGGCTTGCACCCACTTCTAAATTGCTATCCAGACCAAGGCAAAATGCTAGCATGGAAATAGTATCCTAAACCCATGGTTTAAAAAAATCCAAATTATAAGGAGGCTTATGATCACCTTTCAATTTGTTTCTATCCTTAACTATTTGATTTAAGAAATCATTTTTCAGCCTTTCTTCCACTGCTTCATAATCACTAGCAAGCTTTTCTAGGTCAATGTGGTGGTTTCCAAATTCTTCGGTTGTAAACCCCAACACTTTTCCAAGTTCTTCTGCATTAATGGATAACAATTCTTCTTGGTTATCTTTATTAACAATTACTCTTTTCTTATCATCATAATTTTCAACACAGACCATGATAAATTTTGGGCAGGGGAAAACTTCATGTAACATCATGCGCCCTAATCCAGTTACCCACGGTGCACTGATACTATCAAATTTTGTTTGCTTTGCAGCCTTATTCTGAGATGAAAATCTAAGTTTTGAGGTACGCCTACCATAGATTTTAGGATCATAAATATCATGGTACCCATTGGTGAAACCTGGGGTTTTAAGCAATTTTGCATAATGTATTTTTGTATCGGACATTGCTCTAGTGGTACTGGTGGTAGACATGCTTGTACAAATATGAAGTGAAATTTGAATTCCCTAATAAGTAATATCTATTGGTCCTCCTTAATTTTAATGAATTCTTGAGTCTCTAAAGTCTAAAACCAAACTTCAAACTTTGACAAAATAAGATTTTAAGAAATGTCAAATGATGAAATGTAGCTGCAGGAATTCTTTCACTTACCCAGATTCTGAGTCCCGACGCTTGAAAATTGGAATGGTGTTGTTGGAAGTGGAACTGTGGAATCCAAATTCAAAACAGGGCGGTGCACTACAATGGCCAATGAGCAATCTGAAGATTGAAGACTTTAAAAATCACTGTACAATTTCAAAGTACAAAGTGTTTTAAATGATTTTTTTCTTGTAATTGGAATGTTAAAGTGAATGACATGTCTTAGGAGTTAGGTCTACAAGACTACAAGTTGTAAATTCTTAACCATTGATCTTTCTAAATCTAACGGTTATAGGGTGATTCTGGAGGTTTAAGTTGGGAATCCCATCGCTCTGTGCATTTCATTACGGAATGCAACTACAACCATACATCAAATGTTCATCCAATGGTTGAAACTTGAGTAATTTATGATATTAATTTTAAAGTTTAAAAATAAACATTAATCACTTGATAGTTGACACTTAGCAGTACAAAGTGCTTTAAATGCTTTGTTTCTCAAAATTGGAACATTAAAGTGAATGACATGTCTTACATCTACAAGTTGCAAATTCTTCCCCGTTGATCTTTTTAAATCTAACGGTTATAGGGTGATTCCGAAGGTTTAAGTTGGGAAGCCCATCGCTCCGTGCATGTCATTACATAATGCAACTATAACCATATTGATTGTTTGCTATTGTCATAATCTTAACCGTTGATCTTTCTAAATCTAATGGTTATAGGGCAATTCCGGAGGTTTAAATTGGGAAGGCCATCGCTCTGTTCATTTCATTACAGAATGTAACTACAACCATACATCAAATGTTCATCCAACGGTTGAACTTGAAACTTGAGTAACCATGAATTCTCAAGTGCATATTGCATAGAGTATATTACTTAATTTCTCAAATGAAAAAAAATTGATTTGAATATATTAAATTATTAATAGACACTGAAGTTCCGAACTCAGAAAACAACTCTTTACTCTTAAACGTAAATGAATAATGAAGATTCAAGGAATCAAGATTCAAGAATAATACAACACAACCATTTATTTTATTGCAACTGAATTTCAATGTCACATTATTACATATCTTTTTATAGACGAGTAGCACTGTAGCTCCTGTTTTGTATAAATAACATATGTCAGTGTGTCACTTTAGTACTTTACATAGACAAAATTTAATAATTTATTCCAAGTTGTTGCTCGTTACAATGGATTACAAATTGATTCCAATTTCCAAGCTTTGTTGTTGAAAACTTACTACACATCTATCTCTAAAAATAAATGTGGCTCTGAAAATAAATTCATGATTCCAAGCTTCTACTGGTGGATTTGCCAACCATGCTGGGCAAAGGGGGTTCCAATTAGTCTTAGGGAAATGGGAGCCGTGAAGATACAAAATGTACTTATCCCCTTTGAGAACTAGAGTCATACAAAAGATAAAATACAAATGTCTCTTTGAAAATAAATGCATGGGGCTTGCCTAGCCAACCATGCTGGGGAAATGGGAGCTGTTAGAATATAGGAGGAGAAGCAAATCTACTCCCATATTTTACCTAGAGCCTCTATGCATTAGGATAGCACTTATCTCCATCAGAGCTCCTCATCCTGGTTCAAAAACCGTTTGAAAATTTAGGTTAACCAAATCAACTTCTTTCCAATTCCACCCATTCTGAACTTGAAGGAAATTCGTCTTTTACTGATTACTCTGTAATACATAATTGTAGGTAGGAGAATTTACAGTATCCCCAATACTGCATCATCTTCTTCGTGAATCCTTATTAACCCTAGAAAATAAAAACCCTTATGGCACTATCTACTAACCACTGAATCACTATCCCTATTTATGGGCCACCAGTGCCGCTACTAGCCTATATAATTAAAATTTCTAATTTGATTGACGTCTTGCTACGTCCCAACTTGAACTCTACCTCAAGCTGATAAGCTGTCAAAATCACTCATTCAAACGATATGAAATCATTAGAAATCTTGTTTCATTAAAGCTATGAGCTGTCCAAGAAATTGCTTCGAATGTTCATATCACATATGGCATTAATCGCCGCCACTGCCTGCACTAGCAGTACGACAACCACACTTTCTTCAAAAAGAATGAGAATTTCAATTAAATGAAATGTAGAATGTCGAGGCATTGGAAATATTGAATGAGTGATGAGCGATGAGCCTTGATCTCACCACATGTCTGCATCTAACGGTTATAGTTTTATTTCAGAGGTTTCAAATTGCAAGTCTAGTGCTTCAGAGATTTACTTCCGGAATGCATCTACAGTCGTCCATCAAACATTCAACGAATGACCCCTATGATTTTTCATTGGCATATTTATTTATTTCACCAATAGATTTTTTTACTATTTTGAGATTCTTTTTAATTCACCAATGAAAATATATATTTTTCTTTGAAAAAAGGTTTTAATCGCCAATGGAAAAATAATTCTGGTTTGAAAAAAGGTTTTATTCACCAATGAAAAATATTTTATTCTATTAAAAAAATTTGCAATTCACCAAGATTTTCCACGAACTTCCATTGATTATAAAAGATTCTCCAACTGGGATTTTTTTTCCCGTAAAACGAAAAAAATCGCCAATAGAAATAATATTTTTCATCGGGAAGTATACCGGATTCGCCAGGATTTTACACCTACACCGAGGGGGGGGTTTCTTAAAGTTATCCCTGGTACAATGTCAAGATGTATCATATCTAACAAAATGGAGCTCGTAGGATCGATATTAAAAAATACAGCGTCATAATATATAATGTCAGCATATACTCTAGCTTGAGCTACCTTGCTCCCCTGACCTTGATGCACCCTTTTCCTCTCATCATGGAAAGCGTGGAGACCTTTTCTCTGAGGTAGATGGCCTATTGTATGGAGTGGATCATCTTAGACCTAATGTCCCTCCACTTTGTGACCTGCTATGGGAGTGCATGCTATGAGACCTACTATGTGATCTACCTTGGGATCCACTCAAAACTTATGAAAATCTCAATGCTCTCCTCTTTGTTGGCACCTCTCTCTCATATATATCTTTGTAATATTGTAAACCCTTGCTAGCTCTGGCCAACTCCCATGCAACATCTACCACTAATCCACCACATGTGGCTGCAAATTCTAGCATCCTCTGGTTTGTTTAATACTTGTTGATGACTGCTAAGTCCCTCTCTATCTGGAGAGTGTCTCTTTTAGCCTTTAGGTCATCTTGCTCTACCATGAGAGTCCTCACCTCCACCTCGAGGGCCTATACTCAAGCTTGAAGGGTGGCTATCCTTTGGTCTATTGCGCCCTCATCTACTCTAGCCTCCACCTCTTCCTATCCCTCCTCAATATCCACTCCCAAGAAAATCCTCTCTCAGAGGACTCTCTTTGCCTCTCCCATCACTCATTCATCTACATGCTCCCCCTCTCATCTCTCCTCCACATGGTCTACCTCTACCTCCATCATCTCCACCTCCTGATGACCCACCTCCAAGGCTGACATATCCACATGTTGCTCTCTCTCCTCCAATACCATCTCCACCATTACCCTCTCCTTTGGCTCATCCCCCTCACCCTCATGGATCGGTGACAAAGGTCTCACCACCCACTGCCTCCCATCCCTCCTCCTCCTATGCCGATTTGCTCCTTGACATCCCCGACCATCTCCTCCATCATCTCCTCCCCCTCCATCTCCTCATCCACCATCCCCCCATCCTCCCTCCCACCCCTTCGTCCCCTTTGACCCCTTTGACCTTGTGGGTACCTACCTCTAGTCTCTACAAGTGTTAGATGCTCTAGATCTATGTAAGGAGAGGGCCTATGTATCTTCCACCATGCATAATACTCATGTGTCGTACTTGGATCTGCATCACCCCCTCTGCAGGCCTATTGCACTGGCTATAGTGCATTAATTTCCTACCCAACAGTAGTCACTAGTATTTATTGTTCCCATGGGTGCACCTCCTAGGAGGAACACATAAACTCTGTTGTACCTATCAGAACCCCCTGCCTCTCTCTGAACTACCATCTAACATGCTCTAGAGAATAAATCTCTATGATATGTTATGACTACACTATACACCCAATCAAATAGCTCGGCTGACGACACCATGGAAAATGAACGTGCTCATCTACCCACAGATCATAGTCCATATATGGTCTCTAGACAAAACTCACCAGTGTATCAATCTTGTGTCTCCAATAGCTTGTGTCTCCTACATGCATCTGCGCAAGGGCACCTCGATAAAAAATGCATGCGGAGCACCAGCTCCCAACTGTCATGCCACCAATGGTCGAAACACTACTATATGCTACCACACCCATATCATGAGTAATGTAACCCTACAACTCATGCTCTGAACACCTTTGTACGCAATGTCATGAAGCTGGAAGTAAAGCATGCCCAATAAACATGGCCCCTAGGCATAAGTTGTCTCATTCTATACTATCCTAGCTAGTACCTTTCCCCAACCCACCAAAAAACCATGACCCTTACAATCTGGAATCATCACACCAACAATCAATGTACGCAGAACATAGTAAAATATGTTGTATCGCTCTACCAAGGTCTCCCATCTAATCTTGTAACCTTGAATCCCAAGATTTGCCTCATTCTCATAATCATAGAAATCATAGATAGCCTGCAGCCCTCAGATTGGATCATATCGTACTTGCTCTCCGTGAATAGGTAGCCACAGTATCTTGTAAATGACCTCTAATGTAATAGTGGCCTCCCTAGTTGGCAGATGAAAAGTACATGTCTCAGAGTGCCGCCACTCTGCCAGTGTTTTCAACATGCCCCTGCTTTCCTTGATAATGGGCATATAGGTCACAAAATAATTTGAGATCTAGAAGCACCTGCCTCTCATCATCATCCAGCTGATCCTGAAGTTGAAATGTCTCTGGTCATGACTCTAGCATGTAGATAAGAGGTAATGCAACCTGAATTCATCACAAAGTCATCATGTCAATATAAAGTCTTCATTTGACCTATTGGACCTAAATTGAACAAGTCACTTTATTCTAAATTAGGGAAAAAAAATTCATCAATCAATTGCATCATTTTGCTTGTCAAATGCTTCACAAAATTTCTAGGTGACTGTTTTAGCACATGTGTCACACAATTGCAATTATGTTGCAAGCCTTAGCTATTGCATCACTGGGGTCAATTGTAGTAAACCCGTCATCAATTGCATCATTTATTTTCACATGTGTCATTGCCCCTTACATCTGTGTCGCTAAATCTCAATTACGTCATTTTCGGCCACATATGTGGCTTGAAAATCATATGCATCGCACCATTTCAGATGCATCTCACCACAACCGACCCCCTAGGACCTATGCAATTGTATCATGATGAGGAAATTGTGGTGAACCGCATCACCTATGTCGTTCACACACGCAATTACGTCACACATCGTGTGACACAATTGCCTGCTACTTTTTTCCCTAGCTAAAATGCACTAAAATAAAAAAATCACAAGGTGGGTTTCGAGTACTTATCAGGGCACGCACTCCCTCAGGATGGTGTAATGTGCGGATGTGGTAGCTTCTATGTGTGGAGTCTAGAATTGGTGACATCTCCTCAACTTTCTTCACCTAGAGCTCCTAAGATTTCTAAATTTGTAATGCTCAAATGACTTATTTTCTTAATCAAGCTCCTATTAATAGCCTAAAAATTAGGGTTTGCACTTGGCATGTGTACCGGATGCACTTTTTGATGAATTTGAACCTAAAATTGACCCCCTTAATGACCTTGAAAATCATTTCGGTTTGCACCATCAAACTTTTGGCTGTCAAATTGACTTATCAGGACAATTTTCCAAATTTTTCATTTTTTTGAAAATTTGCAAAATTTTCCCAAGGGGGCATACCTTCACCCTGCTTTGACCGGAACATATTTTGACTAAATTTATTTGACACAACACGATGAACTGCATTATGTCAAAGAGGGGAAACATGTAGACACTAAAAAATGTCTTGGTCTACGAGCATCATTTTTCCATTGTCATGGTCTTCTTCCTGGCATAATTAAATAATTTTAATTATTTAATTATCTTTGATCATGTTCCTCTATTAATTAAATAATATTAATTATTTAATTAATTTATCCCTTGACCTTTATTCTACCATGATCAATTAAATAAATTTAATTTCATCGCTAATCTCCTTTTCTTCAATAATTAAATAAATAATTATTTATTTAATTATTTACTTTTCATCATTCGTCTATAGTTAAATAATTATCATTAATTATTTATCTATTCACTAATCTTTTAATTCTTCTATAGTTAAATAATTGTAAAAATTATTTAATTATCTCTCAAAATTTATCCCTTATTAAATAATTAATCTAAATTAATTATTTAATTCTTTTTCTATATTTCCTCCTATTTAATTAAAATGGTTGCATAAATCATTTTAATTAAATGCCCACTTTCTTTTTCCTCAAATAAATAATTTATGCCTCCACTTGGTCAAGGATTCCTTCTCATGAATTAAATGATTTTAATTTTTAATTTCTCCATTATCTCCCTCCCTATCTCATTTTTGAATCTCAGTTGTCAATTGACTCTGGGCTCTTCTCAATCTTGACCATTCATTTTCAGAACTCCCACTCCTCTGTGTTGCATGTCTTCTTGACTGTCAATCTTGAAATCTTTCTAGAACTTTGATCTCGATTGTCCATTCGAATGGATGTCTATAAAAGAAGCTCTTCTCCTTCATTTTCAATTTAACAACCACTCATCTCTGACTTTCATGATTATTGTTTGCAAGTATTTACACATGCATTTCATGATCTAAGAGAAAATTGTAAAGTTAACTTGAGAAGAGACAAGAGAAGTGATTCAACTTCAATATGGGGGGTGCATTATTTGTTTACTTTGATTTTGATCCTTGATTTTGATTGTTTTCTCTTGTTTAGATTGGATGTCTAGCTTAGATAGTGTTGTGGTTGTCACTTAATCTATGCAGGTAGAAATTTCCCATCTTACAGATGGTACCTTGAATGTAGATCTATTTTAGAAATTACTGTTGCCCCCTTTATTTGATAAAAAAAATATCCTCATTACGTGGCAATGAGTACCTATTCTTTTATAGTGGCCTTATTTATCATTCTGTAATCAATGCATAACCTTAAGGTTCCATCCTTCTTCTTAACAAATAGTACTAGTTCTCCCCAAGGAGATACACTTTTCCTTATCAAACCTTTATCTAGGAGTTCTTCTAATTGCATCTTGAGTTTTTCCAACTTAGTTGTATTCATTCGATAAGGTTCCCTTGATACAGGCTCGACTCTAGGCATATATCAATAGAAGAATCAAATTTTATCTTAGGGGGAAAGCTAGGCAATTCCTCTAAGAATACATCCTTAAATTTTTGAAGGAAGGATTTTTTTCAAATGGCATATTTTCCTTCTCTTTTTCTTCTAAGTGGACCATATAAATTTGGCCCCCTTTGTTTCTTTCCTTCTTTACTTGCATGGCTGAAATTGTCTCCACACTTATAGGTTTAGAGTTACCTTAAATTATAACTCTTCTTCCTTCATCATCCAAGCATTCTACCAACTTGTGGTAAACATATACATTGGATTGATGATCTGTTAGCCAAATCATTCCAAAGATTATATCATATGACCCTAAAGGTGCCCAATAAAGATCTATTCTTGTTTTAAAACCAAGAAAGTGAACCCTTGCCTTTGATAAGTACTTGGTTACTTCTCTAATCACCTTATCTCCACACTGAACTATCCATGATGATTCCATATGCTTAAATTTTATTGACATTTTTTCTTACTAAATTTGGAGAGATAAAGCATTCACAAGATCTTGTATCAACTAGTATTAAATCTAGCTATTTAAAAAGTGTACTTGTTGTCTCTATGGGTACTTTTTGATATTTGGTTTGTTGATTCCTGATTGTTGCATGAATCCTCTATCGGGGTCCTTGTTGAGGTTGATTGGATCTAATTTGACTTTGCATCCTTGGACATTCTCTAGCATAATAATTCCCTCCATACATGAAGCATCCTCTTGGCGTCCTTCATTGTGCTTGATTTATAGGGTTGTTTCTTTCTTCATTGATCCTGTTGAAGTTCCTTTGATTATGACTACCCGTGTTATTTCCATTTTACCCATTCATCTAATTTTCTTTGCCTCGATTATTTCCATTGTTCCATTCCTTTGATTCTATTTCAATGGTGGTATCCTTTCCAATGAATTATTTTTTTGATTTTTGTTGAAGTTAGGATTCCTCTTGAATTCTTTCTTCCTTTTGAATGATGGATTCTTGTGGTTATTGAAATTTTGTCTTGTTGTTGCTAGTGCTTGTAACGTATTTCTTGCTTAAGAGACTTTTGCAACACATCATTCATATTTTTCAGGTCCATGTAGATCAACCTCTACCCCAATGTTGGTATTTAGCCTCAAAATAAATTTCCTCGATTGAATCTTCTCATATTTTTGGTACGTGGATACATACTTCAAAAACTTTGCAAACCTATCCCAATACTGTTGAACTATTAGGGACCCTTGCCAAAGATTGTGAAATTCAACCATTTTTCATCATAAAATACTGGGGTAACCACCTTTAAAAAAAGAAGAAGATAAATTGATCCCATGTGATTGTTTCCTTATTAAATCCATTATGTTCCTTGGTGTTGGTCCACCAACTAGTTGCTTTCCCAATGAGTTGATATGATCCCTATAAAGCTTTAGTTGTCCCATTGAAGTTTCTTAACTCAAAGTGTTTTTCCATTTCATTTAACCAATTTTCTGCCCCTTCCCTATTTGCTTCCCCTCAAACTTAGGTGGAGTGATTTTCTTCAATTCCTTGGATAATTCCATGACATTATCTTCCCTCCTAGTTTTTGCAATACCCCTTCTATTTCCTTGTTGATTATTAAGAGGATCTTTGACATTCACAGGTTCAATTATGTTCTCAATGTTGCTTTGCCTTGTTCTATGGTATTGTACTATCTATTCCAAGGAATTAATCTAATCCCATTGTTCTGTCAATAAATCGATCACAACTTTAATTCCTATTTTGTTACCCCTTGTGCTGCATTGTTATTCTCTTCTTGGTTTAGGGTGGCTCCAACACTAGTTACCCTTTCTCTTGCAATTAGTATCTTTGTAGTTCACATTTTTCCCAATTAATTTTGGTTTAGGACATAAACTCAAAATTATTACAATTATACTGCATCACATTCTTTAAAGATATTTTCTATATTGCATGAAATGTGGTAGGCTCTAGGCCTAGTTTTAAACCATGCTCTAATACCACATGTAACGAACCCATCCTATTATTCTGAATACTTCCTAGTAATTTTTTAAAAAAATTTGTTATTCTATATGTATACCTAGATACCTCCATCCATATGGGAGAAGCATCTACCCATACAGGGTAGGAATCTACCCAAATAGGGTAGCTAGCTATTCATTAAGAATAGGATTGTGCTTCGACTAGAGTCTTAGACCCATTAGGACCATCTAGGTCCCGAGTCATTCTTTAAGGACTACACTTAATGAAAGTATACTGAGGTCATCATCCTTAAAGTGTATGAATGAATTAACTTGAGACCAACCTCAAAAGTTGGATTTATGCCTCAAGGTAACAAGTGAAACCATATGGGTTTCATTCTGAGTATACAAGATTTTTTTTTTTAGAGTGTTATATTATTGTATAAATCAAGATTTCCCTTTAACAAGTGATTAACCAATTGAAAACGTGTCCTAAGGCCCCTCCCTCGAACACCTAAGTACTAGGAACTTCCTTTGTTTCCCAGATTGCCTACATACCATGCTTCTAAATGAGATCAAGGCATAATGTATGTAGTTTTGTTTACTACTCTAAGTTTACATGAACTAATATGTGGGTATGGAACCCTTTCTAGGGCTCCTTTTCCCTAGACAGTTCCACTATGATTGCTACCCACGAAGGGAAGCAATATTTAAAAATTAAGTAGTCACCATGACTATTACTTGTTTCCTAAAGCTGTTAATACCAATTTAAATAATAGTGCCACCTTAAGATTAAATAGTCATTCCATAACCCTTAAAAAACTAGTTTTAAAAATCTTGGAGGGCTTCCAAAGTTAAACTAGAAAATTGGATTCATTGACTTATCTTATTTAGATTATCGATCCAAGATAGATTACATGTCTCTTGGATATTAAGCCACAAATGACCCTTATTACTCCTCGATGATTTAAAGGGATGATGCCATAAATGTCATTAATACAAATTTATTAGGCTATGGATGCAGTACCTCAAGCATGATGACATTACCTGTAAACATGAGCCAAAGGCATCACTTATACCGAATGTTGTTGGTTTTTAGTTTTAATTCTTATTTAATTTTTCTAACTAAAAGAAAAGAAAACAAAGGAATTACATACTTCCCTCCCACTTTCTGATCACCAAGATCCTCAATGAGGCGAGGTGAGAGCATATGGTGTACGAGAGTTTCAAATCTAATATTCTAATTGATTACATAAATAAAATAATTTAAATACTTCCATTCCAATTTCTAATCACCAAGATCCTCAATGAGGCGAGGTGAGAGCATACGGTGTACGAGAGTTTCATATCTAACATTCTAATTGATTACATAAATAAACAAATTTAAATACTTCCCTTCCACTTTTTGATTACCAAGATCTTCTTTGAGGTGAGGTAATAGTGTGTAAGGGGGAAATTGGGATAGCGTGAGATAATCAATGTAAATGAATTAAAAAATATATAATTCAAAACAAGGATTTATATTCATAACCATTACTCATGAAATTAAGTTTTTAAGCTATTGAAATCAACTAACGAAATCCTAAGATAAAATAATGAATTCAAAAATAAAGAAAACTTTACCATCCCATGTTGAAGTGTATTCGCAATGATGTTGGATCATTGTTGTATCAATGCGAAGCCTCCATTTGTGCATTGCAAAAGCTTCAAAGCTGTGTGATGTTGATTGAAGATGTATGTAAAAGCTTTCAAGATATCAATGATTAATTTGTAATTACTTCATTGTGTAAAATATGTCAATTCTCCGATTGTTCTTGAGAAGAAGTGAGGTTGTTATATAGATTTTTGTGTTTTGAAATGAATGATTGAGACCGTGAAGTAGAATATCTTGATCAACGGTTCAAAACCGTTAAGAGGAATTAGATAGGAAGAATCAATGGATTTTGATTACATAATCAATGTGATTGATGAAATCAATTTGAGTGTTTAGTGGAATTGAGGAAATAGATTGAGCCTTCAATGAGATTGAAGAATAGATGAATAAGTCATGAAATAGATGGATCAGTCAGCCAATCAGAGTGAGCAATCGGGGGATCATAATTTGCTTAATCATAAAAGTGGGTGAGGTTAATTAATTAATTGAATGAATGAATTAAGCCTTTTGAGTTGAACTTTGCAAATCATGTTTGACTTTTGCAAACAAAGTTGCATTTGTTTGTTTTGACCTTTTTGAATGATGTTTGAACAATTTATTTAATTATTAAAGTTTAGGAAGGGGGAAAGTGATTTAATTAAACTATGTTTTAATAATTTAATTGATTTAGGGGAATAGGGTAAATTAGCAACACAATTAAATAATTGATGTTATTTAATTAATCAGAAAGAATAAAGTTAGTTTAGGACTTTATTAAATAAATGAAATTTGTTTAATTAGTCAAAAGTGTTGAAAAGGTGAATTTATTAAATAATGTAATATTATTCAATTAATAGAAGAAATTAGGGTTTTTGATGTAATTGATATGAAATATAGTGATATTAGGTGATAATGATGTTGATGATGAGAAAATGTCATTTAGGATGTGTGATATGCATTTAGGTCATTTCTACATGTCTACATTTTCCCCCTCTTTGAGACAAACTACTGGTTGCTTTGTTTCAAAGAATTCGATGTTAAGATTAAGATTTGAATTTTTTTATATGCCCCACTATGCCCCGATGATCAACAGAAAGATGGTAGGACTCTGGGCTACCCCCTCGACAAATTGGCCGAAAATATCAATTTTTGGGTCTAGCTCACGATAATGTTTATTTTAGTTTAGATGTGTACAGGATGAAAAATTAAGCTTATAGGACCTTTGTTGATAGTTCAAATGTTCTCGGGAGCTCCTAATTTCAACCTATAAAGGTTTCCTAGGTAAAAATTTAGGGTTTGGAGGGTTAAAATAGGTGATTAGGGTTTAATTTTCCTCATTTGCATTCTGAGCCTATAGTAATTTCTTGCCTTTGAATTTCTTGATTTATCAATTGTCAAGGTGCTATGGCAAGGATTCGCAGAGCCCCACATCACGTGGATGCGGCTCATGAGTTCGGGTGGTCTGCTAGCATCGGTGCCCCAGTATGTACCCTTTCCTGTTTTCACCTTGTCATTTTTGTGTAATGAATGCATGAAAATATTTTAGGCTTAAGTGGTAGTTTTGTGAATATCATGCTTTTGCATTGAAAGGACCGCTATTGATGTTTATATCTATGTCACTTTTGAGTATTTCTACCACCTTTGAGTTAGATGTTCGTTGTTGATAAACTTTTTTCTTTTTGTTTTCTCTTTTGTTTAACATTTTTCACTTTTGACTTTCTTGGTTTGTTTTGTCCACCCTTGTAAAAACTTTTCTCTTTTGAGAAATATGTTCAAATTTGAAATGTTTAACACTTTTGGATTTATTACTGCTTTTGACAAAATAGTGACCACTTTCGACAGTTTTTATCGCTTTTAAGAATAGACACCGCTTTTGACAAAAAGTGACTGCTTTTTCTATTTCTAGAATTTTGAGTCAATTTGTTTGCAATCATGGGTTTGTTTCGTGTTTTCATAGGAAATTATTAATGTCTTGGGTTGAATGATTGTAGGTGGTTCTTAAACCATTTTACTCTAGGGAGTGACGACCACACGAGCTATTCAATTTGATCGTAGGTTTCCATGAGCTGGAGCAAGATGTTGTAGATGCTATGGGGTTGCGACATATATGCTACATGCCGATTGTCTGATGTCATAGAGAAATGATGACCACCTTCATGGAGCAATGGCATTCTGATACATCATCCTTTCACTTACCTACTAGGGAGGCCACCATCACCCTAGAGGATGTATGGAGGATTCTTCGTGTACCGATTCATGGAGAGCTAGTGAATTATTCTGTACGACAAGGTAAAAGTGATTTGTTCCAAGTCCTTGGTGTTAGGTGTCTTCAAGTTTGAGATTCAGAGATAGACCTATCTTCGTTCATGAGAAGCGTGGATCCTATTTCATTTGGTTTATGTGCTTTGGTCTTAGGGCTCATCATTCCTGATTGGCGAGGCAAACGGTTTCCCATTGATTGGGGTGTGTGCATTAAGCAAATGTTTGAGCATGGTACCAGATATGCATGGGGCCTGTGTCTCCTTGCTCATCTTTACAGAGACATGCATGAGGTCACCTATTGAGGGGGTAGTTCCATTTTTGCTGGTATGACATTAATTCACATACGGGTATAGGAGCATATCCCAATTACTAGGTTCGATGGAATTTTGGATTGGGATCTAGAGGATTCTTATTCATACAAATATGGTGATTTTCTCCATTACACTTGGCTAGGGCACCTACCTTACTAGCATTGTGTGATAGATGATATGCCTAGTTTTATTTGGAGATTGTGGTTGGACTGCGATGCCTAGCATGATGACCAAGAGAAACTCCCATATTATTTTTTTAAAGCTGTCAGGTTCACCAATGTAACAGAGGGTATTTTTCCTAGGTTGTTAGAAAATTACATGCAACATAAAATTCCAAAGTAGTAATAGAGCGCAAAGGAATAAATGAAAAAGTAAAGAAATGATCTCATCCAAAACGTCTTCATTCTCCATGGTTGACCTTTATTACACTTTCTAAACTTGCTAAAATATGAGGTTGCCCTCAGATTTATGATGAGCAATCTAGTGATTATGACTAGTCCTAAGCAAGTGTTGAAGGATTCTCAAATGATTATTCAAGAGAAACTAAATCCTACATGCAAGCTAATTAGTTAAATGACAAAGATAAATACAAACAAAATGCAATATTCAAGATTTGCAAAGTGTGCAAGATTCAATATTTTCAAGATGATAAAGTGTAGGACATTGAGAGTGGGTGACATCATGTTGTCGAGGCACAATTACTGGTCATTACAACTAAGAGGGATACCCTCAAGTTAGAGCATGATGCTCTTAGAATAGAGCATGACTAGTATATGAGGGAATCCACTTATTATTATTCTTTATGAGGTTTTTGTCCCCAGAGCATGTAAAAATCCTAGGTTCGGTGAGCCTAGTATAGCTACCGTTGCAACCAATTCCGATGATCAATCAATGAGGCAGCTAGATCTACCACTAGTTATGCCACAACCCTCTTTGCACCAGATCCATGACCATCAACGATCTCCACCTCTGACCAAGTAGTAGGAGTTATTTGTTCTTGATCTTTATGATTTTTATTGTTTCAAAGACATTGTTATAGATATGATTTTGTATATACATTCATCGGCCTAGTTGAGGCCTCATATATGTATCTTTTTGTATTAAGATATCACACATGTTTATATGATGATGTACCTGACATTCTCATTTTTATGATGATATATATGAGACATACATGTTTCGATTCAGATTCATTATGTGTTATGTGTGATTATGGATGGTGATGTATGATTTATACATTTTTTTATTCTTTTTTGATGTATGCATATGATGTGGATGGATGAATGATCTATATATCGATATGAATATATGATGTTTTATTATGTATATGATGAATGCTGATATATGATGGATGTTAATATATGATGAATGTTGATATATGATGGATGTTGATATTTGATGTATGTTGAAATCTTATATATGCGATGTATACACGATACATGATGTTTTTATTATTTTACTATGATCATGATATGTAATGATGAAATTGTGGTTGTAGGATGGATGTGGTACTAATGATATTTTGATGCAGGATGGATGTTGTTAGTTAGTATAAATGTTGGATGATGGATAGAAATTTGATGTTTGTCAGTTTGATGAGTTTTGATTTTGCTTTACATAGAGGCTTCATATTTTTAATAAAAATCCTTTTTGATGTAGCAAATAGACATGATGCACCAAGGTATTAATAACCGGGGTGGATTTGTATTCATTGCATGGAATTTGACTCAACATACAAAGAATATTCTTGCTCATACCAGACACACAAAAACCTTGTTAGAATATATGGTTGAATTATGTTAAAACTTTTAAAACCAGTTACACAGAAAGGTATGAAATACCTATCATGCAACCGTTACATGAATTGTATCAAAACAACTTCCATACACCAAAAAAAGAAAGTATTCGCCATGGTAGTATCACAAAAAAATCTTATGAACATAACTACCAAAAATTGATTGTTAATACCACCATTCCTTCTTCTCTAAATCCTTATGGACATCGTCAAGAGATCTTGGGAATGTGGTATTATAATAAATCAAAAAAAGATAAGACTATAAAAAGATAAACAATGTCACAGTATCACTTGCCATATCTATTTTGAGGTTTCAGGCTATTATCCAGTGTTGATGATGCCTATTGTAGGAATATTTTATCCATTAAGGAATATCTTAGGGTGATGTCATGGAATTCCCAATAGATAGGTAGTTAACACTTTGACATTGTTTTCACTTAATAGTTATCTTACTGTTTCGATCTTCTCTTTGGAATTTTTGATTTTGATGTTCGTTTTGTTTTTTTGTTTGCTTTGTAAAAGGGTGAGTGTGAAAATTTGTTTATTATGGATGAAAATTTTATTGCAAAAGGCAATGATGGAGGTAGGACCTTTTTGATTTTCTGAGTTTATATGATGTTGTTTTTGTTTTTTTTAGGGGACTAAGCTAGGGCCATGTGGGCTCATCAAAGATAAGCCTTGCCTACATTGTACACACAAAGGCTCGTAGTTCGCTTGGTTTGATAAGAACATGTTTTTGATCTTTTTTGTTGTTTTTGGATTTTGAATTTTTTTGACTAAGTTGAAAGAAAGCATGATAGATACCTAAGGGGAATGACCTAAGGCCTCAAGGGTTGATAATCCTTTCCTATGTTGTACATGCAAAGACCATGTAGTTCAACCAATGTTGACTCAAAAGCATGACATGTTTTTGGGATTTTGATGTTTTGACTTTGTTTGGCATTTTATTTGTTTTCTAGATGTTTTTTATTTTTGATAGTTTTCAACTGATGGGATGTATAAGGATCTAGATTACTACCAATTTTGAAAAGTTTCCCCTAGTTCAAGGAAAAATTACCTTTATTAGGAGAGATGGATGTTGATGGTGCAACAAGGTATAATATTGAATCAGTTATCGATCCATGGTCGGTGCTCACATTTTATTATGGGACAAATGGGTGGATGCTTTAGATAGTGTTGATAGATAACGATGCAAGTCTGATTCAAATTTAGTGCCTATTTGCTAGGTTTTTATTATGGTACCTGTTCTAGAGGTGCCACCAAGTGATTTTCACTTAAAG